>QPKB01000008.1:31390746-31498092 GCA_003546025.1 Camphora micrantha | reverse complement strand
AAGGGGGAGAGAAATATCATATGGTCTTCAATTAAGGGGGAGAAGATTCAAGGGTTATCTAGTTGAGGGGGAGTAGCTTTACCTTCGTACCTCTGTTTTGCTCTCGTAAGGAAAATCCAAAGCTCCAAAATATCCAAATGCTCCCGTTCATCCAAAGCTCCTTAAATGTCCAAAGAAGTTGTTGTTCTAGTTTCAAAGGAGGATAGAAAGAGAGTTCAAGCTTCTAGAGTTGCCATCAAATTGCAAAGGGGGAGATTGTTAGAGCTTTTATTTTGCTGCAATTTGATAGGATGCATTCATTTTCATAGCTTGACCTCTCATTCTTCATGTTCTTAATTTTAGGATCTTCATGCATATTTCTCATTCATAATCTTTGATTTTATTAAATGATATGCATGGTTTTCAAATCTTAATTATCTTAAGTTCATGAAGTTTTTAGTTCAGATTTTAAAATCTCAAAATGTTCTATCTTTGAGGTCAAAAATCATTTCAAGCTTTTCAAAGTTTTCTTCTTTAAATCCATATTTTGGTTTGAATGTTTCATGTCTTTAAAATTCTATTTTCATCCTTTTGAAGCCATTTTCCCAAGCTTGTTCTTTGTGCCTCAAAGTCCCCTGGAAAGAAGCCCTCATAATTTCATCTTTCTGAAAATTTAGATTTTATGGGCTGTCTCCAGGTCGACCTGCCTGTGTTGCCGGTCGACCGAGCCAACGGACCCGATCGATCGGGCACACTGCAGGTCGACCGGGGATTTGTGACCGTTAGCCTCTCCAACGGGCATTTTTAGAACCGTTGAGCACCCGGTCGACCCGGCCTTGTACCAGGTCGACCGGGCACTAGCCGTTGGGAACTTTTTCTCTATAAAAAGTGTCTTTTTGTTTGGAAAAAGGGGCTGAACTTTTGGGAATTTTCAAGGCCAAGAAAGGACAACTTTTTAGAAGAATTAGTGAAGGAATTATGAAGCCAATCCAATGATTCAACCTTTGATCTTCAAATGGGTGTGCTTTCTTTATCCCAAGATTAATTTCATGCTTTGTTTTCTTTTAAGCATGATCAAATAGTTGGCTTTCTTCTTGAGATGTTGTGTTTCATAACATGCTTTGAACTTTGAAATGTTTTAGCTTTATGAAATCAACATATGATTTACTGTTGATTTACCATTCACATGAGTTATGAATCATTGCTTTCAAATCTAACTTGTTAATCTTAAGATTGTACTTCTTCATTCAAGTTTGATCTTTTGGAAAACCATGTGTTTGTCAAACAACTCTTTCTCATACATATGTTTATCATCTTTGCATCATTTAAAGTTTCATCTTTCTAAAAAGAGATAGAGTGATTTCTAGTATATGCATTATTCATAGACTTTGTCATTCATATGCATGCTTCTAGAAGTTAAGTTTTCACTTTCTAATCAGCCTTTTTAGAGGCATTAAATTGCACTTCATTGTTCTCTTATCCATGCATTCATAGGCATTTTATTTAAGAGAAAATCATCTTGTAAAGGTTATTGCTTAGCCTAAGAAAAGCATTGTGTATAGGTTATTGCTTAGCCTTGAAAAGCATAAGTGATGTATTTGTAAGGTTTAAGGTGATCCTAAACCTTAATTTGAGCTAGTGAAATCCGGTAGGGTTGCCTGGAGAGGATGTAGGCATGTTGGGCGAACCACTATAAATGCTTGTGTCATGGTGATTGATCTTTTATTTTTCTTTTCATGGATGATGCTATTATGTTTGATACTATCAAGATTGTAGTTGTTAGTCTTCTTGTGCATGCTTAACCTAGAGATTGCTTCTCTTCACAAGAAAATTAATCTTTCTCAAAGCATAAGTGACTTAAAAGTTAAAAGATTTAATTATTGGTCTAGTAATTTTTGGCTCACCCTATTAATCTTTCTCAAAGCATAAGTGACTTAAAAGTTAAAAGATTTAATTATTGGTCTAGTAATTTTTGGCTCACCCTATTCATCCCCCCCCCCCCCCCCCCCCTCTAGGATTCGCTCTTGGACTTTCAAATGGTTCATATACAAACATGAAGGTTATAAAATAAAAATGTTAGGATAATTTAACTACAATAATATTGATCTCATACTTTACTGGCAAAGAGAAATCTTTGCCGAGCACGGGCAAGCAACCAACTAAATTTGTAATACGAAAATTATAGAGAGAGTAAAAATTGAAGATGCACCAATCTTTTAGTGCATATTTTTTTATACAATGCAATTAATAAGTAAAATAAATAATATTAACAAAAGTAATTGGGTGCAAATAACCGATAATACATCCTATACTTCCTTGTAAAATCAATAATTTACCGTTCATGAACTTTAACTATTATGGTGTTAGAAAAAGCTGTTTATCTCTTATTTTAATTGGGTGTAATTTATAGTGGGTGTGATCTATCTCTAATATTGGATTGTTATGAAATGTACATTTTTCAGTGTTCACTATTCCATATAAGCATGAAATTTTTTAGTGTTCACTATTTCCGCCTAGTGAACATTTTTTATGTATGCTTGCATTCATAACATTCTATGCTATCATGTCTAATTTGGATGTACATAAATGTCTAAAGAGAATACAAGAAATGACGAATTGCCCCGCAACGAGGTTGCTACCTCAACTGCACAACTAGCCCGACTTTTGTGTGAGCAAGAGCATCACATTTCCGCCACTATCGAATGCGGTTTGGTACTCTTCTCCACACAACCACTAATAATTGAATTTCCTTCAAATCTATGGCTAACATTATTCAAACTGTCATTTTTTGCATGAGTGGTTGTATTTAAATGCTTTATTCTAACCTCCCTCCACTCGCAATCTTGCCTCATGACTTGTAGTGAACCTCCCTCTACATTTGTTGGGCTATATATGTTCTTGGATATTGATCATAATGTAACTTGTAATTAAAGTGGTTATGTTATGTATGTTGTCAATTTGTAACTTTAAACTTAGGAGATGTACATGCAATTTAAGTAAATGTATACGGGATGTTGATGGATTGATTGAATGTCAATTAAATGCATGAAATATTTTTGTTTGTATTTAAATTCATAATTGTTGTATTTGAAGCACATAGGGGGGCTTTTGATGTAAATGTATTGGTTTCCTTCCTTAGGATCTTTTTTTTTCAAATTTATATAGCGTCATCACCGATGCTGTATCACTTATTTTAGACCTCTAGGGTCATCACCGACCCTGACTTAGGATTTTTTTCTAGAGAATGTCTGGAAAAAGTTACAACTTTTTGTCAGAATAATAGGAAACCTGCGTCAGTGATGACCTTATTTTACACTGCTAAGGTCATCATCGACCCTAATTTATGATTTTTTTCCCGAGAACGTCTGGAAAAGTTACAACTTTTTGTCAAAAAAATAGGAAGCATGCGTCGATGATTACCTTATTTTACACTGTTAAGTTCATCACCGACCCTGACTTAGAATTTGTTCCTAAGAATGCTTGGAAAAGTTACAACTTTCAGTGTAAATAAGGTCGGCGCCTACGATGTGCCAAATATGTAAAAAAAAAAAAAAAATTCTGCCCAATTGCTCTAATTATGTGCACCACCCTCTAAAGTGTTTGATCTCGTCATACATGCGCATTAAGTGTTTTTTTTTTTTTTTTGTTAAATCCTCTGGATATTATTAAGACAATATATACATGTACGTCTTCATCACAAATGTAGGGGGTAATTGTAATTGTTGGAAACCACATTGGTCCTGTTTATTTGCTAGCATTCCAAACATCCTAATCTCAACTCCACCTTCAATTTCCAGAACTCATTTTTCACTTTCCAACAAACAAATAACACAGCAACATCAAACAAAGCAGAAACAAAAGAGGAAGAGGAAGATAGATAATTAGGTAGATGGGTGATTCTATATGCACCCACATGGAATGATAAGCACACCCACTTGCTGAACTCACCACACCATATGATTATTTAAAAAGAATTTGCTGAGCCCACCCACCATATTTCCCAAACCACCAATGCCGGAGAGCCCAGGTCTTTCTCCTCCAAATTTCCCTCGTCGACGGTTTTGAAAATCTCGACCGACAGCGGCGTCGAGATCTTCTTCTTGTGGAAGTTGTTCTCCTCTAAAGCTCTCCACTACACAGCGCTTCTTCTTCTTCTTCTTCTTCTTCTTGTAAATACGACGCTCAAAGAAGGTGAGCTCTTCTTCTTTTTCTGGTTCATATGTTTATCATTTTCACATTCCTTTTAGGTCGTAATTTTTTCGACTTGGAGATTACAGACGTTTGCATTAGGGTCGTAATTTCTTCTTCTTTTTCTTTTTCTCATCCGAAAGTGCATAATCCCCGTGCATTTTGAAAAAAAAATGATGCGTTCATTTTTCCCGATATTCTCAGCATTGCAGAATCGTGCATGGAATTTATGCACGGCGAATGTTAACTGTGCAGGAAATTTATGCACGACAAATGTATTCAGTGCATAACAGATATGCATGGCATATATATGTGGTGCACATCAAATATGCACAGAAAAAATTTGTCGTGCAGAAAAATTTTGCACGAAATACTTGTGCCGTATAGAAGCATTATGCACAGTACATTTGAACCGAGCAGCACAATAAAACATGATTTGTTCTGTTATGTTTTTTCCTCTTATTGATTTTCATTTTTAACAGATTGGAAGAAATGCCGAGAAGACCAGCTCGCCGTATTGGTGGCACCTCACAGGCGGCTGGTGGACGTGCTAGTTCTTCTAGCGAGCCATCCAAAGGACGTAAGAAGATTGGCGTTGGTCTCGCCGAGGTGTGCATGCAAGTGCTTCAACCTCCGGCTGTCAACGGCCAATGGTGTCTGAACGAAGACGCAAATTTCAACAGGATCCACTGCCTAAGCCGGTTGACGAGCATACAGAGTGCTCTTCAGAGGATGATTCCTAAGAGGAGGAGGCACAGCCGTCTAGTCCTCCACGGTCGTCTAGTCCTCCTGCAAGAGAGAATGATTCCTCAGACGAGTTGAGCCTGGCAAGGGGTGGGGTGGGGTATCTGCGTGAACTGGGTGTGGATAGAGCATCTGCGTCAGTTAAGTTGAGCCTGGCACGGGGTGGGGTAGTGAGGATGGGGTGGATTAAATGGGTGTGTGGCGATGTGATTTCAGCGTCGTCTGTTGAGGAGGTAGAGTGTGCAGCTAGAGGTTATCTTTTATATTTGTTAGACTGCACACTCTTCACTAATAAGTACGCGACTCGAGTCCTAGTTTACTACCTATCTTTATTAATGGACTTGCCACGGGTTCGTCATTATGCATGGGGGGCTGCCGCACTGGTCTATCTATATCGCTAGTTGGGGACTTCCGCGAGGGCAGATGTGCGATAGATTACTGGATATCTGACACTGGTCATGGTAAATGTGTACACTTTAGATATACATATACATGTTCCATCATAATTGATCAATTAGATTGAATAATTAATAATTGTTATCATTTGCAGTCCTGGGTGTACGAGCACTTCCAATTTGCCCGTCCTCCTGCATATTAGGGATACACTGCAGGAATGCCTCTAGCGAGCCGTTGGAATCCTGGGCAGGATTTCGGAAATGCGAGAGAGAACATACAACTGATGTGGGAGAGGTTGGATGCCCTACACCCGAGCGAGGTGAGTCCTTGACATATATTTGACGTTTTTTCCATGGAATACGTTTTATTATATTAATGACTTGTTTCATTTATGTGCCACAGGTTGCCTGGGATCCATACACTAGTGTCAGGGCTCAACATCCTTTACAGCAGATTTCTTTCTTTTGTGGTTGCTTGAGATCACTAGATGCCATTGAACCCTACCACCCACATAGGGTTCTTCGACAATTTGGCTATGTACAAACCATCCCACCCGCATCACTCGCCCCCATTCTTGCATATCGGGGAACTACTGCTGGAAAATACAAGGTCTCCTACGACTTTCTAGACCAGTATTGGGTTACTTGGGAGGACCATGTATTATCTCTAGCGCACAGTGGCCATCAAGCGCAACATGCATGGGAGTGTTCACCTGACTACTTCGAGTGGTTTACTAGGATTTCACACCCTCGAGTACAAAACCCCGCACGTCAATCCTACTATGACCCTAATGAGGGTAGAGATGACCCGACTCCAAGAACGGTGATTGCATTTTAAACGATCTTATTCCAAACATTATGCATCTATTATTTTAAACTATGTTAAGTATATTGACACATTGTATTGTTTCTTATAGATCCTTCGAGCGAAGGATCATCTTCGTGCCACGCTTGCGCGAACGGAGTAGCCTATTGATTACTATTTTCGAGCATTGCAGACTACTCTCGAGATTCTGGATGACTTGCCGGTGACGTACCGCTAACGTGCGCAGTCGTGATGATAGGAGGGCTGTTGGATGAGTCTTTTTTGTTAAAATGTATATGAACTTTTTTGGAAGAAAGTATTTTTGCTGGATTCATGTGTACTACAAACTTGTATGGGTCAATTGAAAAATTTTGTCCTTATGTGTGAACTTCTATGATTTTTAACTTCTTATATGAAATGGTTGATATGTTTTTTTTTTTTATGAACGTCTACTAGTTCTTTCAAAATGGGAGATTTGTCCACCAACTTATAACACTGCACGGTCAAAACTTTCTGCGCATAACATATTTGCACGGCCAATTTGTTCCAAGCAGAAACAATCTGCATGACCAATTTGGCCAAGCAAATCCTTTGTGCTTGGTATATGTTGGTAGTGCAGAACCACTCTGCATGGTACAAATGTGACGTGCATTATGATTGTGCACGGTGTATGTTTTCCGTGCAGTATGATTTTGCATGGTATATGTTTTCCGTGCAGTATGTAACAGAACAGGGGTATTAAAGAATAAACATGGAAAATAATAACATAAAGGTTTGACTAGGATTTCATCAGCCTTTCGTTTAAACAACAAGTAATAAGTTTGTTTACATCATATTGAGAGTACAAGTATTTAATCCCTATTAAGATTAACCGACTCCTGTGTTGCGACATTGTCTCCAATTATATCTTTGAATCGCTCGATGCTTTTAGCATATGAGAGTTGTCATCCATCTGCATTAGGGTGGTGGTGTCTATGCCAATTTGTAGCAATGGGAGGCATGGGAGCCGGGTGTCATGAAGACCTGCACAAAGTGGTTTCCATTGACGAAATTATTCGCGATAACTTTGCGAGAACTTGGTGGAATCAGGGATGATCTCAAAGGCAAGAAAGTAAGTCACTGCTGCACAGAAAGGTGGACCAATACAACGTTATAATATGAAGATATCAGGTTTGTCATCCAATGATCAAATGAAGGATTGCTATCATAGTATGCCAAGGCATAATACAACTCTCCAACCCTATCCTCTCCTCCATATACCAATGAATAATAATTTTGATACCTCTGCAATTCATTGCTCCAATATAGTCTAACCTGCATCCAACTATCCTCACCCATGCCCAAAAGACCAACTATGGCTCTTAATCCACAGTTACCATCGGCTGCAACATCCTTAACAGTTTGAATATAGGGTCCTAAAGACTTAAGAAGCAAATGCTCTAACGTACATGACCGAGTGCGACGGACACTAAGTTTCTCCTTTTTATTCGTTACATCTAGACTCTTTAATCTAGCTGGAACGCTATCTTCGATCGAGAGTGCATACTTGAAAGCAGATGGCTCCCGACGTGTAGACCTATCCAACTTTTTCTTTTTTGAGGATGACCGACCGCGAGTATTCAATTTAACATCCGGCTCAAGAAGAGAAATAGCTGAAGGACTCCCCAATTTTCTAAGTTTTTTCAATATTTGAATTTACCAATCTGATTGGTACTCTGAAATTTCATATTGATCAACTCGAACTCGGAAGTTGTGGTCAACTCGGGGGTTTCATTCATCGTAATAGAGTCTAAATTGAGCTTCCTCCAGTAGTGATGGACACAGCTCAGTGGTATTTGAATGCCTTCCCTTATGTATTCGGCAACTTCGTGTGCACATGGTAACCCATGAGTCCGTCGAATTACACACCCACATGCCGCCGAATCTGGACCAATATCACCAGCTCTTGTCGACTCATTCAGAACTATATCCATAGCATTCCTTGATATAAATCCTCTCAACTCATGAAACAGTGCCGATTTGAACTTATGTTGCACTGTGTTTATGCTCTTTTCAAAAGAAATCTTTATCTCCGTAATGAGTAACTCAAGCAAGGCATGGATAACCTATCAGGACGCATCAAAACTACAGTTCTATGTGCTTAGGTGTCTTTTCAATTTTGCATGTGCGCTCTCAGCCTTGTTCGTAGTCATGTTCCCAAAGTGCATATGCCGATTCGTCCAAGCAGCCACAAATTGTTCCTTTTGATTATTCAATCACGAGTTCTTCACATAATCAACAGCGTGTGGATACCCGCAAAAATTCCGGTCCAATTCACTTAAAAATTGAATGTAGTAATTTTCAATGGGAGAGACTACCAACATGTTCCAACAAGAGATAAATGCATCCCATTTGTCGTTGGTCTCAAAATACTTCTTACAATTTGCCAAGGTGTTCCTAAAAATATGCCACCTGCATAATAAATTTGCTAAATTCGGAAAAACAACATTTATTGCATTCATCAGTGCTAACTCTCAATCACACGGGGCAGAATGCATACTTTTAATAATTTCTTAAGCCTTCCAAAGCCCATCTATAATTGGCCTCCCTCTTTGATTCAAGGTACACAAAAGCAACGGAGAAAGTCAGCTGAGTAGATCTAACACCAACAATCTCAAGCAAGGGAAGTCGATATCTATTAGTCTTGTACGTGGAATCCATTATCAAAACTTCTGGAAATGCATGTAACAAATGAATAGATGATGGATGTACCCAGAATAGGTCCATAATAGCATCTGTAGTGTCGTTGCTAGTTGTTAGAAACGAATAGAAACCAGGATCTCTAGACATCGCGTACAGATCACTGCGGAAATAACTTTGAACTAATATAATTAAATCATACGTGCAAGATCTCTCTAATTTGATCTCGGTCTTACCGCAACCCGAAAATCTCAAGATATTCTATTGTATTCCTATATGCTCGAACTCGCACTAGGGAGTGAGCCTCTTCTGCGAATTCTCCTCTGCTCTCCAAAAATCGAGATTTCTCTCTTACTTTTCTTATTCTAAACCTAGAGAGTAGTAGCGTATACTTATATGCTACAATAGGGACCTTAAGAAGGAAATAAGGATATGCTTCTTATGGAAATAAGAAACCCTAATTCGACCCAAATTAGAATCCTAGTACCATAAATTATAATTCACTCCACTAAAGAATTATAATTGCACTCCTATCCTTATTCTCAAAATAATATTTTCGAGCTTCTCGTTATTAAATGCTTATCAATTTCCCTACGTTAAGATTTCAGATATCCATCGATTAAATAATTACTGACATCTATATTAATTGATATCTTTATAATTTCTTGAGACCTTACACTTAACTTATTTGATATGTCGGACACAAAGTTCACCTGCAGGGTTTGACATAATCAAAACTTAAAAGCTTCATTAAGGGGATATCACCAATCCCTATTATAGGACGTGGATTCCGTCAATAAACTAATATCCACCATACACGTAGTGTAGTCATCCAATTCACTGAGATTATTGACCCATAAAAGGTCTCACTCCTTCGTAAATCAAAATGCCAAACACTAAATGTATGTGTCTATCATTTATGTCGGGATTAAGAGTATAAATTTCCAACACTAGTGTGATACTCAATATAGTTGTTCTGCTCCAAATGCATCATGAGTTGCTGCATCTGTGATCGACCGGCCATCTCAGTCACCTTCCATTTCTGACTAGCATTGTAGATACTCTTTATCGTAGTGGTGTTGTGCACGTCCCTTTTTTGCAATGTTCAAAGGATGTTCCTCGGCTTCACCAAACTCTTAGACATATCAATCAAAACATTGATTTCTTCCCCAGAAAGCCTCCCAGCAAACGCGTGCCTCTCGAGATGTTGTGCGTTTGGATGATTGTGCACCCCACAAACCACTGTTAACATCCAATCATCGTCATTGGCCAACTTTCAGCCCTTCAATGCAAAAGGGCAATTACACTTTTTCGTTCCCGTTGCCTTATTAGGATTTTTCTTTCCGAAGACTTTCGATGGACCCCTGTAACTTCCACTTCTCTCACAAGATAAAACTATTTCCGGCTTCCTACCATCTCCACCGGCATCTGAAGTTCTGATTACAATTACCAAGCCATGTTTCTTTCCAACTTCCATTGTCCATTGGATTAGGTCCTCTCGGCTTCTGAATATTGTGTTAGTGGTGAAGATATTAGTAAAACCCAAAGAGCACTCATTAGCACTGGTTGACTCAATCTCCTGAAGATATGATTACAAATTCTTAGTACATCAATGCACAAACCTATACACCCATGCAATATTAAACTGCACTGTATATATATGCCGTTCTTCCAAAATATGTTTGGTTTACTTTTCCTATGTAATGAATATTTGACCGGCATAATTATATCGTGCAAAAGTTAATTGTCAGATGGTATTTTGCCATGCAATATTCATTTGCACGGCTCTGGAATACCAAGCACGACGCGTGAAAAATAATTAAACAGCGGAAAACGAAGTCAAAATGTATACCTCCTCTTGATAGATCGTTAGTCGCTTGTCCATATTGAAAATGCCTACTTCCAATAGACAATGTGGTGCAGGGAGATGAGTACCTACAATATCATTAAACAAATGGAGGAGACTTGAGAATACTTCCAAGTGTTGAAGAAGATGATGAGGAAGGATATGAACATCAATGAGAATGAATGAGTGCAGAGGAATAGTGACGAAACGATGGATAAAAGGGATAATGAAGAAGAAAAAGAAGAAGAAGAAGAAGAAGAGGGGGAGGAGATGAGTAGAGACACCGGTAAGATGCACGGCAAGAGAATCAAAAGAAGAGAAGATGAGGTTGACAGTGAAGGGTGATTTCGTCATTTCACCTTGATGTATTTTGGTAATTTAAAAAATACATAAATTGTGGGTGTGTAGAGCTGAAGCCACGGTGCGTTTAGAATTTCCCTAGATAGGTAGGTGATGGCTTTTGCAGTCGTCCTCTTCTTCTTCTCGACATACAAAAACAAACCCAAACCTCCTCTTTGAGAGAGTGAAGAGAAAGAGAGTAGCAGTGATGGGAATTGGTGGAAAGAACAGATGGAAGATCTCTTTCTACCGCTCTTCCTCTCGAGTCCAGAAGAAGCCTCCTTTAGAATTCATTTGCCCCATCTCGTCCTCTCTCATGGCAGATCCTGTCATCGTCTCTTCCGGTCAGACCTTCGAACGCGCCTGCGCACAAGCTTGCAGAGACCTCGGATTCATCCCTCTCCTTTCCGACGGTGCACGTGCCGAATTCTCTGCTCTTATCCCCAATCGCGCTCTCAAATCAGCCATACTCAATTGGTGCAATCTCTCGGGCTCGCAGCTCCCGAAACCCCTCGAACCCCATGCCGCAATTGAGCTCGTTCGTGCTCTCGTGGAGGCGGCGGAGAAGGGGAAGCAAGAAGAAGGTGAAGCGGAGAAAACTCAGAAAGGAATTCGCGAGAGAAAGGCTATTTTGAAGGAGACCTTGAAGGGGAAAGATGAAGAAGATGAAATTGAGAAAACCCAGAAGGGAATTCACGAGGAAGAGACTATTTTGAAAGAAGCAGAGAAAGAGGAGAAGGAAGAAGACGGGCAGGAGAAAACCCATGAAGGAATTCACGAGAAAGTGGCTGTTTTGAGAGAAACCGAGGAAAGGAAAGATGAAGAAGTCGAAATTGAGAAAACCCAGAATGGAATTCACGAAGAAAATCCTCGGACGAAGAAGGAGAAAGATGAAGAAGGCGAAACTGAGAAAACCCATATAGGAATTCACAAAAAAGAGCATCTTTCGTTTGGGACAGAGAAGGGGAAAGATGAAGAAACCAAAGCAGAGAAAACTCATAAAGGAGCCCTCGAGAAAGAGCAAGAGCTGCTTCTGAGAGGCGTTTCAGAAAACCCAGATCGAAAATTCTCTTACGCGGCCACGGAAGTGAATTGGAGGCTCAATCATTTCCGCAATTCGAGCTTGGAAGAATCAGTGCTTGTAACTCCTCTCCCCCTGGCTACAAAACCCACATGCTATTCCTCTCCTTCCAATTCCACCCAAAAAGAGGACAATGAGGAAGAACAGGTGGAGGAGGATATCGTCTCAAAGCTCAAAAGCCCTCAGATTTTCGACCAAGAAGAAGCTGTGATCCGATTAAGGAACATTTCAAGAACCTGCCCGGAGAAGAGAGTCACTCTCTGCACACCCCAGCTGCTCGCAGCTCTGCAGCCGCTGCTTGCCTCTAAGTACTCCTCCGTACTCGTTAATGCGGTTGCCGTGGTGGTAAACCTCTCGCTAGAGAGACCCAACAAGGTGAAGCTCGTCAGGTCGGGCGCAGTGCCGCCACTGATCAATGCCCTCAGGAGTGGGTCACCGGAGGCACAGGAGCATGCGGCAGGTGCCCTCTTCAGCCTTGCGCTCGAGGACGAGAACAAGATGGCCATTGGGGTTCTTGGCGCGCTGCCGCCGCTCCTCCACATGCTGCAGTCGAAGAGCGATCGAGGGCGGCAGGATGCCTCTCTTGCTCTATACCAACTCACACTGGTTCAGAGCAACAGCTCGAAGCTCGTGAAATTGGGGGCGATCCCTGCACTCCTGGCGCTCGCCAAGGGTAGTGAATTGGCCTGCAGGGTGCTGATGATTCTATGCAATTTGGCGTCGGGGTCGGAGGGGCGTGTTGCACTGCTTGATGCTGATACAGTTGAGGCTCTTATTGAAATGCTTAGGCGAAAGGATTTGGAGAGCTCAGTGCAAGAGAGCTGCATTGCAACACTGTTTGCGTTGAGCCAGAGCATCTTGAGGTTTAAAGGGTCAGCTAAGGCGGCCGGGGCGGTGGAAGTTTTGATGGAGGTGGTAGAGAAAGGGAGCAAGAGGGCACAGCAGAAGGTCAAGAGAATGCTCATGTTGCTGAAAGAGAAAGAAGTTGGAGTAGTTGCAGCTGGCCATGGGTCTGAAGAGGAATATGGTGGTATTGGTGATGGAGGAGAGAGAGTTTCGGATTCTGCCATGGGAGAGTTTCGGCTGCAGCAGCATTACCAGCTTCATAAGGGGAAGAACATTGTGGGTGCGTATTCAACCGATTTTTGATTGTTTCAGATGGCCAATGGTCTGTAATTGTATAGATAGTTATCTATGACTATATGTATTATAGGCCTGTTTGCCTACTTTGTATTGAATTCCTAGATGTTTACTAGGGTGATGGCTGGGCAATCTTTGGACTGATGGGGAGACTGTCTGATGGCTGTTTGTTTTACTTCTACAATGTTAGTCCCCTTTGATAGGACGACATTCCTTATAATTCGTAGGAACTCAATCCAAAGTGAACAAACAGGCCCTAAATGATTTGAATATGGAATGTTTCAGTGTTCTCTCTCTTAATAATGTAAAGAGATTTTACTATAATATAATAAAAATCAATTAGAATCTGAATTTCATTGAAGAATATGTATCCAGATCTCATTCTTGGATTTTGGATGAGCACATTAAATTAATCAGTTTAAGGAGCTTGGAATTCAGAAGCAGCATTGAGTGGGATTCTTTTATTATTTAGTTTTTAACCTCAAATCATTAGTTCTTACCAAAGATGATGGATATTGACTGTGCATTTGTGCTAGCAGTTCCACTGTCAGTCTCCATGATTGCATGAACATCTGGTAGGTGACTGCAGGAGGAGGTAGAGGTGGAAAGAGTTTAGGATGGAATTTTGATGGATCTGGATATGGAGACTCCGACGCGCGGCCAGATATCCAGATCCATTAATTGATATCAGGGCCTGATCTCTATGCGTTTGACGGTTTGTGATAGGGTTGCGGGTCATGCGGATCTTGGTGGCTTCATTCTCTCCTTCCATTCACGGTTTTTATTTTCTCTGTTCTACAACCCAGGAGGAGGAAGAATACCATGGGAAATTTTGCTTTTCAGACACAAAAACTGAAGAGAGATGGAGAGAGATCACGTGGTCGTGCTTTCTCCTTTTCCTCTCATGTGAATAGAGATAAGTCAAACATGCCTTTTTAACTTTTTCATGTGATGGAGAAGCCTCTGCCTTGTCTTGGGCACGTAATAGAAAAAGGAAGGGTTTATATTTTGTTTGTCTTGGTTTGCAAAGGAGAGAGACATGTAAAAGTCCAAGAAACAGAGTCATTGCATCTAAGCTGTGTGCAACAGAGACTTGTTGCTAGAACCACATGCCCACCTCAACTTGCGTATAGAGCAAAAGGACCTTTGCAACGGATCTTAGGCCAGGTCTGGTGGAATTGACCCAAACCGAGGTTGACCCAGCCCGTCCCGCGAAGACCAGATGCTGGGAAGGAGCTGGTACTGTGTATAGTGGTTGTCGTCATCTTGTTACGTCATCAATGATGCAGGCATAAAAGTTTTGGGTCAGGTGGACCCAACCTGACCCTGACCGAATCTGTACAGCCCAGCCCAGCGAAGGTGCAGACTGCTGACGCAGGCAGCCGTGCAGCATTGACATGCGTGTGATGTCATCAGACGACTGACGCAAATAATGCCATAGGCAGGGAGTGCAATGGGCGTTCAAACTTTAGAACATGATATCTTGGTCATCCGAAGTCTGTTCGGCGAATTGTTTGTGCTTGCTGATTCTTTGCTAGGAGATTTATGCGATGAAAGCAAGGGAGACAATCCAACAACTCAAAAAGGTTTTGGTTTCCATGATCGGTCAGCGTATCTAAACTTTCCTTTCTGATTTATATTATGGATATGTCTTCAATAAATATTTTGCATGACCATATCAGAGATGGGATCTGCAACGGGAAGACCCCACTCATATGAAGACATTAGTTGCGTTCTTTTGGTGGATATGTGCGGCATCATAGTGATAAAATCCAATTAATTGTTTAAAATCCTTGAGACTCATTGCAGAACCATTTAATTTGGTAATATGATAAGCAATGAGAGTGGATGAATGGTCCACAGGACATCTAACGTAATCTGATGTGTGGAGCCATGATCATGGATTTGATCTTAGGATCATGGATCCAGGATCTTTGTTTGAAAAAGAATGGACCCAAAACAGGTAGTTGGATTTTGTAGACTATCACATATTTTCTTTTATATGAGTTTTAGAGTGGACCCACGTCTAGTGGGGGCGTCTGCACCCCCGAATGGAAGTAATGTATGCACATTCCAATGGCACATCAGATCACTGATCTGTAGATAGTGGTATATATGATTACAAAAAAACCCACTGAATCTCGATTGAAAACAATCTAAGGTGCATACATGTAAATTGCCTGATCAATTCTTGATCGACAATCGGGTTGATCAATCATTTTTTTTTTTTAACAAAGTATTGACCACAGTGGGAAAATCAATGGACCAAAGTGTTCCAGGATCTGTGTCTATTGTTGAGTATTCCACTTTAGTGGGAGTGTGACTCTTAAATCCCAGGCCTCTTATAAAATGAGAAATCAGAAATTTTGAAGCAAAGAATGTAACAATTTTTTTAAATCATGGGGATACGAGAAAATGAGAAATTAGACAACCTCAAGGGTCAAACACGGAGATTATAATCATGGATCCGGGAGAGGTAAGTGAATAGAACTGGTGATTCCATTGTGGATTTTCTATGTAATCTCTAGGGTAAGGATAAAAACCTGGAGATGTGAGAATCTATGCAAAGTGTAAAATCTTAAGTGATAAAAATGACAAAATATGGGTCCATTACACTATGCAAATAATTGATTTTGGAAGATGTTATAATTATGCCCAGTTTGGGAAATGAGAGAATTCCGTGGGACAACTAGTGTTAAATGAATTTGATTAGAGACATTGTAGATGTAATTTTGTGTGCATAATTGTTAGTCTTTTGAATATTCGAGATAATTTGTATTGGCTAAGGTATATATAGCCTATGTGATAAAATCTTCTAGTTATGATTACTTTGTATGTGTTGGATGTATGGTTTAGCACAACTATGAAACACATCCAAAGGGACAGAATAAATAGATTGGTTAAGTAAAACTCATGTTGACCCTTGACATGAGAAAGATCCCGCATGTCAACCATGTCTACATGGAAAAAGGCCGAGAGAGCTTTTTTAGCATAAACTAGAAGCGGAGAGTTGTGATATCATTCACCCCGGTGAATGTTGACCGTTAATAATAAATAAAAAAAATCCATAACTTAAAAGAGTAGGAAATTGTTATTTGTATTGGTGGCTTCCGCAGATCCAGGCGGTTTGTCTGATTGGCATGAACTTCAAAGGTTTTTTTCTTTTTCTTTTTTTTTTTTTTTTTTTTTTTTTTTAATATTTCAATGCTATGCCGCTAAAGTACAAAACCAAAAGGGGCAAGAAATGAACGGATTTGATCCGAGTGGAGGTGTGTGTGAATTTCTTATGCGGACCAAATAACATTGAATATTGTGCAATTTTATGTATGTATGGAATTTCTTTCTATACACCCCACAGAAAATAGTATGGCTAAAAGTGAAACCATTATTTATTGACCATGGTAGGTCCGTATTTAGCCATAGTCTTCCATTGTACTTGTGGGGAGGAGATATTGATTGCATGATGTATGTTGATCCATGCACCCTCTAGATTTGTGCCCGATACCCTCCTAAGAGTTATAGGACTTGTGCCAAATCTAGATTTGGGGATATGTTCTGCACTTACTATTGCAGCCACAAGAAAATATAAATTATAAATGCGAGTAATGGAACTTATTTTCTCGTTAGAATTACCCAAGGAATATTGTGTCTGTAATCATGATAAGTGGATATAAATGAATGTCTGAATGGTTACTTCCAATTGGATCCCAAAGCAATCATCGAGATAAGCCACAATATCGCAAGACGATGATAAGGTCAGTGGGAGTTTTCGACGTAGTTAATGCCGAATATAAAAGTCCTGGCTAGGCTCACTTGACAAGAGACGACCCGTATGATTTGGGAATCTTGGGAATGATAGCATCAGACGAGAGTGGCAGACTGCTGTAATTTAATGAAAACCGTGAAGGAATTCGATTCGACACCCTACTCTCAAGCAGTGCCCTACTTTCAAGCAGTCAATGCACAGGATGCGTAAAATTGGCTAGAGTCTATGAGAGAGGAAATAAAATGATTTATAAGAACCAGGTATGGCAGATGGACGATCTAGTACAAGATTGAGGCCATGGGTTCTTAAGAGGAGGAATCTAAGTCGGACGGATCCTTAAGAAAATACAAAACACGGTTAGGCAGTTAAGGAATTTACAAGCGGAAGGAATAGATCATGAGAGGGTGTTTTCTCCAATTGTGTTTTTATATTCATAGTCATCCTAGTGGCAATGGTCATTGATGATGACCAGTAGTTGCACCTAATGAACATAAATGTTATGTTGTTCCTAAAACGGAGATTAGGAAAAGCTTTACAAGTAATCTAGTGGTTTTGTGGTGCAAGATCGCAAGGATAGAAGTGTACAAAATGTTTTGTGACAGTGCGTGTATTTTCAGAATGCACGCTGCAGTGACATGAAAATTTCATGAAGTAGTATTTAAAATTTATTTAATCCCTAAATAGTGACATATGTGTTTATGTCAAGCCAGTGGGAGTGGTTTTATTCTTGTCATTATACGACGTGTTGATTGTTGATGATGAATTGGATGCCGTCAATGAAATCAAACAGTAGATAAAGTCAAGATTAGAGATGCAAGACATGGTGGGGCACAATGAGTGCTTGGCATAAAGGTAACTCATGATCTACCAAATTAGATATTGACTTTATCACAAGGGATCTTATTTGAAAATATGTTGAAACTGTTTGAGAATGCTAACAGCTAGCCAATTGACCCTCCCATTTGCATGTGTAGAATATTGTCCAACAATCAGAGTCTCAATAGCGTAAAAAGACAAGTTGTTGGTAATAAACAGGTCTTGCGTGAAGATGGTGGGAGTAGCATTGTGTGTGAGATGCTTTATGGCTGAATTTACAAGACCATTATTAGTAGTTGTCGTGACTATGTCACAAACTGTACAGTACCAGCTCCTTCCTAGTGTCTAGTCTTCGTTAGATAGCTTGGGTCAACCTCAGCTTGGGTCAAGTCCACTGGACCCGCCCTAAGGTCCATTGCAGGCACACAGAGGTCCTTTTGCTTTATGCGCAAGTCGAGGTGGGGCACGTGGTTCCGGCAACAATTCTTTGTTGCACACAACTTGGATGCAATGACTCTATTTCTTGGACTTTTTCACGTCTCTCTCCTTTGCAGAAAATGACAAACAAAATTTATGTGGCCTAAGACAAACCAAAGGCTTCTCCATCACATGAAAAAGTTAAAAAGGCGCGTTTGACTCATCTCTCTCCACATGAGAGGAAAAGGAGAAAGCACCACCACATGGTCTTTCTATCTCTCTCCGGTTACCATGTTCGAAAAGCAAAACCTCCCATGGTGTTCTTCCTCCTCCTACTGGGTTACAGAACAGAGAAAACAAAAACTGTGAATGTAAGGAGAGGATGAAGCCACCAAAATCCGCATGACCTGCAACCCTATCACAAGATCTGAACTGTCAAACGTGCAGAGACCAAGCTTTGATACTAATTGATGGATTTGGATATGGAGACTCCGACAGACAACCAGAGATCTATATGCGTTCCGGTGATTGGAAAGCTCCGCGGATTTCTTCGCATCTGTCTAGCCCATGGGAATGGGAGAGTATCAAACCCTAGGGCTCCCTTATCTTTTATAGATAAGTCCCAAAGAGTCACACTTATTAGAGACTTCTTCGCCAAGAAACCCACATCCACTGATCCTATTGCGAGTCTTATTTGTGGGGACAGATCAAGTCTTACATTAAGTGAGATTGTATTCTTTGCAGGCCTCTGCCCTGCTTGATCTGATGTGGGACCCGTGGCGTGCGGGCCACGCAATTTGCTACAAACTTGATGTCGTAGATATAGACTCGTGAGCCTCAGCCATGTGGTGAAAATATACCCTTGGTGACCCTTAAACTAGCATTTTTTTTTGACACTCACTCAAGCCGGTGTATATATGTAAATGACCCCAAGTGATGCAGGTCAGATCTATGATTGGCCAACCCATTGGGCCCAAGCCCATAAAAGAAGACTTCCACAATTGTGCAATCCAAGTTTCTACTTTATTTTAGTAATAGTTAATAGTTAGAGATATTTATGACTTTAATTAGAAGTTTGCATTAGAATTTATTTCAATTTGATTTATTTCCAAGTTTAAAATAGGGTATGAAGCTTATGTAAAGAATTGTAGTCCCTTCTCAACAACACGTTCAGTGATCAATAAAATTTCTTCATTGAGAATTTTTTTCTCAATTATTTGTCTGTGGTGTGAGACCAAGACGTTTTGGATCCCACGGATCCGTATCCCTAAGCCTTTGGCTTGGACATTAGCCCGTTGGCTATTCTCCTTTCCCCGCGCTGCTTCAATTGGTATCAGAGAGGCCGCCCAGCATCATCGTCCAAGCTTCTACGCCTCTCCTTCCTTCAAGTCGAACATAAACTGAAAAGGGGCAGAAACCTTTCCTTTCTTCTTGAGTTGTATCAGGCCCGAGGAAAAATCCCGCTCCCGTGTCCTCCCACACTCCCACTCCAAGTGACAAATGGAAGGCCCTTCCTCTTGGGCTTAAGTTCAGTCGAACCTGACTTGTCATCAGCCACGACATAAAAAAATGTGGGCCTGGCAGTAATTTAAAAGAAACAAAAGGGGTCTGAGTCATATCAGAAACTGTTGGCACACAGGTCAGCACTACCAGCACACTACATCAATCTTGTTAGCAAGCCATATCCAGTGAGCCTAACTCGACCCATCTAGAAGTTGTACATGGTCTACCACTTCATTCAGCATTATCAAGCAGCAAACAGTCCATCCCTTGTCATTGCTCATCAAAGTAAATTTTCAAACATGTTTCGTAGAGAAGCTCCTGAAGTTCCTTTTTTTTTTTTATGGAAATAGAGATCCATGTGTTTTCTTGAATTGGATTAAATTACTTGAAGAGTATTTTACATGGCGTCAATTACAAGGTAATTAATGTAAAGATTTTGCCAGAAGAAAACTTCAAGGAGATGCAAAAGCATGGTGGAGAGAAGTAGAATGTCGGTTGTATCAATATCCACCGACATGAAATGAGATGAAATTACTACCGGAGGATAAATATATACATGGAACAGATCCATTCTCCCCGCCTTTGTTTTATAGAAATGAAGCCCATTTTGAGCAGTATCTTAGTTTGACACAAGGAAACTTGTCCGTCGAACAATATGCCAACGGATTTGAACGGCTACATTATTTATGTGAATAGGCAAGACACTTGATTCCCATCAATTTCTCAAAGGTTTGCGCACGAGCATATTGAAAAATATGAAAAAAGAATGCAAAGACATGCATGAGGCATTTTGGGAAGCAATCCGTGTCGAACACTCGATAAAACGCTATCGCTTCCGAAAAGCTAAGACACAAAAAGAAGAGTCTGCACAAACCACAAAAGTTCCTGTGTTGGAACCAGTCATGGAGAATGTCAAAACTGATGTTGAAGAACAAAAGCAAGAAATAAATGATTTCCCAACAAATTCTGATGAAGTAATAGACAGACTCCTCCAGGAGGTCCTATTTTAGGTACATTGGAAGAAAAAGAAATTGATTCCATTTCTATTAACAATGATGATCGGCAAGTGAATGTACTGAAGGAAGAAAAGGCAAACTTTGAAGAATTGACAACTAGGAGCCTGATCAACTGGTGGATTTCATCATAAGTTCAATTCCTAAAGAGTCAATTAAATCATCAGAAGAACAGGCTATTGTTTCAAAGGTTGAAAAGGAAGATCAAATAGTTGTGGTTCCCCACGGTGATTTCATCTTCGGGAATCGACTGTTGATATCAAACGATTGTGAGCAGATGGTAAAAATTCAAAAATTGAAGCATCAATTTGTCCGAGCGTGCATCCATGCAAAATTTGACTATCAAAAGAGGCAATATCTGAAATTTTTGTGGTGCAAAAGATTTAGTGAAGCTTACAAATCATGTGACAAGTTTGAAGAGCCACAAGAGAATCGAACGTTTGTGCGTTTGATCTTTGACCCAGGCGGTTATCTACTGAACTCGAGGATGAGTTCCCTCCGCCGGGGGGGGGGGGTACGCCTGTTGGACCCAAGTAGACTTCCCACGATCGTGCAATCCAAGTTTCTACTTTATTTTAGTAATAGTTAGTAGTTAGAGAAATTTATGACCTTAATTAGAAAGTTTGCATTAGAATTTATTTCAATTTGATTTGTTTTCAAGTTTAAAATAGGGTGTGAAGCTTATATAAAGAATTGTAATCCCTTCTCAGGGACAAGTTCAGTGATCAATAAAGTTTCTTCATTGAGAATTTTCTCTTAATTATTTGTTTGTGATGTGAGACCAAGACGTTTTGGATCCCATGGATCCCTATCCCTAAGCCTTTGGCTTGGATATTAGCCCGTTGGCTATTCTCCCTTCCTCGCGCTACTTCACCAAGTTGGTGATAATTTCTTGAGGACGGGTTTGTCCATGTGCCTTTTCAAAGACATCACCCGGTTGATTTTTTGTGGTCACAGATGACTTGTCTCGGTTGTCTCAAACCAGCATTGTCCCTTTTAGTGTGATCCAGGTTGGAGATAATTTCTTGAGGATGGGTTTGTCCTATAAATTCATCAGTGTGATCCACCTAAGATATCCATGCAGCTCAAATCCACTGCATCCTATTTATTAACGCAGGTCCATATCTAACTCATGTTAGAGTTGGCTAGGCCTTGAGATTGATCATCCATAATTATGGAATTTTACTTTGGTTTTTATTTAACCATGTGCTTTACGCTGGATCAATCTGATGGTGTACCCCACTTTGATTGAAATAAAATGTGGCCCAAAGTTAGTATAAGGAAGGATAGTTATTTTTAATGATTTCAATTTTAGATGCGGCCCTAGCAATGGATTTATTGTGCGGCCATAGATGAATTTGTTCATTGAACTTGCCGAAGTTGAACCCAACTCTGACAAAGAAGAACGCGAATCAATTTAACCTACTTGTGACACTTCATCATTGCATAGGAGAAATTCCCATAATTGTATTTGTGCATTTACATCTAAGCATGCATGCAGACGTGGGTCTCTAGGACTTTTAGAAGCTTTTCTCTTCTCTCTGTAGTTTCCTTTTTATTAGTTTACTTGGTTTTCACATCAATCAGGATATCATCATGATTTCCTTGATTGAAGTTTGTTCATAAGCTACTTAACTCTTGGGGATTTGGTAAACAATGAAGGCCTCTGCTATAATTGTGATGAGCAGTTCAGGTCTGACCACTCATACATGCAACAGATGTTGTTTCTCCTTGATCCAAAGGCTTCAGATCTTGCGAGCAGCGAAGGAGGGCAGTACTGGTGATATAGAGGTTTTGGAAGAAGAAATGGTAGAAATTCCGTGCTTACATTGTCTTAATTAATATGCATTCCTGCAAACAATGAGGGTGAACAGATGCATCAAGTGGCGTCTTGTTGCAATCCATATTGACTCTGGCAGCACCCTCAATTTTGTGGATCCAAACATGGCAAAGTAAATAGGATGTGTATGCAAGCTAATGAACCATTGAATATCATGGTTGCAATTGGTGGGAAGCTACATGCAACGATGGGAAATGCCAAAATCTACAATTGGCAATGTATGGTACTCGACTTCATTTGGACCTGTACGTCTTTACTCTTGAAGGATGTGAATTGTGATGTTGTATTAGGAACTACATGGCTAAGAACTCTTGGTCCAATTCTGTGGGACTCCAAAGAGTTATAAGTGCAATATTCCGACGGAGGCAAAAGATTCACATTGACAGGAGAAAGGAATGGGCCAAATAGATTTATTGATGCAATCACGTAGAGCATCTAATAATGAAAGGGGCACCTAATGTATTGATGCCAACATAGATCCGATGTTGAACCCTACAGACCTGCAATGGATATATTGGCTTCTCATCGATGTTCTGAGAACCAATAGGTTTTCCACCTCAACGATCTCATACTTACCTTATTCCACTCCAAGATGGACAACCACCCACTAATATGCGACCTTATCAGTACTTTCATTGTCCGGAAAACAAGATTAAGAGGATCGTGAAGTAAATGCTAGATGCTGGCTTCACTCAGCTAGCATGAGCCCGTATTCATCGCCCTTGTTACTAGTGTAGAGGAAGGATAGTTCGTGGTGGATGTGTGTTGATTATTGAGGACTCAACAACGTCACCATCAAAGACAAATTTCCAATACTGGTTATCGATGAGTTACTAGATGAGGCACCCGGCCCATTGGTTTTCAAAGATTGTTCTACAATATTGGCGGGCATCACTAGATTTGAGTTCATCAACTAGACATTCCTAATACAACCATTAAAATGCATATGGGTCACTACAAGTTCCTCGTCATGTCCTTTGGATTGGGCAGTGCTCCTTCAACCTTTAAGAGCCTTATGAATGAGGTATTTCGACCCTATCTTCACAAATTTATTTAGGTGTTATTCGATGACATCCTTATATACAGTTCAAGTTGGACATCTCATTTTTACCATGTTCAAGCCACATCATAAGTACTTCACAAGCACAATTTGTATGTAAAGCTTTTGAAGTGCATATTCGACCAAACTAAATTAGAATATCTAGGCCATATCATATCACAGGAGTTGCTGCTGATCCACAAAAGATTGCGTGTTGATCGAGTGGCATAAGCCCACCAGGGCTTTGTGGATTCCTCAACCTCACAGTTATTATTGGAAGTTTGTGAAGAATTGTTATTGCACAAGCACCCCTCTTACAATACTTATAAAAAAAGACTCCTTGATGGAGTGATGTAGCATAAAAAATCTTTCAAGATCTTAAATTTACAGTCTTTCCTGTTGTCGCCCTATGAAGGCATCTGGACGGCGTTTGATCCATCTATACTTGTATTAATACATACTATAATGGAATGGGAACCCTATTTACTATGTACCAGTCACTGCAACCTCAAATGTTTTATGGAGCAACAAGTCACCACGGAGATACAACAACGATGGGCTTCAAAGCTCCTCATGTACGATTATGAGATTATTTATCAGAAGAAGGCTATAAATATAGTCGTTTATTTGTTATCTAGGCAATTTGAAAGCAGCTCATCACGCATCTTCGTGTGCAATGGCTTGACTACTGAAATCTGAGTGGCAACAATCAATGACCTTTGAACCCTAATTGAAGATCTTCGGCGTGACCCTACATCAAATCTCAACTACACTTGCATGAATGATGAGTTAGGTATAATGGACATTGGATAGTGTCCTCATTCATCTTCACCCTGAACTGTTGCCAAATTTCATGCATCGCCCATTTCTGGCCACTCTTGGTCCTTGAAATCTTACAAGTGTGCTTCAAGATAATTTTATTAGAATGGAATGAAGGTGATATTGAACATTTTGTGGCATAATGAGACATATGCCAACATCACAGAGGTGAAACGTTTGCTGCCCCAGTCTACCACAACAGTTGCCATTACTGGACCGTGTTTGAAGTCTGAATGGATCTCTCGATGGATTTCATCAATGATCAACTCCCTTCTCACAGGTATGCAGCAATCTTGCTCATCGTAGATTAATTTTCGAAAGGAGCTCATTTCATTTGATTCAAATATCCATATGTAGCCCTCTTGGTTGCTCGAGCTTTATAGGTAATGTTTTCAAAATTCATCATTGCTGAGATCAATTGTTAGTAATAGGGATGTTGTTTTTACTTCTAAGTCCGAACTATTTCATCTGCAACAATAGAATTAGCTTGGCATACCACAGCCAAACCGATGGGCAATATGAGAACGTCAACAAGTGTTTGGAGGGGTACCTCTGATGTTTCTGCAGTGAACGCCCCAGGCAATGGGTGCATTGGTTGCCCCTTACACAGTGGTGGTTCAGTATTTTGTATCATCCGGCTTCAAAGATGTCTCCGTATAAGGCCACATTTGGACAACTACCACTTGCCATCAGCAATTATGCACCCGGATCTACCACAGTGGGTACAGTTGAGGATTCATTGAAGGCATGAACCATGATCCTCCAAATTTAAAAGGAAGTTAAAGGAAGACTTACATCAAGCTCAGAGTCATATGAAACAAATGGCGGAGAGTTTCAGGTAGGTGACGTGGTGTATTTATATTTGATACCCTATCGTCACATTACAATTGCCAGGCAAAGTTTGATGAAGTTGTCTCCGTGTTATTATGGCCCTTTGCACATCCTTCAACGAATTGGACAATTGCTTATCGGCTGCAGCTGTCAGAGGGCACTCGGATTGACCCATTTTCGATGTTTCTAGTTAAAAGAAAAGCTTGGCACTCTTGTCGCTACCATGGAAAAATTACCAGCTTTCACTAAAGATGGTATAATAGTAAAAAAAAAAAAAGAGGAACCCATTTTCTTATTTGATTGCTGTTGTGTCGAGTGATCCAACCAACTGTTACAGAGGTTTTGGTGCAATGGTTGAACATGGGCCCAAAAGACGCCACTTGGGAAGTGTGGTGGAGATGGACCTTACATGACCAGTTTCTGAAAGCATACCTTGAGGATAAGGTTTAAACTTAAAGAGGGGTGGAATGTGACACCTCAGCACTGCATAGGAGTAGATTGTAATTCCCATAATTGTATAAGGGCATTTTAGCATGCATGAACACGTAGGGCTCTAGGACTTTTTGCAGGTTATCTCGTCTTTGTAGTTTTCTGGTTAGTAGGTTGCTTGGTTACATGGAAGGCTAAGTATTTATCCTTTGGGCATTTTCTTTTCTTTTTTTCTTTTTTTTTTCGGGTGGGGGCTTGGGGTTGCATTAGAATCACTCTAATAAAATCAGCCAGTTCCAGTCGCCCAATTTACTTGTGTCTTCTTGTAAATGCCCATTGGCCGTTATCAAGTGAGTTGAAGAAATGCTACAGTGTGAACTCCTCAGGAAATTCGGAGAAATTGGGAATAAATTTTATTTAGTGAATCGTACAGGTATAAATAGGAAAGTGGTTTGGGCATTAGACCAGTATAGGAAATGAATCGAGCTTTGTTGGAGAAATGGCCATGGAGGATTGGTGATGGCTTCTCTTCCATTGTGCTTGGCAAGGATCAAAGTTGTGGTTATGGAAAGCGTAGTAGCTGGCTGCCAAAACACTATATAGTGGGCAATGCTTAGTGGCATCAGTTTTTGTAGTGGTAAAAGAAAGTTTCAATCCTGTGTTGTGGGCAATCTTGTGTTTTGGTAATTTTTTTTTAATTTTTAGTGATTTAGGACCATATAAGGGTAAAAGAAAACTTTATGAAAGGCTCTAGAGGAGAAGAGATAGGAAAAATAGTGTTTTAAATGAAAACTATTCGAATCGGATGGGTTTTACACTAGATTGAGTTGTAGCGGTGATATTTTGTTGGCTGCGACATCCAGTATATTCTGATATTTTGTTCCATGGTGCTTTGAATCATCATGCTATAGTGCAGAATTACTCGATAGAGTTGGGACCTTAGAAGCCAGGTCGTGTGGGATCAATCCGTATTAGAGCGGTTCAATTGTAGTTTCATGCTCCTAAACTAGCCATGCTAAATTGCTAATTGTTTGAATGTATGGCAGTGGGTTCTTCTGGGAGGAGAGATGTGGCTGGTTCATTTCTTGACATCCTGACTATCATCTGGGTTTTGTGGAAAGAGAGGAACTCATGATGCTTTGTCGCAAATTGGCTACATGGAATCTTTGCTAAAGAAGATTAAATTATGTCACCTTTTGTGTGTCTGCCATTCCATACTTTCAGGATCTCTATAGCATCAATCATGTATTATTAAGCCTCAGTGCCACCACAGATGGTGTCCCCTGTCATTTGGCCATTTCAAGCTCAATTTCGATGGAAGTGCGATTGCTAACTATGATGTCCAGATACAGATATGGATAGAGACACTGATAAGGGGATCGAGGATGCGACTTCTCGCTTTCGAAAATCTAGGAGATGGATACAGATACGGGTGTCCTAATTTTTTCTTTAGATCACTTTTGAATCAATAAAATTATCATTGTTTTTGTCCCTTTCTAGCAATTTTTATGATGAGAAGTAAAAATAGTAAAAGAAGTATATGAAATAAAGTACTTTATAAATAGGATATGTTAAACTCGTTCCTTAAAAGTATTAGTGCACTATCAGATACCAATACAAGTGTCGTATCGGACCGATACGAATGCGTTGGGCTTGGACAAGTATCTCGGTATCATATTTTGCTAATCTATGCCTTATTGGTATGGAAGGATTATTCTGATGGTGCAGAAGCAATCACTCTCCTCATGTCTGATTGATTTTTTGCTTCATCAATGAGGCGGAAATGGAAGCAATGTGTATTGGCCTCCCAAAAGCTGTCCTTTGAATCTCCAGTGATGGAAGGTGATTCTCTATATGTCGACAAATGGGCATTTGGCTTGTGTAGAGCTCCTTGGGCCATTAAAGATGTGGTGGTGGAGGTGGTGGTTGCTTGGCCAAAGCCTTGGATGCATCCTTTTCTCAAGTTAAGTGTACTGATTTAGTGGCCTAGCATTTGATTGATTGAGGAAGGAGTCTTCTGTTATTGATCTGGATGGTTCCTAGTCTTTGGCTTAGGTTTCTTTTTCTTCTGTTACTCATTATAGTTGGTGGGTTTCTTTTGTTACTCATTATAGTAGGTGGGTTTTGTTGTTCCATCTCTCTCTCTCTCTCTCTCTCTCTCTCTGATCATCTGAATGATATTATTAGAGAGGTGAGGTGTGAAGGGTATATGTTAGCGATGAAGATGGGATCATAACTTTCTTAGAATTTGAATTACTAGGGTGCTAGGTTGATTGGCGTTTCATTTTCTCTCTTCCCTTGATTCACCTTCCATTAAAGGGTTATTTGATGGTCATTTTTTAATATTCACCTTTAATTCTTTATTTTTTTAACCAGTTATAGCAATACAAAGTCTTTGGAATCCTCAGAATTCAATAACATGAAACAAAGCAGTCCCTTTTTTTTTATGCGCAGAGTAACAAACAGGCCCAAGAAACAATGAGCAATATGCATTACATTGTAATATCTTGATGAGTGTGTCAAACCACACTCTAGGAAGACTGGTTCACGAAAAAAACGGGTGGCATCAGATGTACTTCATACGATTATCTAAAGCTAATGTTTCCTCGTCCATTTGCCGTCTCCATTTCAAATGAAAATGCTCCTTATTACAAGTACTGGTACTATCATCCATAGTGGAAAAGAAGGTCCTATGATGGTGAAGCTGGCTCAAAGGAGACAAAGTTGTTAACAGGACGTTCTGAATGAGCAATAATAAGACCAGATACGATTATTCAAAGGGACGAGTTCAGGATTCTGTATTATTATTACATGAAGATTGAGTAGAACTGCTATTTGGTTCTTCAGCCACAGCCCACAGGAGGCTGATCTTGTTCGGCCTTGTATGCACTAGGAGAACATGAGATTTGGTTAGGATAACTGATTATCCTATAACAAGGTTGCAAGTATAAATTATCCCCGCTACTATCTGTACTCGCGAAAGCAAAGATGTTAACTGAGTTTCGTATACACTGGGACAAAAAGGTTAAGTTGTGTTGGTTCCTAAATTCCTAAACTAATCCTAATAGAAAACTAAGTGTTGATTCTTAAACTAATCCTATTAGAAAACGAAATGTTGGTTTGATGAGTTTGATTCCTGAATTAACAAATTAAAAGACAATGTTTTGATCCTAGCAGAGAAAAGATCTTAGGGTATGAATCTACTCTAACCTCCACAATGGCAAGTATAGACCTAGGGTTTTACTATCAACGCTAAAAAGATTCGTTCTGGTTACAAACCTTCACAGAGTCAACAAATAAGGGATGTGGATGTAGATTGGAGCGTAATCTATCTCTATTGCATGGATTATCCTAGATCTAACAACACATTCATTCAAGCATCGTTATATGACTTAGTATCAAAATATACAAGATTAAAATACTAAAGAAAGAGAGATTGCATTAAAGAAATAAAATTCAATCAATGGATAACATCTTGTCATATAACCAAATAGCATTCAAAATAAACCATAGAACCTATACATCACCAAAAACACAAGATTAAGGCTTTATCGCAACCCTAAGATGGAGATTTAGTTGCGCATGACGAGAGGTTGAGGAAGAATCTCCAACGAAATCCCCATTAGCGCTCTTCCAAAGCTCCCAAACCAGCCTCCAAAACTTCTCTTAAGATGTGAATCCTCTTAAATTTGAGTTTGGAGCTTTTATTTATAGGTTTTTGGGTCGAAAAATCACTTCAAAATGCGCTGGGGCGGTGCACCAATCCGGCTCGGGTGTCCACTATGGCCAGGCGTCTGGAGGCCAGCGCAAGGCCATATCTCCCTCAATATAACTCCAATTTATATAATCCTGGGCTCCACAGATATCTACTCGAAAAGATCTTTCGAACGGTACGTAGATTGCACTAATCCGACACTCGGGTTGAAAGTTATGATCATTTCAATTTGCTACCCCTGAAAATTTCGAGAATAATGGTGCAATTAAACGAACTTCCATGTTGGCATGCTATGGGGTGAGTGGGACCGATGTTGGACGTCCAAGGCATGTTTGGACTCTTGCTTTGCTTTCTTATTTGATTCTCTTCCCATATTTGGTACACTTCCTCACTTGCAACTCCGGTTTTGTCATGCTTTATAAGGTTTCTTCCATTTTAGCTCTGAATTTCACTCCTTATATCCATAGTACCTACAAACAATAAAATGACATAATTAAGTTAATTAATCTCATCCGACAGTATAACCAAGTCTTCATTAAGGGGCTTAAAATGTATCTTTTAGGTCCTCATCACACCCCACAACTTACACTTTGCTAGACCTCGAGCAAAGTTAAAACAAAAGCAAGGACTAACTAAGGTCACTTTCGTAGGGAGCACGGCTGCACTTAGCATATGCAGCAAGCCTTTAAACCTCTAAGTTTCCCCTAGAGGACAAGTTATAGTCTTGTAAGGGTTTGCAGTGAATTTACCCACAAAATTCCTAAAACACAAAATAACAACGAGTCTTTTCCACAAAGATATCTACGAACACCGGATATTCCTGATTATGGGGTTTCAATACACATCACAAATTTGGTTCACAAATCCTATCTGTTGGTGAGAAATCCTCAAAATCATGCTGGACAAATTGGTCATGCACGGTGAAAATTGTGTACATATAGAAGCATGAAAGCAAAAAACGATCCATTAAGAATTTCCATGAAAACACATCTTTTTCTTTTTCTTTCAATATTTTGGGCCACCTAACCTCAGTAAAAGATAACATGATTCCTTTCAAGGCATTTGTGGTGACTTTCACACTATTATTTTTTCAAAGGCCGTAACACTATTTTAGTATTTTTTTTAATATGAAACACACACATGTAACTGTGCAATGCTTAGGTCCTTTAAGCATTCTAATTAACTCATGTAGCGAGCATTGGGCCAATGACTCCCAAACCAGATGGCTTTAGGGCACTAGGTATGTAAATACCCCTATGGGCTTACTGGCTCGGGTTAAGAAGGCTACGAACTCAAATTAGTTACAACTTTTTTATTTTTTATCAAAACTTCTAACTGAACACTTTTTTTTTTTGTGTGTGTGTTTTTTCTTTTTTTTAATATGGTCTCCAACAAAAGGCAGCCCTTTCCATATGACCGAATTAATTCACCGATTTATGGATACTCCACTCAGTTGAACCAGGACATTGTATGACCGAGGGTCGGCTTTCCATCATAATTGTTCTGAAGTTCTCAAAAGTATGGAAATCATGGCTTCACATTTCGAATTTTCTATATAATACATGTTAAGTGATGGATCAATAATTTAACAATTTCTCAAAAACTCTTTCCTAAAACAATATAGTGAACGCTTTTTCTCTTTTTCCTCACAAAAAGTTTCAAAAAGCAAGGTATCTCCGTTTCATAAAAACCCGGTTAGAAATCTCCCGAAAGACTAACGAAAATAGAAAACTAATTTTTTTTGAAACTAAAAAGAAAGGAAAATAAAAGAATAAAACTAAAAAGACTAACCCAAAGGTTAATACCCCCACCCCCCAACTTAACCTAACATTGTCCACAATGTGAAGCACAAAAATAATGAGATATAAAGGACAAGGAAAGTAAAGTAAAAGGAAGGATATCACTTGGGTACCACTTAACATAAGGTGGAATGGAGGAAAATGGGGAGGACACCCCCCAACTCAGACCAAAGTACCTGCTGAATGTTAGCGGCAAGTAACAAAAAAAAAAAAAAAAAAAAGTAAACCTACAAAGTACAATCCAAACCTGCATAAAGACATGAGTCGGCACTTCCTTCTTGTCTACCTCATTTATATGATCTTCCTGATCGTCAGACAGATCAGGAGCATTGATAATAGGCAAAGTATTCTCAGGTGTAAGAGCTTTTTTCATGAGCTCATAAAAAAGTCTTCCTTATCTGGAGGTTGATGAGAGGCCCTAAAAGCATTCAACCTCACTTTCATATTACCGAAGGAAACGTCCATAACTTCATTTCGGCAATTAATGTTTGCATTGGCCGTGGCAAAAAAGGGAAGGCCAAAAATGAAGGAGTGTGTTTTCTCGGGTTTTGCACTGGTTCAGTGTCAAGGACGATGAAATCAACAGGGAAAAAGAACTCATCGACCTTGACCAGAACATCCTCAATTATGCCCCGGGGTACCCTGACAGATCTGTCAGCAAGTTGCAATGTAACCTGAGTGGGCTTCAATTCCCCCAGCCCAATCTGCTCATACACCGCGTAAGGCAAGAGATTGACACTCGCTCTAAGATCCAACAATGCATGATCAATAATGTGACTCCCAATGGTACGAGTAATGGTGGAAGTGCCAGGATCTTTCAACTTAGGAGGAGTGTCATCATGGATAATCAAGCTCACTTGCTCGGTGAGCAAAACCTTCTATGGCACATGAGATTTAGATTTGTGCTTTTGAGTGGACAAATCTTTCAAAAATTTCGCATGAGAATGAACTTGCTTGTTAGCATCCAGCAAAGGCAGGTTGATTTTTACTTGCTTGAACACATCTAGCATTTCATCCATGGTGGCTCTCTTTTTACTAAAGGGAGAGGGTGTGTCAAGACAAGTGGGAAAGAGGGCTTTAGGCACATATGAGAGTGCCACAGCCGGGACAAATGAATAACTGGGAGGGGTGACCTCCTTTCCCCTAGAAACATGTTCAGCCCCAGAATCCTGAAGGTTTGGGGCAAACTCTTTAACAACCTTGTTAGGCTCCTCAAGCCTATTTTCAACTTCACGCCCATTTCTCAATGCGACAACCATTTTGGCTTGCTCATAATAGGTATCACGAGGTTGTGAGCCATTACCCACCTCGAAAGTATTCTTAGGGTTAAACGTGGGTTGGCTAGGCAAACGTCCCTCCTCTCTTCTATTAAGAGCATTAGCTATTTGCCTAATTTGGACCTCTAGCTTGGCTATGGACTGGGAGTGAGAATTGACCAGCTGAGTGGTTGCTTTGAACTCTTTGAGCTCTTGCAACACAGTCTCTTCAAAAGATGAACTCTTTTGAGGTGGTTGAGGGTTGGGGTGATGGTAGGCCTGTTGGGAATGATAGGCCGCATGATTAATAGGAAAATTCTAACTTGGAGGGTGAGAGGATAAAGTGCCCTAGCCGGGCGACTTCCTGGCAAAATTGGGGTGATTGCGCCTTCCCGGTTTATAAGTATTCGAATAAGAATCATTACCCAATTTGGAGAACCCCTGTGCAGCATTCACCTGCTCTTGTACAAATTCAAGAAATTGGGATGCTGCAGGACAATCACTCACAAAATGAGCGGGATTGGAGCACAAAGCACAAACACCCTGAGTAGATGGAGATTGGTGAGATTGACCCACAATCAATAGTTGATCCAATTTTTGGGTCAAGGCAGCCACTTGAGTGGTGATTTCATTAGAGGGTCGAATTTTAGATATCCCTCTAGGTTTGTGAGAGTTAGAGGCTGCTCCAATCTAACAGTGGAGGCATGGTGTTGAAAGGTCTCACTCATATTCTCAACAAGTTCCAATGCCTCATCCTCATTTTTTAACATAATAGATCCCTCATTGGCAGTGACTACCATATTTCTCCATTCAGGAGACGATCCATCATAAAAGAATTGCACCAATTGTCACTTGCAATTTGGTGATGAGGACACTTCCTAATGAGATCTTTGAATCTATCCCATGCCTCATGAAATTGTTCACCATCAGTTTGGGCGAACGATGTGATAGATCTCCTGAATTGATCGGTTTTGCCCACTGAGAAATATTTATATAAGAACTTTTGTTATAGCTGGGCCCAAGTTGTGATGGAGTTCGTTAGTAAAGTACTTAGCCAATACTTAACTTTATCTTTTAGCGAAAACGGAAAAAGAAACATATTGAGGGCCTCACTACTGAAGTTGTTTATTCTCACAGTGGAGCAAATAACCAGAAAGTCATCTATGTGATTGTACGGATTTTCATTGTTCAAGCCATAGGAAGAAGGAAAAAGATTGATAGTACTAGGCTTGATTTCATAATGAGCTGCTTGCATAGTAGGCAACTGAATACATGATGGTGACTCATATTTCGAAGGAATATAGTGCTCCTTCAAGAACCGGAGAGGGGGTGTACCGGGTGGAGCCTCCCCTTCCTTTCTTTCCTCGGCCATTTTTGTGAATTTGCATGTGAAAAACTAGATGAGTGTTTAGATGATCTAATTTCCCTAAAGACTCACTCTAAATTTTGGTCTAGAAAAACCAAATATGGATGACAAGAGCGACGACCAAGCACGCACACACAACACTTACTGCAATTACATGAAAAGAATAAGAAAGTCTAGGCTTACTGTGCTTTAAGTGAAGGAGAACTTTGATTGAGTAGAATTTTAACTTTCAAGAACTATCCTGGATCCTACACAAACTCTAAGAAAAAAAATTATTATTCTTTTGGTTAGAATCAATAACCCGCAATAAGAATAGGAAAAGATGTGAGTAAGAATGAAAAATAAAAATAAAAATTTGAAAAAAATAATAATTTAATGTTAGAATTAAAAGAAACAAACAACCATGCTAATTGTCCCCAGCAACGACGCCAAAATTTGATCGTCCTATAACAGGGTTGCAAATATAAATTATCCCCGCTACTAATCCACTCTAACCTCATACAATGGCAAATATAGACCTAGGGTTTCACTATCAACGCTGAAAAGACTTGTTATGGTTACAAACCTTCACAGAGTCAACAAATAAGGGATGTGGATGTAGATCGGGGCATAACCTATCTCTATTACATAGATTATCCTAGATCTAACAACACATTCATTCAACCATTGTTATATGACTTAATATCGAAATCTATAAAATTAAAATACCAAAGAAAGAGACTTTGCATTAAAGAATTAAAATCCAATCAATGGATAACATCTTGTCATATAACCAAGTAGCATTCAAAATAAACCCTAGAACCTATACATCACCGAAAACACAAGATTAGGGCTTCATCGCAACCCTAAGATGGAGATTTAGTTGCGCATAGCGAGATGTTGAGGACGAATCTCTGACGAAATCCCCATTAGTGCTCTTCCACAGCTCCCAAACGAGCCTCCAAAACTTCTCCCAATATGTGAATCCTCTTAAAATTGAGTTTGGAGCTTTTATTTATAGGTTTCGGATCGAAAAATCACTTCAAAATGCGCTTGGGTGGCGCCCCAATCCGGTCCGGGTGTCCGAGCTCCCAGAGGCAGTAGCCTCCGGGTGTCCACTATGGTCGGGCGTCTGGATGCCAGCGTGATGTCATATCTCCCTCAATATAGCTCCGATTTATATAATTTTGGGCTCCACGGATATCTACTCGAAAAGAGCTTTCCAATGGTACGTAGATTGCACTAATCTGACACTCGGGTTGAAAGTTATGACCATTTCAATTTAGTGCCCTTAAAAATTTCGAGAATAATGGTGCAATTAAAGGAACTTCCATGTTGGCATGCTATGGGGTGAGTGGGACCCATGTTGGACGTACAAGGCATGTTTGGACTCTTGCTTTGCTTTCTTATTTGATTCTCTTCCCATTTGGCACGCTTCCTCACTTGCAACTCCGGTTTTGTCCTGCTTTATGAGGTTTCTTCCATTTTAGCTATAAATTTCGCTCCTTATATCTGTAGTATCTATAAATAATAAAATGACATAATTAAGCTAATTAATTTCATCTGACAGTATAACCAAGTCTTCATTAGGGGGCATAAAATGTATCTTTTAGGTTCTCTTCAATAACTGGAGTAATGAAATTAGTTTTAAGTACCAAGTGAAAGAAACGATCAATGAAGGAAACAAGATGTTAATAACTTATAGATGAGACTGAGATAACTCATTATTTTCATCCCAACCTATTTTGGGGCTGGTTTTGTGATTTTAGGCCTATTTACTGGCCTTGGGCCTAATTTTGTGGAACAATAGCTAAACAGGCTGATGCATGCTTAATTTTCTAGCCCAGTAGTTAAGCAGGCTGGTTATATGCCTGTGTGTGTAAAGGTCATGCCTACCCTACATATGTAAAAAAGGGTTTTCATGAACTGTTCTGGGCCGCGCTTTCTCTGTGTTTGGTCAGAGCCAGATCCACCCAGCAGACCTGAAACTCTGGTCAGGCCCTGCCATTTGCAACATACAAACACTTTATTGTGTAAATATATGTGGCGAAGCGATTAAGCATGTATAGGCCCGTCCTGGCCTTCTTAGCAATTGGGTGATAAAGTTAGGATGGTGTACAGCCCACAGGCCTACAAATTGAGGGCAACTCCAGCACAATGCGGATCGGGCTCAGGCCAGATCCATGAAAACCCTTTTTTTTTTTTTTTGCTTTGCCAAGTAGGCCTAGTGGATAGGGGAGAGCAAGGAAACCTCCCCACCAAGGCAACGATCCCTGGGAACACCCTGTGATTGCCAGCACCCTTACATATTTAGCACAAAAGCCAATTTAGATATTGCTTACTAGTTGGTCCTAGGCCTGTGGGTTGGATTCAGAACTGAATATTGGGTCCAATAACTAACAGGTCAGACGTCGGCAAGTTTCATATCAGTCCAATCGTGCCTGCAAACAGCAGTGCATTTCTATCAGTCCAATCGTGCCTGCAAACAGCGGTGCATTTCACTCCATATATCATATATATTAAGTTCAACTACCACTTTGTCAACTGAATGACACCAGCAACTATAATCATCAGACTGTGAAAACTTTGAGGCCTTAAATCAAATGGTTAAGAATTGGGATTATCTAAGTAGAGTGATGTCTCACCGCTAACTAAATCCACTTTGAACTCTTCTCATTTTACTTGCATCTGATTTAAGTTGGTGACAGCCCCCAAATTGGATTACAAAACTTCGTCGGTTTGAGAAGAGGAAGATTGTCTTGGCAACTGCATTATACAGGAATGTAAACTGTGAAATGTGACTGACTCATAAATCACTAATATCATACTCATTCAGCTAGGCGAAAAATTAATGTATTGGCTGTTTCCATGTAAGTTAATTTTACCTTAGAAAAAAGTAATAGTATGTATGAGCTTGTATCAGCCCGTACATACTTTATTGACAAATAGGGATCAGCCCTATAAAATATGTATATATTGGCGAGGGAGTCCCTTATGTGTGTGTGTGTGTATATATATATATGCATATTCGTCCATAGGTCCGATCGGATATGTAATTATTGGAATAAATTTTGGAGACTTAGATGATGGAAATGCTAGCGTGATAACTTATATGTTGTTCTATATTTCCATAAATCTAGGAACTTTTGCTCGCATGTCTCATTTGATCTACGTACCGGAACTGGTAACATTTGAAATTATGCAGGATTATAAACGAAAGATACATTTTTGGCTCTCTCTTCAGCCCTATGTCTCTTATCCCTAGGAGGTCTTCCTCCACCAGCAGGTTTTTTTTGGAATACTCATTTTGGTGTGGATGGCAGGCAGGCCTATATTTCTTGGTTTTAATAGGACTCCTTACTAGCATTGTTTCTATCTACTGTTATCTAAAAATAATCAAGTTATTAATGACTTGACAAAACCAAGAAATAACCCCTCACGCGCGAAATTATACAAGATCCCCCTTAAAATCAAACAATTTCATCAAATTGAGTATAATTGAATGTGTGATAGCATCTACTATACCAAGAATATCAACAAACTCAATTATTTCAATTGCTCAAGATACCCTCTTTAGCTTCTAGGGTTTATTTCTTAGTTCAAGATCCCTTTTACTAATTGGAGTAAACGAATTAGGAAATTTGTTCTGCCCAAAATGGGAATGGGTTGGGGTTATAATCGAATCACTGTTCACGACCCAGGATTCTATTTTATCATCAATCCAATTGCCATTCGCGTTTTTTCTTTTTCTTATCAATGAATAGATCTCTTTACTTGTACAACTTGGATGTCTCATATTTCTCAAAACAGTGATTCGATTGATGGGATTTGATATGATACTAATGAGATCGATGAGATTGATATTCAAATATTTCTTCTTAGAACGTATTGATTTGACCCCAAAAGGTAGGACCACCACCCAATAGCATGTTGCCGCCAGAAGCAAAATCTCGTATTTCTTCCAGAGAATCACCTAATTGTTCCAAAGCAACTAGAAAGATATTCTTTAATCCGAAAGAAATCAATTCAAATGTAGGATAAATGTCACGTCCCCCAAAATAAGGATTGGAAAAAACATGAGAAAAATAAATAAAATTCAAATTTTCAATGTTTAATACAACACGAGCTCCCAAAACTGGACCCACACAAGATATCAACCCATGGTGAGTCAAAATAAATTTCATTTAAACTAGCGAAAGCTTTATTCAATTGGTATTCAAGGTTTATAAATGAGACCAAACACATAACCAGATAAACATTAATGTTAAATTTGAGAAATGAAGTAAACAATTTCTAAATGAAGTCTCAACATTAAAAGAAAGCTCATCTAAGGATTTCTATGATGACGGTCACTCCTGTGCTAAATCAGACGGCTTCAAATGTAAATAGAGCTATACTAGTTCTAAAAAGGGTCTCATGTCTCAATACACCTGGTGTGTTCGAACTCCTAATGATACATTCGAACATTTTGAGGGAAGATTTGAACGTTCAGGAGAGGAGTTCGAACATTCAGCATCACTAGTTTTTGGCTCAAAAAAAGGGGACTCGTGTGTTCGAACGTTCTAAGGGGAAGTTCAAACATACGACATCTTTGATTTCTAGCTGGGGTTGTGCATAGTTGCGGAAAATGGTATTTTCTCCTTCCTTATTCCCTTTTCTCCCTGCACCAAAGGGAAGCTCAATCCAAACTAAAACCAATAATAACCACCTATAAATAAAAAGGGAAAAGAATTCATAATCTAATCACCAACCACCAAATAACCAAAAATTCAATTAAGAAGCCATAATCCACCATTATCATTTAAAATGGCCATTTAGAAGAATCTATATGCATAATAATGAGTCAAAGATTAAACACATATTTCATCACAAATTACATCAATGTACTTACCTTGATTAGAAGTTGGTGACAATGAAATAGGGTTCCTAAACCCAAACACAATCTGAGATCCCCACGACACACGAACACACTCCTACCACAGATCTGACATAGAAAATGGAAAATGAAATGTTCAAACAAACAAACCTATGGTATTCCTACCCAAAACCTATCATTAGAAGGAAAATGAAATATCCCTAAAGTGCATATTTACTCCTAATGGTTTGAGAAGAGGGTTACCTGAGATGAGAACATTGCAATAAGAATGATGGTGGTTTTTTATCGCAATTTCGACGATCGGATCCTATAGTTGCAAGAACCTGGGAAGTTGAAAAGGTAGGAAGGAGAAGAACCAGAAGGAGTTACAGAAGAAGAATGGAGGGATAAGAATGTGTAGCTCTTAAACAAGGGATTTGGTTAAGAGAGGGGGTATTCCCTGATATCTTCTTAATGGACTAGGCATGGGTTAACTGTTTAAACTATGGGTCAGGTCATCTACCTAGTGGCCCAACTCACTGATCAAGGAATTTAATATAACGTGATCCCCACCTAAACTCTAGCCACTTATTCAACTAAAATACATTTAATTAAAATAACAACATTCTAATAAAAATAGGTTATAGTGGGGCCAAAATCTTACAATACCTTTCTAGAAGTTTTCGCAACTCAATCATGTATGATGGGATCATCAAAGATTTGATCTTTCCTCACTCTGTCTGTAACTCACTAGAGGCTCGGAAAACAAAGAGAAGATGTGTAAATCAAATATCACTCCAACAGCCTATATTAGAGCATCTCTGTTGAAGTAGATCTGATTCAACTAAATCTGTATAAGCAGAGCTGATTCAAATAGGCATGGGCAAAGTTGTCTTAACGTACTACACGCAGGTTTCTCATGGTTGAGTGGAGTTAGCACCTTAGTTTTATACACATGCCAAGGGATCGATTCTCATCCTGAAGTTAAAATTTTCGCTCTACAAGGAGATAGAGGTCAAGGCTGTGGCTTAGTTGGTTTGAGCCTTGGGTTTGCTCCCCAAGGTCTTAAGTTCTACTCCCACCCCTTATTTTATCTGGGTATTGTATGTACCCCGGGGCCGTTTGGCAATTTACTAGGTTAGTAAAAGTAATATAAAGCCTCCATTTTTCAAGACAATGAGGTCACATAAAAAATACAAGTCTTCAAAATTTCATCCTTATTTAAAAAAAAAAAAAAAAAAAAAGTCAAAAAGCAACCTCCTTTCTCCACTAAAAGATAAAAAAAAAATCCCTACCAATCTACTAAAAACAAAATACCATCATAACCCCCTTATATTTTATTCTCTCTTAATTTGATGTTTTACATTACTTTTACTTTAATAATAAATTGTCAAACAGAATACTCCTTATTCATCAGAATTAGGTAACTCCCATACCAGAGGCCACAAGTCCGAAGTCTAGGCTGATGATGTATACCTTGGGTCATCAAAAATAAATAAGTAAATAAATAAAATTAAAGGAGTGATCATGTAAAAAATAAACAAGAAGAAATGTAGAAAGTGTTTAATTGCTTTAGACATTCATGCTTATATATAAAAGTTAATCTTTGCCAACACACTCATGGTTGAGTGGTGTTGCACCAGTTTCACATATGCCCAGTTGAAAGTATTAGAAATGAGTAGAAACCAGGATCTCTAGACATTGTGTACAGAATACTGCGGAAACAACTTTTAATTAATATGATTAGATCATACCTGCGAGATCTCTCTGATTTGATCTCGATCTTACAGCAACCCGAAAAACCTCAAAATCTTCTATTGTATTCTTATATGCTCGAACTTGCACCAGGGAGTGAGCCTCTTCTGCGAATTTTCCTCTACTCTCTAAAACCGAGATTTCTCTCTTGTTATTCTTGTGTGTTAACTTAGAGAGCAATAGCGCATATTTATAGGCTACAATAGGGACTTTAAGAAGGAAATAAAGATAGGTTCCTTATGGAAATAGGAAACTCTAATTCGACCCAAATTAGAATCCTAGTTCCATAAATTACAATTCAGTCCACTAAAGAATTGTAATTGCACTCATGTCCTTATTCTCAAAATAATATTTCGAGCTTCTTGTTATTAAATGCTTATTAATCTCCCCACGTTAAGATTTCAGATATCCATCGATTAAATAATTACCGACATCCATATTTAATTGATATCTTTATAATTCCTTGAAACCTTACACTTAACTTATTTAATATGTCGGACATAAAATCCACCTGCAGGGTTTGACATAATTAAAACTTAAAAACTTCCTTAAGGGGATATCATCAATCCCTATTACGGGACGTGGATTCCGTCAACAAACTAATATCCACCATACACATAGTGTAATAATCTAATTCACTGAGATTATTGACCCATAAAAGATCTCACTTCTTCGTAAATCAAAATGCCAAACACTAAATGTATGTGTCTATTATTTATGTCGGGATTAAGAGTATAAGCACTCATAATAACCATTTGGGTGTTCATCATCTTATATAGTCAGTATAAAGACAATAAACCCAAAAACACGGTCATGTTCAATACACACATAGTGTACTAGCATAATGAGTCGAAACTATACCGTTTCCCGCAGCCAAGACAAGCCTGCTGAAACATCATGCTACAATCGTACCAATGGTGTATCCAAATCTATCTAGATTATGAACAACAACTAATATTCTATAAGAACCGACAAATAAGTTTTCTATGTATAAGTAAAACTCTACACACCAACTTATCTACTTTATAGAATAAAAAACACTCACATGCATAATAATTAATAATGCAACCATTTGCCCATATAAAATCTCAATTAGATAAGAAAACAAAATACACTAAAAATGAATCAGTCATAGACAATATACATAAAGTATGTTTTTAGTATAAATTCCCAACAATCTCCCACTTAGACTCAAAACCATGCTGACATGTATTTTAGCCCCATGCATTCCACATGACCATCAAAACTCTTTGCTGGTAAGCTCTTTGTAAAAAGATCTGCTAGGTTGTCTGCCGATGCAATCCTGGTGACAATTATATCATCCCTCTGTACGATTTCTCATATGAGATGATATTTACACTGAATGTGCTTACCCTTCTTATTCATCCTGCGTTCCCTTGCATTAGCAATCACACCGGTATTATCACAATAAAGTATTATAGGTGATTTTACTGAATGCACAACTTCTAGATCCATCAAGAAGTTTCTAAGCCAAACTGCCTCCTTGGCTGCATCAGAAGCTGCCACATATTCGGCTTCCATGGTAGAGTCAGCAGTACATGACTGCTTTACACTCCTCCAACTGATAGCTCCACCTCCCAAGGTAAATACAAATCCTGAGGTCGACTTCCTAGCATCATTATCTGACTGAAAGTCCGAGTCTGTGTACCCAATGGGTATCAAATTCTTGGCCTGGTAAATCAGCATATAATTTCTAGTCCTCTTAAGGTACTTAAGTATATGCTTTACCGCAGTCCAATGTTCTCTCCCTGGATTAGACTGGTATCTAATAACCATGTCAACGGCAAAACAAATATCAGGTCTAGTACATAACATTGCATACATGAGGCTTCTCACTACTGAAGTATAAGGTACTTCCTTCATTTTTTCTATCACATCAGGTGTCTTAGGACACTGATCCTTGGATAAAGTAATTCCATGCCTGAAAGGAAGAAATCCTTTCTTGGAATCTTGCATGCTAAAACAGGCAAGAATCATATCAATATAAACCGCTTGAGATAAGCCCAACATTCTTTGTTTCCGATCTCACAAGAGCTTGATCCCTAGAATATGACTAGCTTCTCCTAAGTTCTTCATATCGAACTGACTGTTCAACCATACTTCGACCAAAGACAACACCCCGACATCGTTTCCAATGAGGAGTATGTCATCTACATAAAGTACTAAGACAATCACCACATTTTCGCTGCACCTCTTATACACACAGGGTTCATCAAGGTTTTGTTTAAAACCATAAGATTTAATGGCTTGATCAAAACAAATGTTCCAAGATCTATATGCTTGCTTAAGTCCATAAATGGACGGACTTCTTAAGCTTGCACAACATGTGCTCACGGCTTTCAGTTACAAATCCTTCTGGTTGTACCATCTAGATACATTCATCAAGATTTCCATTAAAAAAATTGTCTTGACATCAATTTGCCAAATTTCATAATCAAAATAAGCTGCAATGAATAAAAGGATCCGAATGGATTTCAGCATGGCTACTGGCGACAAAGTCTCCTCATAATCGATACATTCTTTTTTAGTACACCCTTTCGCAACAAGCCTAGCTTTGAAGGTTTCAACCTTTCCATCCACCCCTCTTTTCTTCTTGTAGACTCACTTACAACCGATAGGTTTTATCCCCTCTAGTGGTTCTACAAGATCCCAAACTTGATTATGGTACATCGACTCCATTTCTGATTTTATAGCTTGTTGCCATAGTTCTGCATCTTTGTCCTGGAGTACTTCATTATAGTTACAGGGTTCGGTATCTAGTTCATCATAAACTCTGTCATATGACTCTCCCAAGAACATATACCGTTCGGGTTGACAAACAACCCTCCCACTACGACGAGGCACACCCTGTGTCTGTATATGAGTAGTGTCACACTGTGCTGAAACTAATCCTGGTGTGCCACCATCGACATGCCGATCCGGCTGGTCACCCATCATGTTGGTGGTTTCACCTAGAGTTATCATCAGCTTGAGGTGTTTCCTCCTGTGCTATTGGCGATGAAAAATTTTGAGTAGGTCTTTATTCCCTCAATTTCTCTTGAACAATTCTGCTTTTGGGTTTGTGATTCATTACATAGTCCTTTTCTAAGAATCGAGCATTGGTGCTAACACTGACCCTTCGATCTTTAGGATTATAAAACAAACCACCTTTTGTTCTTCTGGGATAGCCAACGAAAATGCAAACTTCCGTTCTTGGTTCCAACTTATCTGCGTTCCCTTTCAGCACATGTGCTGGAGTACCCCAAATCAAAACATGCTTTAAACTGGATTTGCGCCCAGTCCATAGTTTTATGGGTGTAGTATGTACCGACTTAGATGGAACTAAGTTTAGAATATTTGCAGATGTTTCCAGATCATGCCCCCAGAACGAATAAGGCAAATCAAAATAACTCATCATTGACCTTACCATATCCATAAGAGTCTTATTCCTTCTTTCTGCTACACTATTTTGTTGAGGAGTACCTAGTGCAGATAGCTGGGATGTAATCCCCTCTTATGCCAAGTAATCCCTAAATTCTCCAAAGAGGTACTCGCCACCACGATTAGATCGTAGTATTATGATACTCTTACTTAAACGCTTCTCCGTATCCGCCCTATACTCCTTAAATTTTTCAAAGCATTCGTACTTACGGCGCATTAAGTAAATGTACCCATACCTTGAGTAGTCATCAATGAAAGTAATGAAATACTCAAAATCAACTCTAGCTTGGACATTCATGGACCATAGAGGTCAAAGTGAACCAATTTCAACGGTTCTTTGGCCCTATAGCCTTTTGCCAAAAAAGGATGGTTGGTCATTTTCCCCTCTAAACAAGATTCACAGACTGGAATGGCCTCCACTTCCAATGAATGTAATGAACCATTTGCAACCAATCTTAAAATCCAGTGTAGATTAATACGTCCAAGGCGTAAATTCCAAAAGTACGTTTTAGTTCAATTTAAAAAGTTTTTTTCTCTTACATGGTAGTATAGTTGTGTTATTTAATTCGGTCAGTTGCAGTTTAGGAGAGACATGATCAACAATATAAAGATCGTCCACCAATGAATCAGAACAGATAAAACACTTATTGTATTTAATAACCAAAAATTTATTAAAATAAACGAAATATCTGTCTTTAACTTATTGTATTTAATAACCAAAAATTTATTAAAATAAACGAAATATCTGTCTTTAACCAATTTGGAAACAAGAATAAAATTCCTCCTTATTGAGGGAACATAAAGACAATCTTTGAAAATTAAAATCCTATCTCTACTAAAACTTAGACAAACGTCTCCTACTGCAACTGCTCCTACTCTCATAGCATCACACATAAGCAATTAAAGCTCTCCATCACTTAGCTGCCTGGTTTCCTGAAACCTCTGCAAAGAATTGCAAACATGATTAGTGGCTCCCATATCTACACACCAGGAACCGGTAGATATAACCGCCAAACATAATTCAACAACTAGTGAATGAAATTTACCTTTATTGTTCACTTTGTTGAGGAAAGTTAGACATAGCTTTTTCCAGTGCCCTGCTTGCTTGTGATGAAAACACTTTGGCTTTCACTTTGTTGAGGAAACAATGGCTTTCACTTTGGCAGGGCACACCTGTACGCCTCTTGTTGTCACAACAAAGCCTAGGAAGACCATGGAGCTCTACTCATGAAAGCACACTTCTTGAGAATGATATAGAAACATTCTCGGTGAAGGACCTGGCAGACATGTCCCAAATGGTCAATCTGGCATGATGCAAGCGCTAGGGCACATTCAAAACAATGATAGAACACCATAACTAACAAAAACTCATGAGAGAGAAATTTGATCAAACTTAAGCATGAAAATACAATTAAGGCATATCCTCAATATATAGGATCGCTCCTATTACTAGGCAATCAAGACTTTCCTAATAATTAAAGGAATCTAAATAAAAGAGGAAACATTGATATTCTAGTAATCCTAAATTACTGATAACAATGTCTAGGCAAATAAAGATAGAAATCGAAAGAGAATCCACAGTAGCCGGCAGTCAAATTGAGCCTATGGTTGAAACCAATAGACCAGGTTGACTCATGGCAATGGATTGGCCCAGTTGACTTGGGCCTGGTCCACACTGCATCAGATAAGCAATTGAATAAGGACACTTTCCACACAGCACTCTTGATGACATATGATTTAACCTATGACAGCCTACGGATGATGAAGAAAGAAATGCAGCAGTCCATATTTGTTACGTATAAAAAATAAATAGAAGAAAGAAAGAAAGATCGAAGGACGTGGATGCTTGTGATTCCCCGTCTAGGATTCTAGGTCATGGTCCATCACAAGAGAAATGCTAATGGATCACCAATATAGACCTGCATGAACCACCATGGCACCAAGGAATAACATCTACCCTCAAAAGTTCTTTATTGGTAGCAGGAAGTAAAAATCAAAATAAGGTGAGATGAGCAGAATGGCACAATGGTGGATCTAAACTGTGGATGGTCAGTCTAGATTCTGGGCAAGATATTGGCAGCATTTGTTTCATCATTATTGAATTCCTAGGAATTCTGAGAAATGATTTCTTATCAAGGGGACAAAACTAAAAGAAGAAAAGGAAATGGTCCACAAATGCCCATCAAATAGTCTCCTTTGGTAGGAAATGATTACACTTACATACCCTAGTAAATCAAATTCTGCGGAAGTACTTGTATCCCTCACTCCCACTCCTTTATTAGAATCCACTCTGCTAAATTCCAAGGAATTGAATTGCAAGCAAACAAATGGGTGCTTCATTAGAAACCATAGGAACCAACCTAATAAACTTAGTGAAAAGCCTCTCCACCTTGAATCCCTCACTCCTCACTTCTTTAATACTCCTTTATTAGAATCCTTTTTACTATAATTCCAAGGAATCCAATTGCAATCAAACAAATGGGCCCTTCATGTGAAACCATAAGAACCAACCTAATAAACTCAGTGAAAAGAATTGGGAGAAACCATAGGAACCCTCTTGTAAAGGTTGGATTAGAAACTAAAAGGCACAAATACAAAAGAAAACTCCACTAGTTACATAGCACGAAGTTGTTGCCATTATTCTTGGTATCAAAACTCTTCATTTACACATAGGTAAAGCTAATAATTTTGTCTCAGACTACTACAGATGTTGATCTCTTCATGACCATCAAGAGTCAAGTCAAAAGCATAAAAAAGCTCTCCCTTTTGAACATGTCTGATAGAGAATAGAATTTATTAGAGGGAAAAGGAAAGATACTACTTGTAAGCCTGGTTGAGAATCCTTAATCTTTTGCATTCAATTTTCTCTTCGCTTTTCTCTTCTGTTTTTCCTTGTTTTAAGGAATCGTCTTTCATAAGTCCACATGAAAAAAGAACAACAAAAAACCAAAATTTTCTCCTCTTTCTTTTCTTACCAGTCTTTTCTAGAAAAAGGAATCATCTTTCGTGGCTTTCAATCATAGTGGTCAATATCATTTCAGACCTCATTTTTGTTTAGTTCCATACTAAAATGTTTCGGCCTATTTGGAAGTTTGGTGACTACATTTCTGAAAAAAGTTCAAAAATAAAATACAATAAAATATCTATATCATCATCACCACCACCATCATCATCAAAGTCTTGTTCCAACTATGTTGGTGTCAGTTACATGAATCCTTTTTTAACATTCCGGTCTTATCCTAGGCCAAATCCTAAGACAAGTTGCACTTCTTCAAATGTATCCTTACTACTTGTACCCATGTCCTCTTCAGTCTACCCCTTTTTCCTTAAGGGGCCATCAACTTACACAGAAAGCTTTTTATTCATCCGTATCGTCTTTGGCCTGCTTGGACATGTCCAAACCATCTCAAATGAGTCGCCGTTAATTTATCACTTATTTACGATACTCTAAATGCTCCTGAATGTACTCATTTCTGATTTTATCTTTCCTAATTTTATCACCTATACATGTGTAGAAAATAAGAGAGATATTAAAATTTAAAAATAGCATAAAAACTATATAATTTCAATTTATTCTACTAAATCCATGATGCAATATAGTACCTCTACATACCAAGTGAATAATTTATAGGCTATGTATACCTGACAATGTAAAATTAGACATGCACTCTCAAATCTCAACTCAAAATATAATATGCAATTATTTTTGTATGCATACAGTTAGGGGCTTTACATCTATTTTAATAATAATAAAAAAAAAAAAAAAAAAAAAAACCATACTCTTTAGTTACTTTGAAAAAAACATAAAATCTCAGCGGAAAGGACTGAAATGGCCAAAATGCTGGAATTGACCGAAATCAGGGCTGAAAGTTTAATGTGTAGTTACATGAAGTTTGTTTCAGCCAGTGGTCCAAATCGAAATTATTCGGCCATTTTGGTCGAACTAAATCAAAATTGACAACTATGCTTTCAAATTTCAATGCACAAGAGAAAAGGATGACAAGGAGGCACATAGCAAGTATAATATACGTTTAAAAAATTATGAGTTGAAGAAGATGAGGACGAGACCACGACAAAGAGTTAGAGGGCGCCACCTAGAGCCTTTGCTTCTTTCACTACCCAACATTGCAAATCTTTTAACTAGTGGGAAAGTCAATATTTTGTAGTGGTTATCCTATCACAAAAGCTCTTTGAGATTCGATGCATCGGACATCAATAGTGGTTAAGAGAAACAAGATTGTTGAGTCTTACTTTCGCACGGGTCAACATTCAGGAGAGATGAGCCCATGGCACAGTGTGCTCACCATTGCAACCTTGACATTGTCCTGATCAAATCATGTTCAAAATTTTTTTTTTTTGGGGGGGGGGGGTGGGGGGGGGGTGGTTTTGGATATCATTCAAGAGAAAAGAAAAGAAAGGGTAGCTACTTGTGGATTAAGCGTGCATCAAAAACAATCTCAATCAAATCATCCTAGACTAAAACTTTGGATAACATGAGTTCTTTGTTTGTTATATCCAACAATTCATAGTAGTTAAATGTGTCAGATTAGTTTGAGTGCCACTGCATGGAGGGTGGGGGTGTATGGTTCGGATTCATCATAGGTGGGCCGCCTCAGATGTTACTTTTCTAAAACAAGGAGCCCAATACACACTTGTAAATTCTTGTAATAAAATTATCCCAATCAAGTCGTCCAATACCTTAAAGCGTGAAGAATTTGTTGTCTTTCAAATTCAATGGTTTATGTTAGTCCAGTCAGTGTCAAAATTGGTGAGAGCCAAACCTGTCAATACATGAGGTGGTATGCAAAAAGGGTTTGCATTCATCATATAGGTGGTGGCAGAAGATAAGGAACCAGTTCTCTCGTGAAAATTCTGACACATAGGGTTGTTCACCTGGGGGAGATCGTCCATGTGGAAAATGGCAAGAGCTACATGAGGGCCAACAAGGAGGCTCACCTTGGGTTTAGTGTCAGCCCAAAATAAGTCACTTAGGAGAAAGTGATAAATATGACCATAAAAATTTTTCCTACCCAGTGAATCAACCAACTTGGCCAGTTACCAGGTCAAGTTGACCAAGAAACTCTGTGTGCCAGAACTGCCAGTCAAGTGGAGCAGTAGATTAAATTTTATCTTTTTTTATTAAAACTATATGAATTTACAAAAAATGAATTAAGAAAACATGTAAAAAATACATAACCATGTCTATATGTATATTCCAGATAAAGTTCATATATTCTAATGCATATCTAGGTCTACATAATTGTGCAGGTAAATTAAGAAAACAGTAACAAAAGGAAATGAAAAAAAAAAAAAAATGGAAAACAAAATTGAAATAAAGAATGGCCAATTACAGAGCTACAAAAGCGTATTCTATCAATACAAGAATTTCCAAATTGCAAACTGAAACTTTAGAAACTCCCTTTACTACATCCCTCTCAATGCAAATAAAAGGCAACATTGGAGAACAAATGCAAAAACCTAATATATATATATATATATATTTATATAAGGAATGCACGTTCAAGCATAAAATGACAAAAAAGCACAAAAAACTCACATATTGATTTCTCTCTTGAAAATGGAGGATTTCGAAGGGTCAGGTTCTCAATATATAAAGGAATTTTTAAAAACTTTTCACTTAAAGTTCGACTTTGCCAACTTGGCTTAAAAGGCCAACCCAATTAATTCCTGGTTGAGGGGGAGAATCACCCCAATTGTTATACCCAACCCAGTTACCCAATTAAAGACTGGGCCTAGTCGACTCAGCCAGCCATCGAGTTGACAAGCTAGGTTGAAAAACTAGGATCATACGAATGATCCTATAAGGAACCTCACCCATGGAAATATCATGAGCAATAGCCCGTGTGGGGTCTACTTATTATCCATCACCCCCTGACACCCATTAAGCCCATAAGCTAGCACCAGACCCTATATGACATGCCTTAGCATGTGTGTAAATTACAAAATACCATTCAGGTAAACAAGTATTTAAGAATGTACTTAACTGGACATGAACTCAAGTTTTCCAACCAACCCAAATTGGACCACATTGCTAATCAGTTTTATTGGGAGAAGAACAGGAGCCAGTACTCAATCTACAACAATTTCTTCCTTGGACTCAACACAAAAGAAGGTTCCAGGAATCTTCACCAATGGAGGTAAGCTACATTTTGCAGCAATCTAGAAATATTCAAATGGAGAAAAGAATTGAATATGGTGCGTATATCTAAAGACTTTCTTGACTTGGATCTCAAATGATGACAAATCTTTTGTATTCAAATTTCAAAAACTTTCTTGACTTGCATCTCAAGAAATGAAATATGATTCTAACTAAAAGAGTTAAGATGACAAAAGACAACATATACGAATAGACTTTCCATTCAATGAAGACTAAAAAATTCGATACTAGACTTATTAGAATGCATCATAAATTCTGAAATCCTGGTCAGAATCACACAATCTAGGCTCATTGATAAACAACTGAAAAAAACACTTAGTTGTGTCAATCGAGTACCATTTGAAAGCATGAAATTTCCCGATCTCTAAAACACACATGCGCGCGCACACACAGGTGTTATTTAATTACCAATTTGGCTGCGTGATCCTAGATTGGGTGTGCGCCCCCTTTTGATTTCTTCCTAGTTTTGAATATGTGTTGGCTCCGAAAAATGGGTCCATCTCGTGTAATAGAGGATCCATTGACAGTCTCGCGACTACACTAATTCATTGCACCTCTATAAATGGGAAGGCATCTTTGAAAGTCAGTCATTGTTGAAAGAATTGAAACTAAGAAAGAGCCATAAGACCAGACTTCTGGTATTTAAAAATTTGTCACTCCAACTTGGAACAGAATCAATTTTGAACTTTATTGTTTTCATCTCACTAGAATAAAAAGTTTTCAATTACAATTATAACCGAACAGCAAATACATTGAATAAAAATGCATTAAGTACTTGCGTCAATAACTCTATGTTCAAGCTTTAAATAAATAGACTAGAATGGTAATTGTAACATTAATCGTACCTGTCCTTTCTACGATGCTCAATCCATTGGCAAGAGCTTATGTACATAACCATTCATTATACCATGTCAATGCCTCTGCTTTCAACAATGAGACCTTACTGACATTGCTTTCGCTGCTGCAAACCATTATAAGCGCATGTGCTAATAATGTCCAAAGGTCGCATTTTACAATCTGATCTCACGAGGAAAATGCCCAGGCTTTCAACAATGAGACCTTACCGACATTGCTTTCGCTGCTGCAAAACATTATAAGCGCATGTGCTAATAATGTCCAAAGGTCGCATTTTACAATCTGATCTCACGAGGAAAATGCCCAGGCCTGCTTTGGGCTCGCAGAATCTCCTTTGCAAGTGCCTGATTCCCAGTCAGCAAAAGCCCGTTCAAAACCCGATTGTATGTGAACTTTCGAGGCACAAAGCCTCGTTCCATCATCTCCATCAATAATTTTCCAGCTGTCAGCATGTCATCTGGTTTCTTTCTGACAAACAATGCACTAATTAGAACATTATAAGTGTCCAAGTTTGGTGGGCAACAAACTCCATTACCCATTTTCGCAAATACAGAAAGACTCCTCTCAATCTCTCCAGCATCACATAAATAACGGATTATAACATTGAATGTCTGAACATTGGGCTCGCAGTCATCGCCCTTCATCCTCTCCATAAACTCTGCAGCTCGATCAAATTCACTGGCATGGCAAAGTCCCCGAATCAAGACATTGTAAGTCGTAGAATTCGGAAGATAGCCCTTTCTTAACAAATCATTGAACACAACAAGCGCATTCTCGACATTATCCTTCTTACAGAGAACCTGAATCAAGGCATTGTACGTTGCAATTGACGGAAGGCACCCATGTCCAACCATCTCGTCAAAGACTCTCTGAGCCTTTTCAACCTCACCGGCAACACCAAACCCATGAACCACTGTTGTGTAAGTAACAACATCAAGCTCACAACCTCTCCTCTTCATTTGCAAGAAGAAGTCCCATGCCTCCTTCAACTGCCCTGCTCGAAAGTATCCCTTGAGCAAGATATTGTATGTCACAGGCGTTGGAGTCAATCCCCTCTCCACCATGTCCTTCATAACTCTCAACGCCACAGGCGTCCGCTTGATGAGACACCACCCATTTGCAATTATGTTGTAAGTAACAGTATCAGGTCGGAATCTGGGTCCCAAAGCCCGAAAGAGAGAAGATGCCATCTCCACTCGATTGGATTTACAGAGGATATCTAGGAAGGTGTTGAAAGAAGATAGATCCTGAGGGCAGCCACGGTGATGCATGGAGAGAAAAATGCGAAGAGCTTTCTCAGGTTTTCCAGCAGATACGAACCTCTCAAGTATGATGGCGAAAGTGAGGGGGGATGGGGTTATATTGCGGCTGCGCATGCGGGAAAGAAGAGTCCAAACAGCGTTGTACTGACGCATTCGAGCGGCAATGTCAATGGCGTGGTTGAATGAGGAGGCAGCATGGGCGTACCTTCTAGGGGACAGGAAGTCAAGAAAGTTGAAGAACAGGAGAGCCTTAGGGCCATGATTCCAAAGCCTCTTGAGGATGCAGTTAACAAGAGGCGGTGACCAGGGGATCTTGCATGCTGTTTCCTCTAGAGTATGGGTAAGGGTGTCAATGTCAACAGTTCTCAAGATAAAGCGGGAGATGTTTTTCGATAATGGAGCAGAATATTGACCGATCAGGAAACAACACATGTAAAAAAGAGTGAAGCAGTCTAGCAGAAATGAAAATGTTTAGATGGACGTGATAACTCTGGGGAAGATGGAATCAGCAGTGAGTGCATTTGGGAGCATTTAGGGGTGGTATCAATAAGTGATAAATTAAGAGAAACTCATTTGAGATGTTTAGACATGTCTAAGGCAAGTCAACAACAGCGTTAGTGAGAAAAAGTTTTTCTATATAGATTAATGGCCCCTTACGAAAAGGGGTAAGCTGAAGAGAATGTCGATGGAAGTAAGGAGATCTGAAGAAGTGTAACCCATCCAAGGATTTGGCTCGGGATAGACTAGAATGGAGAAATAGAATTCATGTAGCTGACTCCAACATAGTTGGGACTAGGCTTCGATGACGATGATGATGTTAATATATAAACTTGAATGATCCTACAAGTCATTCATGAAATATTTATTTAACTCTTACCCCATTCCACATCAACCAAATTTTAAATTTGTGAAACTGTCTAAATTAATGTGTTCATTTCATTAATTGAAGTTCAACTTCAATTGTTTTTGTTTCAAATAAAATAGATTAATTGCCTTTACATGGCCAATCACGACATACAGTTGTTGTACTCCTTTCTTTGACAATCTAGAATAGTGATGCATTTTCATGCATAGTCCACACATTTTTATCAACTTCAAGAAAGAATTTATTGTGCTACCTTGATGAACGATGTTACTCAAATTAGCTATGAAATGGCATGATTATGTAGAGACACCACATTAGCCCATCATTAATTAAGCAACACGGCTATGCCATTAGACCGGTGGGTCCCACATTATTTCATCTTAAGGTCAGCATGGTTCCAAAATTAGACCAATAGGTTCCACATGATTTCATTATTTGAGTGAGGCCTGCCAAAGTCAACCCATCATTAAGTGGGTCAAAAACTCTATTATTAATTGGTTTGGTTCATGATATTACATCATCTAGGGTAATTCCTACATGATTCCAGTTGATGGTGAAGAAACAATACAAATGACAATGTCCACACTTTCAACACAGAATACGCCTTTGATTAGATACATAAACTGTGAGTAAGATGTATGTTTAAATTCTAATTTCTAAATGCTAATACTATCTCAAGTGGCGAAACCATCTTTTTTTCCTATACTTGACACTAGAAAAATGAAGGAGTCGGTCAAAAAGGCTGTTTGAAAGTAATTTTGAAGTGAAGGGGGGGAAGGGTTTGTGCAATTATTAAAAAGGGTTAGGGGTTTTTCGATTATAGTAAACGATTGGGGTGCTATACACTAGGGGGCGAGCTAGGTCATGTTGAGTAGGGTTGCCCGAGATCTAAAATTGACCAGCAAAATCTAATCCATGCCCAATCTTAATTCCATTGGGTTGACCTCTGTAAACTCAAGAATGACCCAAAGCCAACATGACCCTTAGACATTGAGTTAGGCTCATGGAGTTGCAATGACCAAGTTGGGTTGTATCAGGATTATTACTTTGGACAACAATTTACAGGAGTGATTTTATTATTTATCATCACAGCAATTCACAAGCACGAGCCACTGTGCTAAATCCAAATCACTCAAAACCCCTATTCCACAATCTATTTAATCTGGCTTGCATTTGAGCTTGTTCCAACTTGAAGGAACCATCGGAGTCCCCTATGTTTTTTGTTGGGGGCTCTTTTTTTATCAGTATAGTTCACTTACACTGTTTAGCTTTTTTGAGTAATATATAGTCACCATTTTCAAAACGAAAAGAAAAAAGGTCCCATTGGAGTAACTTAAATTAGAATAGCGGCTCCATTGCATTTAATTTTCTATGAAATGAATAAGAAAATTATAGAAACAAAAATTGTTTTAGAAATTTAAAATAAAATAAAATAAAAAGAAAGAAACCATCCAACATGATTTTATGCTTAGTATCCTCGAATAAAAGTAAGCATAATAGATGGTTCTATCGGGTATTTTTCTTGCCATTGATTTTTCTAACCACAGGATTTACAGTTGAGACCCGCTTTAGCCCATTCAAAATAAAAATTGAAGAAAAACAAATATTCGTAAGTGTAAAATATGTCTAATGAGCCAAGGCTTTAAGCATAGAGCAGCTAGGGTTGCAGCTAGGGCCATGTTGGGTGGGGTTAGGTCCAACCCAAGCATCCATCCCCTCAACCCAACCCAAATTTGAACCCACAGTTTTAACCCAATCCCCCAACCCCAACCCGACCTGCCCACAGACTCCATAACCAGAGCCCAACCTGATCAACCCAAATTTTCAGATCTTCAGAGAAAACCCAAATCCTCTAAACCCCATGTTCGAGAATTACATAGACGAAAATCAATCAAAAATTCCCAAATAAAAAAAAAATCCAAATCATAAAATTCAAAAGGAAAGGCAAGTAGGGAACATTATTTCCCCAAACTTCCCCAAATTTGTAATCAAAGAACCCAAATCACAAAATAAAAAACTCTAAACTCCCGACCAAAGAATCCCAAAATCCAAAATCAAATAAACCGCAAACCCACGACACGAACAATCATCATCATCATCATCATGTAATTATAGATTCTAACACAAACCACAAAATCCATGAAATAGTACAAATCATTCGACACAGAGACTCGTGTTTACAGGCATTGAAGAAAATAATTAAAAGGAAAAATCTCTAGAGCGAAGATACCTGATTTTGATGCAAGGGACATGCGATGCAGCCATCGAGCGTGAATAGAAACCCATAATCCTGCATTGGAGAGCATCCATCGGTTTGGAGTGAGAGAAACGAAGCATGAAGAGAGAGAGAGAGAGAGAGAGAGAGAGAGAGAGAGAAGAGGTTTAACTCAGAGGAGATTGAAAAAAAGATTAACAGGCACTAATACTTTTTTAAGATTTGAAGCGTTTTAGGCTCCAATCTTCAAAAACTTCCGTTGAGAGACGGGGAATTGGAGAAGGGTATTCGCCGCTAGAGAGGCTTTTGGTTAATGGGTGGTTCTAAATGCACCCACCCCTTTTGCTGAAGGCACCCACCTCCTCTTATGAACAGTGATTAAATCACTGTTCATAAGAGGAGGTGGGTGCCTTCAGCACTTCATGAGGGTGCATTTAGAATCACCCTTGGTTAATTGGGAGACTGGCTTAAAAAGTGGGATGACTAGTGAGGGAGAGAGGGAGGCTAGGCATCGGTTGGAAAGTCCATCCAACGGCCAATATTTCTCAATGCATTAAATCCATTTGGTAAGTTATATGGGAACCTTGGGCTGACATTTGATGAGTGCAAACCCTTTATACTCTTGTCAAACCATGATGAAGTACCAAGATCAATTTTAATGCCATCACTTCAAGTTGGAATGGAATCTCAAAAACAAAAAAAAAAAAGTCCGTAACTAAAACTCCATTCAACTTTAAAGTTATTAAATCAAGGACCACAATCACTTGGTGGGGCTATTTTTTTGGCTTCTTCTGGTTTATAAGGAAACCTTTACATTTACTTTCCGGCCATTAACCATTACCAGACAAATATCCAAGTGACCCCCACGAGATGGACTACATATTACTAATGTGTAGTTTACTTGTAGAACATTTTTCATCCGTTAAAATTATCATTTTCACATGAGTGGGCGCATCTTTTTATATGTGTTTAGATGTTTTGGATGTTTTCATAAATTTTTCAAAATCATTGGAGCTTTAAGATATGAAACTAAGGCCTCGTTTGACATCATTTCTATGTTGTTCCTGAATTTGTGCCGAGACCGGGTTGAGCTAAGATTCGGTTGTGCTAAGATCAACAGCATGTGCAGAACTTGTTTGGCAATATCATACTACTCTGTTCCATTGAGAATGTGATGTGGGGAACTTGTTTGGCAACAACATAACAGTTTTATTCTAACAAATAGAATCAAGAAAATCATATTTCTTAACAATATTGATTTTAAATCTAATATGAATATTCACAAATTCATCTTTAGTATTAAAAACAGTAGGGCCCCACTCTTATATAAATATAACATGAGTCCCCCATTTAGGAATTAGAATGTGGGCACGCCCGTAGGACTTCCAACCTGTGTAGGAATCATTGTATAAGGGACCCACCTTTAGACTTACAACATTGAGCCCGCTTTTAGTAAGAACATGTGCCCACCTTTATAGAATTTACAATGTGGGCTCACCTTTACAGGAATTAAAACTGTGGCCCATGAATTGTTGTATGCAACATGTGAGGCGCCTTTATGAATTACAAAGTGGGACCTCCTTTTTGCAATTGTCAACATGGGACACACCTTTAGGAATTCTAGTAATTGGGCGCCATTTTAATTTTTTTAATTATAATTTAGAACCCGCCCATCATTTGGATCATTTTGAAAATTCGTGAGGTCATTTTCGTCCAAAATATTTTTAAGTTTTACATAATCCATCTCTATTTGCTTTAACTAAATAAACTTAACTAAAATAAGTAGCTCCCTTAGCTTATTAATTTAGAGGCCAAAATATTAATTTATAAATAAGCTGTAAAAATAAAAATATATATAATTAGAGTTTTACTGAATATTTTAACATGTAAATAAGCCCTAAAACATAAAATAAGAGATTAATTTTTGAGTTCTCAAATGGCCATTGTAACTAAGTTAATCAAGAACATTCATACATTTATGGCATCTGACAACTTCGCGAGAGAAAATAATTAACCATATTCATTAAATTAATACAAATTATTCTTCTAATCCACCATGATGTGCAAAGAGTGCATCTACAATTTCATCTCGTTTGCGAGCCATCTCATGCTTTCCTTGTGTCGTTCCTATCTCTACAGGTGCAGACATATTATTATCACCAATATTTTCACCATAGTTATTTTCAACCATAAACCCTTTATCTCGAAAGCAAATGAAGCCTCTATCACTTTGCATTTCCATCTTTATAAAGTTGTGGAGTGTGAATGCAACAATTACTATTTTCCTTTCTCTGCATAAAGAATAGGATGGCATGAGCTTCAGTATAGGAAGCTTTGCCTTCAAAATACCAAAGCAACGCTCAATAACATTTCTCAATGAGGAGTGATAATAATTGAATAACTCTTTCTTTCCAATAGGTCATCTTGCACGTCCATTATATTGTGATAAGTGGTATCGCTCCCCTTTGTAAGCCACAAGATAACCAGGTGTACTATTATAGTCAGAGTCAACAACATAATATTTACATGCAATGACAATTTTTCATATTTTAACCATTATTTTATAAAAGCAATACACACACACACACATATATGCATCAAATGAAATTTTCCTATTGGGGGTGGGGAAAATGTAATTTTGAATTCATCATAGCTTCAACGAAGACTCGAGAATCATTTGTTGTCCCTTCCCAACCGACATACACAAATTTAAATAACATATCAAAAGAGCATGCACTCATTACATTTTGTGTAACTAAAACTTTTCAGCCTCTATAAGGAACTTAGTGTTAGAAACGAGTAGAAACTAGGATCTCTAGACATTGCGTACAGATTACTGCGGAAACAACTTTTAATTAATATGATTAGATCATACCTGTGAAATCTCTCTGATTTGATCTCGGTATTACAGCAACCCGAAAAATCTCAAGATCTTCTACTGTATTCCTATATGCTTGAACTCGCACTAGGGAGTGGGCCTCTTCTGCGAATTCTCCTCTACTCTCTAAAATCGAGATTTCTCTCTTGTTATTATTGTATGTTAACATAAAGAGCAATAGCGCATATTTATAGGCTACAATAGGGACCTTAGAAGGAAATAATGATAGGCTTCTTATGGAAACATGAAACCCTAATTCGACCAAAATTAGAATCCTAGTTCCATAAATTACGATTCAATCCACTAAAGAATTATAATTGCACTCCTGTCCTTATTCTCAAAATAATATTTCGATTTTCTTGTTGTTAAATGCTTATTAATCTCTCCACATTAAGATTTCAGATATTCATTGATTAAATAATTACTGACATCTATATTTAATCGATATCTGTATAATTCTTTAAGACCTTACACTTAACTTATTTGATATGTCAGACATAAAGTCCACCTGCAGGGTTTGACATAATCAAAACTTAAAGCTTCATCTAGGGGATATCATCAATCCCTATTACGGGACGTGAATTCCGTCAATAAACTAATATGCACCAAATACATAGTGTAGTCATCTAATTTACTGAGATTATTGACCCATAAAAGATCCCACTCATTCATAAATCAAAATGTCAAACACTAAATGTATGTGTCTATTATTTATGTCGGGATTAAGAATACAATCACTCATAATAACCATTTGGATGTTAATCATTTTATATATTCAGTATAAAGATAATAAACCCAAAAACAGTCTTGTTCAATACACACAAAGTGTACTAGCATAATGAGTCGAAACTATACCGCTTCCCACAGCCAAGACAAGCCTGCTGAAACAGCATGCTACAATCGTACTGATGGTGTGTCCAAATCCATCTAAATTGTGAACAATAACTTATATTCTATAAGAACCGACAAATAAATTTTCTGTGTATATGTAGAACTCTACACACCAACTTGTCTACTTTATAGAATAAAAGATACACATATGCATAATAATAAATAATGCAACCATTTGCCCATACAAAATCTCAGTTAGATGAGAAGACAAAATATACTAATAAGTGAATCAGTCAAAGAGAAATACATAAAAATATGCTTTTAGCAAAAATTCCCAACAATCTCTCACTTAGACTCAAAACCATGCTGACATGTATTTTAACTCCATGCCTTCCACATGACTATCAAAGCTCTTTGCTGGTAAGCTCTTTGTAAAAATTTGCCAGGTTGTTCGCCAATGCAATCTTGGTCACAATTATGTCACCCCTTTGTACGATTTTTCGTATGAGATAATACTTACGCTGGATGTGCTTACCCTTCTTATGCATTCTAGGTTCATTTGCATTAGCAACCGCACCGGTATTATCACAATAAAGTATTATAGGTGATTTTACCGAATGTAACACTTCTAGATCCATCAAAAAGTTTTTGAGCTAAACTGCCTCCTTAGCTGCTACAGAAGTTGACACATATTCGGCTTCCATGGTAGAGTCAATAGTACATGATTGCTTGACACTCTTCCAACTTATAGCTCCACCTCCTAAGGTAGATACAAATCTTGAGGTCGACTTTCAAGCATCACTATCTGACTGGAAGTCCGAGTCTGTATACCCAATGGGTATCAAACTCTCGGCCTGGTAAATCAGCATATAATTTCTAGTCCTCTTAAGGTACTTAAGTATATACTTTACCGCAGTCTAATGTTCTCTTCCTGGATTAAACTGGTATCTGCTAACCATGCCAACGACAAAACAAATATCAGGTCTAGTACACAGCATTGCATACCTGAGGCTTCCCACCTTTGAAGCATAAGGTACTTTCTTCATTTTTTCTATCTCATCAAGTGTCTTAGGACATTGATCATTGGATATAGTAATTCCATGCCTGAAAGGAAGAAATCCTTTCTTGGTATCTAGCATGCTAAAACGGGGCAAGAATCACATCAATATAAACCGCTTGAAATAAGGCCAACATTCTTTGTTTCCAATCTCGCAAGAGCTTGATCTCTAGAATGTGACTAGCTTCTCCTAAGTCTGTCATATTGAACTGACTACTCAACCATACTTTGACCGAAGACAACACCCCGACATCGTTTCTAATAAGTAGGATGTCATCTACATAAAGTATTAAGAAAATCACCACATTGTCGTTGCACCTCTTATACACACATGGTTCATCAGGGTTTTGCTCGAAACCATAAGATTTAATGGCTTGATCAAAACAAATGCTCCAAGATCTAGATGCTTGCTTAAGTCCATAAATGGACTTCTTAAGCCTGCACAACATGTGCTCACGGCCTTTAGCTACAAATCCATCTGGTTGTACCATATAGATACATTCATCAAGATTTCCATTAAGGAAAGTTGTTTTGACATCCATTTGCCATATTTTGTAATCAAAATAAGCAGTAATGAATAAAAGAATCCGAATGGATTTCAGCATGGCTTTTGGCGAGAAAGTCTCCTCATAATTGATACCTTTTTTCTGAGTAAACCCTTTCGTAACAAGCCTAGCTTTGAAGGTTGCAACCTTTCCATCCACCCCTCTTTTCTTCTTGTAGACCCACTTACAACCTGTCATGCCCCCAAACCCGGATCCTAGGAGAGGTCCGACTTCTGGGGCGGGACATGGTTGGTGATTATTTTTCTCCCAAGATCCGCGTGTGTGACGATCCAAAATCACAACACTCTCTGAATATATTTGCGGAAGCTTTTGTGGCAATACGACCCGGAGTCCGTGGACATCATCGGATTCCGCGTCGCATACAACCCATAACATAAAGCCATCGTTTTATGAACCATATCAGACTGGAATAAACCAACATAAATAAAGTACAGAGCTGACAGTAGCAGGATATTACATTTCCATATATGTTCAAGTTACAAGTATCAATGTGAATTAATTACAATCCCAAGAAAGGCTAATAAAAGCCGTACAATAACAAACTAATAACCACTACCAAAATGTGACGTAACTCCGATGTCAAGCACAATGTCTACAGGACATAGCCGACAAGACAACCTGCAACTCATGGCTCCACAGCCAACAACTCACAGCTCGGGGCGGGGAAACTGAACCTGAGTACCAAAATAGTGGGTCAAACACGATGGTTTGGCAAACAGGTGAAAAGACATAACAATAAGGAAAATACCTTGGAAAACATTTAAACCTGTCAAAACAATAGTTTCATAAAACGAGAGAATCATTTGTCCAAATACATATGCAATATAAAACATGTACGGTATCCAAGGAAACGGGAAACAAGCAAGATGGCAACCACACATAGCTAAGTCCTCTATCACCGAAGTGACATGAGCATATCGGGATATTGTCTCAGTCACCGAAGTGAGGAGATGCAACATAAGTAACATATACATAATATAATACAATACGGGACATGACCACGGTAGCGAACTGGGCATCGGGGACCACAGTAGCAATCTGCGGCATCGGGACAAGACCACGGTAATAACCGGGTAGCGGGATCCAAACTGCAGCTGGCGGGACGGGAAGGGGTCTCCAAGTCGGTGGATCAAACCGGCAAGGAAAGCCAAGCTTAGTGGTGCCGACTCATAGGTCAAATCATGTAAAACGAGATATGTACAAATCATATGCAATGCACTTAAATAAACGGGCGGGACGGGATGCTCAAAAGCACTAATTTCATTTCATTCGGGCATGTATAAACGGGCTAGCAAAAATGCTAAAATACACTTTCAATACTTTCGGGAAGGCTAAATCATAATTCGAGAAATTCGGGCTATTATCGGGATTCAAGACAAATTATAATTCGAGAAATTCGGACTATTATCGGGATTCAATATAAATCAAGTGAATAAGGACCCCGTATGTCGATTGTAATGATTACTTGGTACTCCTTGAGTTTAGAGACATTCCGGGCTCTTTATGCGCCTTAGGTATTCAAACCTTAATCGAATTTTAAATAAACGAAACATAATAGAGAGGGGATCCTAAGCTCAACGTTAATCTAGTAGTACCTTACAACCTACTCAGTCATCGAAAGGAAAAACGGATTCGCGATACCCAAACAAACCAATTTCGCGTTTAGATAAAAGAAAGGATATCCCGTCGTTCCGTACCGTTCAAGATTGAATTAGATTAAGTACCGATACAACTGGATTAACCGTGAGGAAATGTCGGTTCAACCATCCTCAAAGGAAGTCAAACGGGTTCACAAAAGGTTCACTAGGTTCCATTTAAAGTCCATCTAATCATAGGGAAAAAAGTCCATTGAAAGTCCATCTAATCATAGGGCCAAAAGTTCCTTTAAAGTCCATCTAACAAAGGGCCAAAAATCCATTGAAAGTCCATCTTCAGCAGGTTTTCCAGTTGGGCCAGGTCGACCGGGAGTTGTAAAATTAAATGGATAAATAGTCTTTTGGTCAGGCTCCAGAGAGCCCGACCTCTGTGTCGCCGGTCGACCGCGCCCTTGGCCGGTCGACCGCGTACACTACGGAACAGTGAATCCCGCAGTGCAGCAGGTCCTTCAGCTGGGGGCCTGTTCCAGTGTACCCGGTCGACCGCGCCCCTTGGCCGGTCGACCGCGTACACTGCGTAACAGAACCCAGGTTCTGTTACAGCAGTGCAGTGGCATTTTCCATTTCTTCCATTCCTTTCTACATTCTTTCAAACATGTTTAGCAATCTAATACTTGGATAAAACAAGCTATCAAGACTCTCAAATGTGCATTTCTTTCAAGTCTAAACAAGCCATTAATATCACAAAATACTTGATGAAATCATAATGCATTTTATCAAATCTCATTCAAATGTAAAAGTATCAAATCATCCACTTGCCTTGGGTCTTTAATCAATGAAAAACCAGCTCTAATCACACTTGCAAGCAAAGAACAAAATCTTTACAAAAACCCCCAAAAACAAACCCTAAAATGGGTCAAAACAAGCAATAAGAAGAGAGAGCTCCTAATAATGAAAATGGGGATTCTCAAGGACCAAAAGAACATGAATCTAGAAGATTAGGGAGAGATCTTACCAATAGGTTCTCCAAATGAGCAAAGCAAGCCAAAAGAGGATCTTGTGGAGATGGGATTTCTTCAAAAATGGTACCAATAGGAAGCTCTTGAAGTTGTGAAGAAGATGATGGAGTCCTATTAGATGTTGGTGCAAGATTGGTTGTCTCTTGATGATGGAGAAGCAAGAAGAAGAAGAAAAGAGGCAAGCAAACCCTAGGTTCTTCTCTTGTGTTGGAAAATGGAGAAGGAAAAGAAGAGATGGGTTCTCTTATAGTCAATGAAATGGGCTCCACCACTTAAGAACTTTGAAAGGCTGAAATAGTGGTTTTCGGGGCTTCGGATGAAATCGACGAAGAAGGAAGAAATGATCGTCGAAATATCTAGTTTCCAAAAAGTATATGTTTCAAGGGTTTCGGGAATAACAATAATCCGGTACAGATTTAGTGTGAAAAGACTGTTTTGCCCTTGAAGCTAGAAAAGTCAAGTTTCGGGATTCGGGACGGGAACGGGATCAACATGAAAGTTGAAGGTATTAACAAAACAAGTAAATCGGGATAAAATACAAATCGAGAAAACCAAGATAAAATCTCAAGTACACGAAAAGCCATAAACAGGGAACCCCCAAAGGGCCCCACACTAAAACCAAGACACTCAAAATATCCCAAAGCTATAACAAAGCTATTTTAATCCCAATTAAACCAAAAACCACGAAACACACTTAGAGCTAAAACACAGCTCAAAAACACTAATCTGGGCCTCTCGGGTCGGGGTCTCACACAACCGATATGTTTTATCCCCTCTACTGGTTCTACAAGATCCCATACTTTATTATGGTACATAGACTCCATTTCTGATTTCATAGCTTGTTGCTATAGTTCTGCATATTTGTCTTGGAGTGCTTCATTATAGTTACAGGGTTCGGTATCTAGCTCATCGGGACTCTGTCGTATGACTCTCCCAAGAACATATACCGTTCGGGTTGACAAACAACTCTCCCACTACGACGAGGCAGATCCTGTGTCTGTGTATGAGTAGTGTCATGCTGTGCTAAAACTAATCCTGGTGTGCCATCATCGACATACTGATCTGGCTTGTCACCCATTATGTTGGTGGTTTCACCTGGAATATCATCAGCTTGAGACTCGGCAATCCTCCCGTTACGACGAGGTAATGGAACGCTGAGTTCTCCATCTTGAGATGTCTCTTCTTGTGCTATTGGCGAAATAAAAGTTTGGGTAGGTCTTTCTTCCCTCAATTCCTCTAGAACAATTCTGCTTTTGGGTTTGTGGTTTATTACATAGTCCTCTTCTAAGAATCGAGTATTGGTGCTAACAATGACCTTTTGATCTTTAGGATTATAGAACAAACCACCTTTTATTCATCTGGGATATCCAACGAAAATGCATACTTCTATTCTTGGTTCCAACTTATCTGTGTTCCCTTTCAGCACATGTGCTGGAGTACCCCAAATCCAAACATGCTTTAAACTAGGTTTGCGCCCAGTCCATAGTTCTGTGTGTGTAGTAGGTAGTGACTTAGATGGAACTAAGTTTAGAATATATGCTGCCATTGCTAGAGCATGCCCCCAAAAAAAATTAATAACGTTAGATCCAAGTTCTAGAGTTTTTATCTTATTTTGGGCATTAGATAAATTTTCCTTAGAAATAGTCAACTTGGATTCTAGATTGTTAATGTCTTTGTCTTGCCTTTTTAATTGATCTCTTAGTTCTAAGTTTTCCTTATTTAATTCATCACATCCTAACTTTAATTCATTTAGTTCATCTTGAACATTAGATAGGTTATGTAAAGAGATCATGAACTTAGATTCTACACAATTTATTAATTCTTCTTTCTCTCTAAGTTCATCTTTTGAAGAAACTAATTCTTTGTTTAGTCTTTTAGATTCTTCTATAAATCTTTTATTATTCTTATCAAGCTTTAAGGACAACGTATATAATTCATCATAAGATTGTTGAAGATCATCTTCATTTTCATCATTTTCTTCTTCTTTTAAGTCAAATTGATATTCATTAATTTGAAGGTTTGAATCTCCAATAAATGGAAGGAGGGGTCTAGAAGAATCTACACATGAATCTATACAACCTAACATAGTGGAATCCATTCTAATGATTTTCATGAAAACATAACACTAGGGTTTTGACTCTAGGTTTTTACACCTAATCAAGAATTCCAAAAATACTTGATCCTAATACAGAGCACGAGGCTCTGATACCAATTGAAAGTCCGGGATCCTAACCCTAGAGGGGGGGGGGGGGGGTGAATAGGGTGATCTACACTTTATGACTAATTATGGTCAATTTTAACTTTTTAACAATTAACTAGTCACATGTGATAATTAACAAACAATATGCAGAAGCTTAAACAAAATAATCACCACAAAGCATTCACCGTAACACAATGATTTATGGTGGTTCGGCCTCAATGCCTACATCTACTACCGGCTTGTGATCCAACACCCCACCGGATTTCCACTATTTATACTTTTTAAAAGGCTAAGCAATAACCTTTACAATATGCTTTCCAAGGCTAAGCAATAACCTAACAATGTTGTTTTTCTAGGCTAAACAGCAACCTATACAAGATGCTTTTCTAGGCTAAGCAATAACCTTTACAATAAAGAGATTTTCTCTCAAGGTAGTGTCTTTACAAAACACTCTAAGAGAATACAATTAAGCTCAATTACAATGCCTCTTAATTAGGCGGATATGAAATTGAAAATCTAACTCACACAAACACTATATGAATGCAAAGGTGTATGTTCATGATGTGTGTATGTGATAACTTCAATTAAGTTAAAATGAAGGCTCAATTAATGTATGCTAAATGCATCATAAAGTTTAAAGCACACAAAGATTTGATTGAAGTGAAATGCAAATCACATGTACAAAATACTAACTTGTTGATGATATGAAAATCAAAAGCTCACAAGTTGTATGAAATTAATAATGTCTAAACATGTGATGCATGTGTAATGTTGTTTTAAAAAACAAAACTTTAACTAAGGTTCAAATGAATGAAAACAACAATATGACTCAACCAAGTAAATGAAACATGTTATAAAAGAAATCAAAGGATTTGACAAAACATGATTTATAAAGTTTTAAAACAAACTTGGTTTGAAATCAAGGGTGAAGAATCCAATCTAACTTAAATCAAAGATTAAGAGAAGTGATGGATTCAACACATCATAGTTAACATGCTAAAATTAATTTATCAATAATTTAAACAAGGCATGAAACATATGATAATGAAAAGTAAAACTTACTTAGAGATTTAACTTCATTAATCCAAGCTTTAGCTTTCCATTAGACCCCTTGGTCTCTCTTAGTTCATTTCCTTTCTTTTGTCTCCAAACACCTCAAGGAAGACTAAAATGTTCAATACTTTTTCAAAGGAATGAACCTCATTTTATACTAAAAAATTGAGTTCTGGCGTGTCCCCGGTCGACCTACACCTTTCCCTGGTCGACCTGGGCTTAACGGTCAAAAATCTGACTGTTTGAAAAAGAGGCCCATGGGCTCGGTCGACTGAGCACACTGCAGGTCGACCCTGGCCCAGGGACCAAATTCCCCAAAATAGCATATTTCAAAGTATTTCTTTGAGGGGACTTTTGAGCCATTAAATCAAGTTTGGAAACATGATTTTAATTCAATCTAAGTGCTTTTAAAATCATGAAACATAAAAGCCTAAAATGATTTGAAAGATTTAAAACATAGGCTAGCTTGATTCAAAAAACTTCTTTTCAAATTTAAATGCATCCAAGATTAAAAATAAAACATACATAAATCAATAGTTCTACAAGTCTAAAAAACAATGCATGTGTAAATCAAGATTTCGACATTTTCTAAATCAATGCATGTGTTAAAATTCAAATGATGATTAAAATGATAATGCATCCATCAAATTGCAATCTACAAAATCCCTAACAGGAACGGGATCAGTATGAAAGTTGAAGGGATTAACAAAATAAGTAAATCGGGATAAAACATCAAATCAAAAGAATCTCGAGTAAACTTCCAAATACACGCAAGTCATAAAAAGGAACCATCAAAGGGCCCCACTAATTCCAAAGGCACTCAAAATTCCCAAAGCTATGACAAAGCTATTCTAAACCAACTAAACCAAAATCTACTAAACAAGTTCAAGATTAACACGCGACTTAATTAGTACTAATCGAGGTCACTCGGGTCGGGGTCTTACATCCTCCAGCCCTTAGGATATTTGGTCCTCCAAATAAAATACAAAACTCACCTCAGGTAGGAGATGTGGGTATTTCTTCTGCACCTGGTCTCGCAATTCCCATGTTGCCTCTTCCGGTCCATGATTCTCCCAAAGTACCTTTACCCACTGAATAGTCCGTGTTCTCAATTCTTGTTCTTTGGTGTCCATGATCTGAATAGGCTTCTCGACATAAGTAGCATCTTCTCTGATTCCCAACGGGTCATGCCGGAGAACATGTGAAGGGTCAGGGACGTACTTCTTCAACATAGATACATGGAAAACGTTGTGTACGCCGGAAAGCTCGGGTGGTAAGGCTAATCTATAAGCCACGTCACCAATCTTGCTCACAATGTCATAAGGTCCAATGTATCTCCTTGACAACTTGCCTTTCTGCCCAAATCTCAAAGTTCCCCTAATAGGTGATACATTCAAGAAAACCTTGTCTCCTTCTTTGAACTGTAAGTCCCTTCTGTGAGAATCTACATAACTCTTCTGTCTACTTCGGGCTACTTCCAGACGTTCCTGAATCTACCTGACCTTGTCACTGGTCTCACTTACCATTGTTGGTCCATGGAAACTGCGGGTACCAACCTCTTCTCAACACACAGGTGTCCTACACTTTCTGTCGTACAATGCCTCAAAAGGCGACATTCCAATGCTTGAGTGGTAGCTGTTGTTGTACGCGAACTCACACAACGGTAGGGTCTCATCCCATTGGGTCTTGAAGTCTAACACACAAGCACGGAGCATATCCTCAAGAGTCTAAATTGTCCTCTCTAACTGACCATCTGTTTGCGGGTGATAAGTTGTACTGAACTGTAATCTTGTACCCATAGACTCATGTAGTGTTTTCCAAAATCTTGAGACGAATCTACTGTCTCTATCAGATGTGATGGAAACTGGCTGACCATGTCCGCTAACAATCTCACTAACAAACAACTTTGCCAATGGTAGCATGTGCATCTTCTTTCCAGTCTTCATCGGGATGAAATGAGCTGACTTGGTGAGACGATCCACAATGACCCAGATAGCGTCATTTCCTTTGCTAGTCCTTGGTAATCCCGAAATGAAATCCATGGTTATATGCTCCCATTTCCATTCCGGAATCTCTAACGGTTGCAACAACCCTGGAGGCTTCTGGTGCTCTGCCTTGATCAATTGACACGTCATACAACGGGAGACAAACACTACTATCTCTCTCTTCATGTTATTCCACCAAAATCTACCCTTCAAATTCTGATACATCTTCGTGCTGCTTGGATGCACAGAATACCTCGTACTGTGAGCTTCGGTCATGATATCATTCCTCAAATCTTCAATGTTTGGCACACACAGACGGTCACGGAAGTACAAAACTCCATCCACAATGTGAAAGTCGGGACGATCTGTTATCTCCTCTGAAATCTTGGTCAACTCTGGATCTTGCAACTGACTGTCTTTAATCTTCTGAATGAAGGAAGGCTCTGACACTGACATGTTAGCTAATAAAACACCCTTCTTTAGCGGCTGTAAATCTATTCTCAACTCCTCAAATTGCTCAAAATACATGTGCCACTGAGATTTGCCATGCCCACTGATTTCCTGCTCAAAGCATCAGCAACTACGTTTGCTTTCCCTAGATGATATTTGATTGGAAAATCGTAATTCTTGATATACTCCATCCATCTTCTCTGCTTCATGTTCAATTCCTTCTGTGAAAACAAGTACTATAAGCTGCGGTGATCGGAGTGAACCTCAAATTTCTCTCCATAGAGATAATGTCTCCACATCTTCAATGCGAAAACAACCGCTGCTAACTCAAGATCATGTGTTGCATAGTTCTTCTCATGATCTTTCAACTGACGGGATCTATAAGCTATAACTTTCCCTTCCTGCATCAACACGCACCCAAGTCCAATGTTCGAAGCATCGGTAAAGATAGTGAAACCGCCGCTTCCGGATGGCAAAGTAAGGACTGGTGCTGTGGTTAATCTCTTCTTAAGCTCTTGGAAACTATCTTCACACTTGTCTGACCACACATATGGCACATTCTTCCTCATCAACTTCGTCAAAGGTGACGCAATCGACGAAAATCCCTGTACGAACCTCCGATAATAGCCTGCCAATCCTAGAAAGCTCCTGATTTCTGACACATTCTTCGGTCTTTCCCACTATACTACTGCCTCAATCTTGGATGGATCTACTGACAAACATTCTCTGGAGATAATGTGCCCCCAAAACACTACTTGTTCTAGCCAAAATTCACACTTATTGAGTTTTGCATACAGCTGGTTCTCTCTCAGAAGCTGCAAAGCTATTCTCAAGTGCTCTTCATGCTCTTCTTTGGTCTTGGAGTACACCAAAATGTCATCAATGAACACCACTATAAACTGATCTAGGTACTCTGCGAATATCTTGTTCATCAATGCCATGAACACTGCTGGTACATTTGTCAATCCAAATGGCATCACCAAAAACTCATAGTGCCCATATCTTGTCCGGAAAGCTGTCTTCAATACATCTGACTCTCTGACTCTAAGCTGGTGGTAACCAGATCTCAAATCAATCTTCGAAAAGTAAGAAGCACCTTGTAACTGATCAAACAGTTCATCTATCATTGGCAATGGATACTTGTTCTTGATGGTCACTTGGTTCAATCTTCGGTAGTCAATACACATTCTCATGGAACCATCCTTCTTCTTGACGAACAATACTGGAGCTCCCCATGGTGAAACACTAGGTCTTACAAAACCTTTGTCCAACAATTCTTGCAATTGTGTTTTCAATTCTCCCAATTCCGCCAAAGCCATTCTATAAAGTGCAATGGATATCGAAGCAGTCCCTGGTAATAGCTCAATAGTGAAATCAATCTCTCTAATGGGTGGTAGGCCTGGAATCTCATCCGGAAAAACATCCGGGAATTCCCAAATAATTGGGATATCCTCCACCCCTTGGGACCGTTTATCCTCCGTGATAAACGCCAAATAGGCCTCACATCCACCTTTCAGAAGTCTATCAGCCTTCAACGCTGAAATAAACCCTGTACTAGGATTACTCCTGTCTCCCTGGCCGGTCGACCGCGTGAACTGCGTAACAGAACCCAGTATCTATTTTCTGCAGTGAAATGGGTCATTCATTTTTCCTTCCTTTTTCTTCATTCCTTTTTCTTCATTCTTTAAACCTGATTAGCAATCTAAATCATGGATAAAATAAGCTAACAAGATCCACTAATGTGCATTTATTTCAAATCTAAACAAGCCATTAATATCACAAGACAAATGGTGAAATCATCAATGCATTTCATAAAACTCATTCAAAGCTAAACATATCAAATCATCCACTTGCCTTGGGTCTCTAATTAATGGAAAACAAGCTCCTAACCACACTTGCAAGCCAAGATCACAATTTCTACAAAAACCCCCAAAACAAACCCTAAAATGGGTCAAACCAAGCAATAAGAAGAGAGAGCTCCCAATAATGAAAATGGAGCTTCTCAAGGACTATGAGAATACAAATCTAGAAGATTAGGGAGAGAGCTTACCAATAGGTGCTCTAAATGAGCAAGGCAAGCGAAATGAGGATCTTAGAGAGAAGGGATTTATTCAAAAATGGCACCAATGGAAAGCCCTTGAAGTGGTGAAGAAGATGATGAAGTCCTTTTTTATGTTGGTGCAAGCTTGGTAGTGTCTTGATGATGGAAAAGCAAAAGAAGAAAGGAGGCAAGAAAACCTTAGACAAGATAAAGTTATTGGAAAAGGGAAAAAGGGAGGGGAAGAGCTCTCTTGTATAAGCAATACAAGTGGGCTCCACTAACTAGCAATCTTGTTGGGCTGAAATAGTAGTTCTCGAGACCTCGGATGAAAACGACGAAGAAGGAAGAAATGATCGTCGAAATTTCTACTTTCCAAATAGTATATGTTTCGCGGGTTTCAGGAATATCAAGTATTGGGTACAGATTTAGTGTAAAAAGACCGTTCTGCCCAAGAAGTTAGAAAAGTCGAGTTTCGGGATTCGGGACGGGAACGGGATCAGTATGAAAGTTGAAGGGATTAACAAAATAAGTAAATCGGGATAAAACACCAAATCAAAAGAATCTCGAGTAAACCCCCAAGTACACGCAAGTCATAAAACGGAACCCCCAAAGGGCCCCACTAATTCCAAAGGCACTCAAAATTCCCAAAGCTATGACAAAGCTATTCTAAACCAACTAAACCAAAATCTACTAAACAAGTTCAAGATTAACGTGCGACTTAATTAGTACTAATCGAGGTCACTCGGGTCGGGGTCTTACAATCTCCCTACGTTAAGATTTCAGATATCTATCGATTAAATAATTACTGACATCTATATTTAATCGATATCTTTATAATTCCTTAAGACCTTACACCTAACTTATTTGATATGTCGACACAAAGTCCACCTGCAGGGTTTAACATAATCAAAACTTAAAAGCTTCATCAAGGGGATATCATCAATCCCTATTACGGGACGTGGATTCCGTCAATAAACTAATATTCACCATACACGAGTGTAGTCATCCAATTTACTGAGATTATTGACCCATAAAAGATCCCACTCATTCGTAAATAAAAATGTCAAACACTAAATGTATGTGTCTATTATTTATGTCGGGATTAAGAGTACAAGCACTCATAATAACCATTTGGATGTTAATCATCTTATATAGTTAGTATAAAGACAATAAACCAAAAAACGGTCATGTTCAATACATACAAAGCGTACTAGCATAATGAGTCGAAACTATACCGTTTCCCGCAGCCAAAACAAGCCTATTGAAACATCATGCTTACACATGCATAATAATTAATAATGCAACCATTTTCCCATATAAAATCTCAGTTAGATGAGAAAACAGTCAAAGACAAATACATAAAAGTATGTTTTTAGTATAAATTCCCAACACCACCTTCGCAAGTAGAAAAGGAAATCAACTTTTTTCTAGTTTTCCATTGAACATATATTTAAGAAACGAGACATGGTTTGTTTTAAATGTCGTGAAAGACAATTTTCATTTGTTTGCCGTGAAAGGCAATTTACAATTTTTAAAAAAATGAAAGACAAGAGTTGGAAAGATGGTACCGGCCCACTGGTAGCAGTCAATGCCTGAAGTTGCATGGTCATCTAACATCGATTGGCATGAAGATCCATAGGTGATCATGGCAAAGAGAATTCCAAAAGACGTGGCACGGTCCGTGACTCTTCAAATGCCTCGGCGATAATTTAATGTAGTTAATGGCCCATTTTATGACAAGTTAATGCGGTCATTAACTCATTATTTTGGATGGCCCAATCAGAAGTCAGGAAAAAGGAGTTACAAGTAAGCCATAATCATGGTATTAAACCTCGTAACTCCTTCCATCATGGAGCTTAAAGGCAATTAAAAGCCTTAATTCTCCATTGGCCAATCAAAAGCCAAGAAAAAGGAGTTACAAAATAATGAATTAAAAACTTGTAACTCCTTCCATCATATGGCTTTAATGCATTAAAAGCCCATAAACCCTCCTCATGGCCACCAAAGGCCTATAAAAGGAGGTCATTCCAAGAAGAAAGGATCCCGGAAAAGTCAACAAAAAAATCTATACACAAGAGAAAGCTTTGCAAAAGTTGCTACAACGACCTCTCCTCCCTTAAAGAAGTTCTGCAGCGACCGCAACTACAAGGTAACAAAAGTCCCTTGGGGGTCACCCCTCCACTCCCCAAAGGCCTTCTCCTTCCGTCTCCATAGCTTAGATGTGGCTTTTCAGCCCATCTACTTAGCTTTTTATTGGATATAGGACCTTCTCTTAGTCCTTATCCTCTAAAAATCTGAGGTTTAAGTCGAGCCAAGCGAATCAAGAGCATCCTCTGTTCTTATCTGAAGGATGATGGCGAAGTCTACACACGACTTGCGACCGTCAATCTGAACGAGTCCCCACAATCTCCTTAGAAGTTAGATTTCCTTTTCTTGCCTTTCATTGTAGTTTGTATTTTTTTTTTTTTTTTGAAGAGGCATAAAAAAATCTCAACTCTTGTCTTTCCTTTTATATAAGAATTGTAAATCGCCTTTAATGGCAAACAAATGAAACTCTCCTTTCACGACATTCAAAACAAATCATGTTTCTTTTCTTAAATATATGTGCAATGGAAAACTAGAAAAAAGTTGATTTCCTTTTCTACTTGCGAAGGTGGATCTACAGACCACCAGTTGTCAATTCCAAGTAGAGTGGAAAATTTGACATACCCGTACAAAAAATGTTGATGTTCTCTTTGTCTCCAGTCACGAAAGGGTTGGACCCTATGGACTCTCACGTCCGCTGACCCTGGTAGTCTTGCGAGCGAAAAAGCAAGACCATCATATATGATACATATCATTACAAATGTAAATTAATTACATTTATAAATGCATGCAAACAAACTAACCCCTATTATTTGTAAAATGTATTTACTAAGAATGGAGTCTTTACACATGGATATGAAAATAGGATTTATGAATATAAAATTTACATTTGTATCATTTCCACGTTCATTTGGAAGTATCATTTTCACTGAGTAAATAATATGGGATCTAGTTGTTTTTTTGTTGTCCACATATGTCCCCAACAAAAGTTACAACCTCAATAAGGCCTATATTTATTCATAAGAAAATTTTCAAAAGACCTCTCGATGTAAGTCATTTGGTACCGTTTATTAGAGATTATTTATGGTTTTGAGTAATTTGAACACAAACTTATGAAATTGGCAACCCACCTAAGTTGTTAATCTCATAAATGATTGAGAACCAAGACTTTATTTTGGTCAAGAGTTTCATGTCATTAACTGCTTGGGAGCAAAAATTGCAATGATTTTCATAATATACCGTGAACTTGTGCAACATAAAGTATTGTTGAGCTTCTTATACCATTGCTTAGTGGATTCTTTAGGCCATGGGCTTATTGAACTCACACACATAAAATAGTGAGGAAAGACGCTGTGGAGTGACAGAGGACATGACTCCAAATATTGTCGAGTGAAAAAGTTATGATGTTATGGGTATGTGAGAATTGTGAATTGAATGTTGTAAAAATTGATGTAGTTCTATGACTTTGCACGTTTGATGATTTCAGCATGACATGATGCATTAAAACAATGATGAGTAAAACTTTATCTGATGAATTACATGTCCCAGAGTCTTGTATGTGATACTGTCAACAAACCGAGGCCTTGATTGATGTTAGAGAATAATCAGATCTCTTAGATATACATTATAATTGGGTTCGTATAACAAATATTGTCCCAAGATAGTACTTTATGCAGAAAGAATTTGATTCGATGAAGATTCAAAGTAAATTCTGAAATTCTGCACTTTCTTCCGTACACGAACAATTTTTATCAACAGGGATTGTGAGACCCCATGGCCCACCTAATGATCAATCAGGTTCGTGGATCCGAAAACCCATGGGCGACCTCAGGAGTGGTGGACCTATGTAGAGTGGGTCCCATCTGGCCCACCATCCAGTTGGTTGGAAAGAAGGGAGGTGGAAGTTTGTAGTTTTGGGTTGTTTTGTCGACTAGCCTTAGTGGGACCTCTTGGCTCACCTGATCAAGGATCTGGTCCATTAATTGAGTAGCGTAGTGTTGGGCGACCATTGTGGTGGAGGACCCATGTGGAGTGGGCCCCACCTGGCCCATCATCCAGACGACTCAAAATTTGGAAGTGTGAGACCAATTCTGGTGAATGTCGACTTCTGATTTATGTTTTGGGGCTGAATGATACTATTTTGCATATGAACACCTTAAGAATGCAGAAATCACACATCAGCCCTTTTTCTTTACTTCTTGATTTATATAACTATTCTAGAGATTTAAATTAAGCCCTTGATAATTATAGTAATCACAACTGGTTATGGATGAGTTCCAAGATTCTGCAAACAAGGGCCTGGTATTTATTGTTTTTCATAGTTGGGCCTGTTTTGATTAATTTGAGACAATTTCTTGGATTTCAGACTTTATGAAATTACAAATAAGGGTTGTTCAATTGTTGTTGCTATATTTATTATTGGGGTTGTTTTCTTTATTTCATAATTTAAGTATGATTCGAAACATATGATGGATTATCATACATGTTATGTACCATTGTTATTTGGGATTTCAAGATTTGTGTATATATATTTTGTGATTAATTTGGTAATTGAATATTTCCCTCAAAACTGTAAAGGGTGAGTTATGTAATTGACCTACCTCATCTTGTACACTAGTTTTGATTTGGACTAGGGCAGATTAAATCCACATAATTTGAGAAGGGGTTGATTATGGAATTTGCCCATTACTAATGTTGAGGACAAGATAAATATCATATTTTTTAGTAGACATATATTTGTTATTTGATTGGAAAACTGAGATACGATAACTTTATATGTGTGGAGGAACTTTTTGGACACCCCTAGACCACGAGCATGTATGGCCAATTTTGTGAGGATTGTTGATGTTGGACCTTTTTAGGAAATGTCGATTTTGTGGTACCAGTTTGCTGGTTTTGAACCTTAGTGGTCGATGGTTTTTGGACCTTGGTGGTCAGATTTATTTTGGACCTTGGTGGTCGGTTTTATTTTGGACCTTGTTGGTCGGTTTTATTTGGGCTGGTGCTATCAGGTGGCTAGTTAGTTGTCGTTTATTTGACCCGATTTAAACCTTGGCTTGAATGAGACTTTGGATGCTATTTTAATTTGGTATGTAATCTTATCTAAGTATATGTTTAAATGCACAAATAAATTAGAATATCTATTCACTCAGTTATATTGATATTTTGTGGATTTGCCCCAATCCAGATAACCAGAATTTAGCGACTCAAGAAAACTGTGATGACTGGGAAATAGACTTTGGGATGCGTACTTGAGCGTCGAAGCCACATAAATGAAGAAGATTTAGATTTAATAGATTGTTCAGATTATTTCATTTTATAGACATTGCAATTATTTTTATTGGACAATGTTACATTTGTTTATTAGATTTGGATTTTTAATACAAGTTGGTTTAAGCTGGTAAATGCCTGAATCTTTATGTAATCTTTGATTTAACCCATGTGTGTGATGCTTACGAGTCTCGGCACAGAATTCAAAGGGCCTCAGATTCTGGGTCGTGTCAGTGGAGTGACAGAGGACATGACTCCAAATATTGTCGAGTGAAAAAGAAAAACTCATAAAAATTGTTAGAATCACACGATCACTGAGAGGGGGGGGGGGTGAATCAGTGATGTCTCAATACTTTTTAATTGAATATAAATGAGTCCAAATAATCAAAGCAGTAAAACAATAAGCAAGCAACCACAGGAACACAAAGTTTTAATATGGTTCACCCAAAGGCTACGTCCACGGAGCAACGACTACCCGGACACCAATTCGAGGCTAGTCTTACTGATTAGTTCTGAAGCTACAACTTCAAGGAGCACCCACCCCTGATTTAGATAGCACCCACTATCTAGGAAGCAACAACTCCCTTTACAATTCGTCTGCACCAACAGACGGGATCACCAAGCACCCACTTGATGTTTTACAATGATTAGAGAAGAACCCTTTACAGAAATTCCTTTCTACAATCTCTCACTCTCAATCCCATACAAATCAGATTTCTAATAAACATGAATTGAGAAATACTTATCTAAAGGAACTACTGATGAAGAACCATCTTCTTGATGCAGAGTTTCTTCTTGACTTGCTGTAAAAGAATCACAGCAGTATCTCCTTGCAAGCTCACACACCCTCACAATACTTCTCTCTTTCTGTGTGTGTCTTCAAAGATCCCTAGCATGCCTTTTTATAGGATTTGCTAACCCTAATTCGTGATTGCAAAAAGGCTGGGAGAGGTTTTGGAAACTCCTGCAAGGATAGGAAGAGATCCCCTGTTTTTTCTCGCGCAAGTTTCTGTTTTGAGAACTCCTTCAAGGATTGGAAGAGATCCCCTGTTTTTTCTCGCGCAAGTTTCTGTTTTGAGCTCTGCGCTTTGCCGAACTGAGCTGTCAACGCTTTTACCGAGCTCAGTTTCATGGCCGAGCTCAGCGATATGTCCGAGCTCTTCATGTCTTCTTTATTACCGAGCTCTTTATGTCTTCCTTGTTACCGAGCTCTTCATGTCTTCCTTGTTTTCTTCACCGAGCTGAGGCATTCGGTCGAGCTGAGGCATTCGGTGCCGAGTTGAGGCATTCAGTGCTGAGCTGAGGCATTCGGTACCGAGCTGAGGCATTCTTTATTATACTTGTGTGACAATGTGTTGACAATAATTTCAACACAAAATACCGAGCTTCAAACATCAAACTCTCTTCAAAATCCAACAATCTCCCCCTTTGGAATTGTTGGCAACACTTAGAACATGTTAACCATTAATCGATCTTGCAAACAGGTTTCTGTTCTGTTCTGAACTACTGTAGCATGTCTTCTTGTCAGCTTCTAATTTCACTTCAACCAATCACCCCTTAAAACTTACAGACTCCCCCTGAACAACATGTTCTTACAATTTAATCTCCCCCTTTGACAACAATTGCAAAGGGACTTGCTTAGGAGCAAAAAGAATAGCACTAATGCGTGCTTCCCCTAACAAGAAGGTCTCCTAATACTTGGGAGAGTGAGTAACTCCCAATTTCTTACGAAGATACTCGAAGACTTTGAACTCTTTGTATGCAGACAATGCAAGAAACATACGAATAGCTTCCAGACGAGCCATCGGTGCAAAGGTCTCTTCAAAATCTATGCCTTCAATTTGAGCATAGCCTTTACAGATTAACCTTGCTTTGTTTCTCACAACTTGACCATCTTCATTCAGCTTATTTCTAAAGACCCATTTAGTACATATGACATTCTTATCAACAGGTCTAGGGACTAAATCCCAAGTGGAGTTCTTCTCTATTTGCTCTAACTCCTCATGCATAGCCTTTAACCAATTTTCATCAAGGCTTGCTTCAGCCACTGTCTTGGGTTTGATCATTGATACTAGTAAAAAAGTGTTCACCACACTGTGTCTAGTTTGAACACCAGCCTTAGGATTTCCAATTATTTGGTCCTTAGGATGTTGTTCTACCCAAGTGTTGTGCTTCCTAGGAGTAGCAACTTCTAAACCGTCCCTTGATTTCTCAGAATAATTAGGTTCAGCCATTTCATTATCGATCTCACTCAAGTCCTCATAAACTGGATTGTCATTATGAGTAACATTCATTAGTTCATAATTTTCATCTATTCTAACATCAACACTCTCTATGATTTTTCTGGTCCTTTTGTTAAGACACCTATATGCCTTGCTAGTGGAGGAGTAACCCAGAAATATACCTTCATCAGCTCTTTCTTCAAAGTTTCCCAGATTCTATTCAAGTCGCTTGATGAAGCACTTGCCGCCAAATATCTTGAAGTGCTTGATTGAAGGTTTCCGTCCAAACGACAATTCATATGGTGTTTTGTCTTCATGTTGCCTGATCATGCATCGATTCTGAATGTATACTGCAGTATGGACTGCTTCTTTCCAATACTTATCAGCCAGCTTGCTTTCTGTCAGCATTGTGCGAGCCACCTCTTGCACAGTCCTATTCTTGCGCTCTACCACTCCGTTTTGCTGTGGAGTTCTAGCTGCTGAAAATTGTATGTGGATACCATGATGCTCGCAAAACTTGGTGAATTCTTCATATGTGAATTCACCTCCACGGTCAGACCTTAACGTTTTGATCTTCTTCCCTAGCATGTTTTCAACGTGTGCTTTAAACACTTTGAACCGATCAAGTGCTTGATGTTTATGTTTTAAAAATAAAACCCATGTCATTCTAGTATAGTCATCAATGCACAGCATGAAATACTTATCTCCGTTGGTGCTTTGAGTTCGTATTGGTCCGCAGAGATCAGTGTGCCAAGCTCAAGAGGTTTCTTCGTGTGATGCTCCTTTGTCTTGAATACCACCCTCGTTTGCTTTCCCTTTTGACAAGAATTGCAAACAGGGTTGGAAGGCTTCTTTATCATAGACATACCTCTTACCGCCTTTGTGTTGCAAATCTTTGACAGATTGTCGAAGTTTAGATGCCCGAGGCGCTTGTGCCACAACCAGCTCTCCTTAGCCTGGCTTATTAAACAGGATTTTTCCAACCCATCAGACAGAGTGTAGAGATTACCTGTTGTTCTTGACCCTGTAGCCAGTGTTTTGCCATTGCTACACTTCTTGATTGTGAACCCATTCTTAGTGAAGATTACCTCATGACCTTTGTCACAGATCTGGCTTACGCTTAGCAGGTTGTGTCTAAGTCCAGACACGTACAACACTTCTTCAGAACTGATCTTGCCTTCTTTCGGCTGAACAACGCCTTTTCCACAGATTTTGGTGCCGTCGTTGTTACCGAATTTTACAGAGCCACCTTCGAACTGCTGTAGCTTTGTGAACTTCTCCTTATCACCGGTCATATAGCTTGAACAACCACTGTCAAGGATCCATGGTGTAGCCTTCTTTTGAGCATTGAAATCGGTGTGCACAATGAGGGATTCCTTGGGTTTTTCTACCCTTTTCTTCACCCTCCAAACCTTGACAAATTTGGTTCCTTCTTAACCTGAAATTGGTTAGCAATATGCAATCTACAGTCCCTAGCCATGTGTCCATAATTATAACACTTATGGCAACCAATTTTGTGGCTACTTAGGACTGAGAAAGGGTTCCTAGTTTAGTCATACTGGGTTTAACATTAAGTCTACACTCAGCTATTTTATGTCCATATATATTACAATGGAAACAATAACCATAAAAACTGAACTTTCTTTGTTTCTTGGATGGCTGGTTAGACTTCACAAACCTCTTCACATGTATAGACTCTTTCCTAGGCTGGGTTTGGGGCTTCACAACCTTAGGAGGTGCAGAAGATTGTTTCACAAACTTAGGGGGCGCTGTTGTGTTTTCAGGATGTGCAACCTTGGAGAATTCTCCGGTCTCAAATCCTAGACCGAATCTGATGTGGGGAGGCCTTTGAACTTTTAACAGGCTGTTTAGCTTCATTGTTCCATCTATCACTTGGAGCACTTTGATCTTTTGATTAAGTTTTATATTTTCAGCCCTTGCTCCAAGGATTTCATTCTCAAGTTTCACAATCTCCTCAGTTTTGGTACTGATTTGGTTTTCTAGGACTTCTATGGTCCTCTTAAGTTCTTCTTCTTGAGTTCTTAAAACAACAACAGTGCTTTCAAATTCATGGAGAAGTTTCAGATTTTTCTTACTGGACTTTCGCTCCAAGCTCAGTTCTTCAAGTGCGGCTATAAGTTCTCCTTCAAGATTGACCTCCGCCTCATCTTCCTTAGCTTCCAGTTCTTGCTCCTCTTCCTCTTCAACAGTGACCATGAAGAGGGCTTTAGTTGACTCAGCTGAGTGGTCATCGTCTGAACTTTCAGACGCGTTGTCGGTGTACTGGCTGATGAAGCTTTTGGTCTTACCCTTTTTGCTGTAGCTTTTCTTCCATTGACCCTTATCAGAATTAGAGTCGTTGTCGTCATCCTTAAGCGGACACTTCGCTGCAAAGTGGCCAACACCGCCACAGTTGAAGCATTTAAAAGGTAGCTTCCCTTTGTACTTGCCTTTGCTGCCCTTTTTCAACTTTCTTACAAATTGAGCCTCAAGCTCATCATCATTAGAATCACCATCATGATCAGCAACCTCTTTTTCCTTTTTCTGTACCTTGAAGGCTGCCTCTCTATCAGATGCAGACGTCTTGCCTATCCGCATCTCATAAGCAGTCAAAGAACCATGAAGCTCTTCCATGGAAAACACATTCAGGTCATTAGCTTCTTCTATGGCAGAGACTTTTGAATCGAACCGGGGATGAAGCGATCTCAGAACCTTTTTTATGATGACCGGTTCTTTGATTTCCTCCCCCAGTCCGCGGATGGCGTTGATGACTTCATTGACCCGCAGCATATAGGAGTCAACGTCCTCGCTTTCCTCCATGCGAAGAGACTCGAATTGTGAGCGATGAGTCTCCAACTTCGCCTCCTTGATTTTGTCATCACCTTCATGAATATTTTACAACTTGTCCCACACTTCTTTTGCGGTCTTGCATGTCATGACTTTGACAAGCTCACTGTCGACAAGGCCGCTATAGAGAGCGTTCTGTGCCTTGGAGTCGTTGTCTGCTAGCTTCTTTGTTGCAGCATCAGTGGGTGTGATTGAAGCATTGTAGCCAACTTTTATAGCCTCTCAAACATCATAGCCAAGTGACTTATTGTAAGCCTGCATCCTTAGCTTCCAGAAGGAGTAGTTAGTACCATCAAACAAGGGTGCTTTCGTGTTCCCAATATTGGACCCCATGTGATTCGTTTAAAGATCACCCTTAACGTGTTAATGCTTGCTAAAGGAACCTCGCTCTGATACCAATTGTTAGAATCACACGATCATTGAGAGCAGGGGGGGTGAATCAGTGATGTCTCAATACTTTTTAATTGAATATAAATGAGTCCAAATAATCAAAGCAGTAAAACAATAAGCAAGCAACCACAGGAACACAAGGTTTTAACGTGGTTCACCCAAAGGCTACGTCCACGGTGTAACGACTACCCGGACACCAATCCGAGGTTAGTCTTACTGATTAGTTCTGAAGCTTCAACTTCAAGGAGCACCCACCCTTGATTTAGATAGCACCCACTATCTAGGAAGCAATAACTCCCTTTGCAATTCGTCTGCACCAACAGACGGGATCACCAAGCACCCACTTGATGTTTTACAATGATTAGAGAAGAACCCTTTACAGAAATTCCTTTCTACAATCTTTCACTCTCAATCCCATACAAATTAGATTTCTAATAAACATGAATTGAGAAATACTTATCTAAAGGAACTACTGATGAAGAACCATCTTCTTGATGCAGAGTTTCTTCTTGACTTGCTGTAAAAGAATCACAGCAGTATCTCCTTGCAAGCTCACACACCCTCACAATACTTCTCTCTTTCTGTGTGTGTCTTCAAAGATCCCTAGCATGCCTTTTTATAGGATTTGCTAACCCTAATTCGTGATTGCAAAAAGGCGGGGAGAGGTTTTGGAAACTCCTGCAAGGATAGGAAGAGATTCCCTGTTTTTTTTTGCGCAAGTTTCTGTTTTGAGAACTCCTTCAAGGATTGGAAGAGATCCCTTGTTTTTTCTCGCGCATGTTTCTGTTTTGAGCTTTGCGCTTTGCTGAATTGAGCTGTCAACGCTTTTACCGAGCTCAGTTTCATGGCCGAGCTCAGCGATATGTCCGAGCTCTTCATGTCTTCCTTGTTTTCTTCGCCGAGTTGAGGCATTCGGTCGAGCTGAGGCATTCGATGTCGAGCTAAGGCATTCGATCGAGCTGAGGCATTCGGTGCTGAGCTGAGGCATTCAGTGTCGAGCTGAGGCATTCGGTCGAGCTGAGGCATTCGGTGCCGAGCTGAGGCATTCTTTATTATACTTGTGTGATAATGTGTTGACAATAATTCTAACACAAAATACCGAGCTTCAAACATCGAACTCTCTTCAAAATCCAACAAAAATGACTATAAGTAGACGAGAGGTGAAGCATCAAATGAAGGGAAAATAAAATATAAGTGGGTTTGATGGTTTTTTGTCTTTAGTGGCTTGATAGGGATTTTTTTTATTTTTTTGTGTAAAAGGTGAATGATTTTTTATCATTTAATTAGTGGAGAAAGTAGGTTGTTTTTTTAGGATTTAACCGGAAAGAACACTTTATGTGCACGTGTTACAGATCAAGCACTTTAGCAAGTAGGGCACCAGAGCAATTGGGCCTAATTTTCATTTTTTTGTTTTACCTATTTGGCACATCGTCGGCGCCGACCTTATTTACACTGAATAAGGTCGGCGATGACCCTATTCGCGAACCATATTAGGGCTTATATCCCTGTTTCTTCTCATTCTTCTCTTCTCTTTTCCACTATATCGTCGAGACTGACATTGGATGAGTGCCGACTAGCAGTTGCTTCCATTTCCATTGCACCGGGCTTCAAACTGAATTCCTCAACTGCTTCTCTTTGCTCCCATCATTTTTTCCATCGTCCGTGATTTCCACATAGACTCCAAAGGCATCTATCTTCTCTTTGCTCTCATTTTTCTTAAACTTGAGAATGTTGTATACGGTCAAATGGCACTAGTGGTTCATTTCTTCCGTCGGTTTTTTTTTTTTTTTCATTTTGACAATTTGAATGGGTTCATATGCTAGGATTAGCCTATCAAAATCTGTCCATAGGGCCAAGCTAGATGGACCATTAACAACCTAGCCTGTAATGCATCAATTCATATGTGAAAAAAAAATAAGGATCCCTATTCAAAGAACCACATCCAAATGAGTGATCGAACCATATCATCTCCTCCTCACATGCCCTGAATATTGCACACAACATGTAGAATACGAATTAATGACACATTTGAACTATAGTACCACCATCTCTAAAAGAATTACACCACAACATTTAATACTCAAAGCTTCGATGGTTCTATACAATTAGTTATCTTGAAACTGGTACAAGGAACTTTCTACCAAAAAAATATAAAAATAGAACTAGTACAAGGAACTTCTTTAGTAACTAGGTGGGGCATTTATATACTAACAAAGTCTATATCCCCTATCATTTCAAGAAATCAGTACGAATAGCTGGTTGCAAACTTGCAACCGATAATCTAGAATGTAAATAGAAAATAAGAACAGATCTATGATTTCAATCCATCAATGCCGGTTCTGTTTAGTTGGGTTTTGTGCTATGTGGTAAAATCAATGACAATGACTATGGGGTTTGGATTGATGAACAAGTACTTCATTGGCTGATTTTGTTCATTTTAAGCGTTCCTTGCAACTTGAATGATTGATAGAATGGGTGTTTTATTTTAAGGGTAATTGAATGAATAGTTGGTTATATGTTTTTGTTATTCTTTGGGTGGTGTGTAAATGTAGAAATGCAGTTTATGGGTTTCATTTTATGATTTGTGTTTTGTGCTTTGTGGTGGAATCGGTTTTAATGTGGACATTATGTGGCTTAAATACTTGATACAATGGGTATTTTGTGTTTTAGGGAAATTGAATAGATGGTTATATGCTTAGCTATTCCTTACGTGATGTGGAAATGTGGAAATGCAATTTTTGATCATTCAATGATTTGTGTTTGTGGTGGAATCAGTGCTGATTTGTGCACTGTTTGGATTGATAAACAATTTCTTGGCTGAATTTGTTCATTTCATATCTTCTTTGTGGCTTAAATACTTGTTAGAATTGGTGTTTTGTCTTTAGGATAATTGAATAGATAAATGGTTATATGTTTAACTATTATGGAGATATATACAGGACCTTTATTTTCCTAGGATTTGAATTACTATGGTGATGTTTGTGTTTTCATTTTCCATTTGCCTCTTGATTCAGCTTCCATTATAAGGGAGAGTATTGGGTGGTCGGTTTTGGATATTCACCTTTCATTCTTCCTTTACAACCGATTATAGCAATATGGTCTTCAAATTTCCTACAATTACAATTATATATGTACCATCCTAATCAACAAGAAGGGTCATCTATTGGCATAGTTATTCATGCTTGCCTTCATAACATTCAATGCTATCATGTCTAATTTGGATGTACACAGATGTCTAAAGAGAATACAAGCAAAGTCGAATTGCCCCGCAACGAGGCTAGTAACTCAAATGCACAACCAGCCCCACTTTTGTGTGAGCAAGAGCATTACATCTCCACCGCTATCGTATGTAGTTTGGTATGCTCTCTTCCACACAACCAGTAATCAATTGAACTTCCTTTCGATTTATGGCTAACGTTATTCAAACTGTCATTTTTCTCGCAGGTGTTGGGCACATATAGATGCTTTCCCATTAACCCCGACTATGGGAAGTGGGACCTGAACGAGTGGTAGATGTTGTGGGTTATGGAGGCTGGGTTATATCATTTGGTTCAGATGAGGTGGATGAGGATCAACCATGCATTGATCATGGGGCTGATTGAGCGGTGGAGGCTGGAGATAAACACATTTCATCTCCCATCCGGCGAGGCCACCATCACACTAGAGGACGTAGCTTACATCTATGGCCAACCTATAGATGGTCTGCCCAAAACGGGCCGTACATACACCCACCACAAGATTGGCGATCTCTGTCAGGAGTTGCTTAGTGTGGTCCTCCAAAAGAAGGATGACTACAACGGGGTTTCCCTCAAGTTCACCTGGCTGGAATCCATCCCACTCCGGAGGAGTTGAGGGACAGGGAGAAGACCAAGCATAAAGGAAAGAAGAAAATAAGTAAAGGAGAGGCGAAGAAGAAGATGATAGAGGCCGAGGAGATGTGCAGAACTCGGGCCCATTTGCGTTTTCTTTTTTTTTTTTTTTTTTTTTTTTTTTTTTTTTTTGTGGCGGGACAGATTCTTTGTAATTCTTCAGGGGCACGAGGCCCCTTTTATATTTTAGAGTTGTTTAGAGATTTTAGGCCCTACTCATGGGCCTTCGCTTGTTTAGCCAAACTTTACAGAATGCTAAATAAGGGAGTTCATTGGAAAGGGGTCAAGAAGCGTGAGATGCCCGACCCTACCGATGAGGGGGATGCTGTTGAGAAAAAGTTTAAGTCTCTTTCTGGCCCCCTCCAGCTTCTTCAGGTGAGCTTGATATATTTCTTCTTCATACTTTCACTATTTATATCTTAATGATCTGATGAATCCCTATCTTTTTAACAGATCTAGGCATACACTAGAATGATGATTGGTCGAGATTTAAGTCCAAACCAGCATTCAAACTATGACATACAGTTTCTTCTGATGGTTACATGGCCCAACCGACTTCATGGAATGAACCATCTGAAGACCGTGAGAGAAGTGCGCAAGCAACTCAATTACCTCATGTCTAAAGAGGTAGAAATAGTTCATTTCAATTTTTCCATCATTTTCATACTTGCATTAATAGTTCTAACTTACCCAATACTTCATGCACAATTCGAGTGGTAGCCATACAAAAAGTACGAACTAGAATTTTTGAAGCACGTGTCAAAGGCTAACAAAGCACTTTTCACCATAGACTCCCCCCTTATATCATATTGGGTGTTGGAGCGTCACCCTTTCCCTAGGGTTATGAGGCAATTTGGTTTGAGACAGATGGTTCCTCCACGCTTCTTCAGGCCCATCATTAGGAAGGAAAATAAGGGGAGATTGATGGACCCGGCTTCTGGCGCTCGGCGCTACCGAGGTCGGTGAATGTGAGAGTCCGTTGGGTCCGACCCTTTCGAGCTTGGAGGCAAAGCGGGCATCAACATTTTTTATATGTGTATGCCATATTTTCTACTCTACTTGGAATTGACAAATTGTGGTCCGTAGATCCACCTTCGTAAGTAGGAAAAGGAAATCAACTTTTTTTCTAATTTTTCATTGCACATATATTTAAGAAAAGAGATATGGTTTGTTTTGAATGCCGTGAGAGGCAATTTCATTTTGTTTTGTCATAAGAGGCGATTTTTACTGTGAAAGGCGGTGTTTGCCATGAAAGGCGGTGTTTGTCGTGAAAGGCGATTTACAATTCTTATCAATAATAAAAGACAAGAGTTGTTATTTTTATGTCTCTATAGAAAAATACAAACTATAATGAAAAGCGAGAAAAAGGAATCTAACTTCTCAGGAGATTGTGGGGACTCATTCAGATTGACGGTTGCAAGTCATGTGTGGACTTCACCATCATTCATGCAGATGAGAACAAAGGATGCTTTTGATTCGCTTGGCTCGGCTTAAACTTAAGATTTTTAGAGGATAAAGACCAAGAGGAGGTCCTATATCCAATAAAAAGCTAAGTAGACGGGCTAAAAAGCCACGTCTAAGCCATAGAGGGAGAGGTCCTTCGGGGGAGTGACCCCCCAATGGGCTTTGGTCACCTTGTAGTGGTGGTCGGTGTAGGACTTCTTCAAGGGAGGAGAGGTCGTTGTAGCAACCTTTGCAGAGCTTTCTCCTCTTAAATAAATTTTTCGTTTGGAATTTGGGATCGGGAATCGATTTTTCTGTACCTGTTTTCTTTGGAATGACCCCCATTTTATAGGTCTTTGGTAGCCATTAGGTAGGTTTATGGGCTTTTAATATAATAAAGCCACATAATGGGAGGAGTTACAAGTTTTAATTCGTTTATTTTGTAACTCCTTTTTCTTGGCTTTTGATTGGCCAATGGAGAATTAAGGGCTTTTAATTGCCTTTAATCTCCATGATGGGAGGAGTTTCATGGTTTTAATCCTTCTTTTGACTTGTAACTCCCATTTGCTTGATTCTAATTGGGCCGTCTAAAATAATGAGTTAATGACTGTATTAAGTTACCATAAAATGGGTCAATTAACTGCATTAAGTGGTCGCCGGGGCATTGGAAAAGTCGCGGCCCACGCCGCGTCTTTTTGAATTCTTCTTGCGATGATCGACGACGGATCTTCATGCTGACCGATGTCGGATGACCATGCAACTTCAGACATTGATTGCTACTAGTGGGTCGGTACCATCTATCCCATAGATTTCTCGATCGATCAGCAAAAAGTGTGTTTTCTTGGTCAACCCGTTAGCGATCTTAGAGCGATCAATGATGATTTCTTGCTTTTGACGGCGAATCCGTGATGTTGACGAAGATCGATAGATTCTATGCCTCCAAAATCAGTTTTTTTGGAAAACCACAGGGGCCAGACATCTCAAAACGCGAAAAAGGACTGAAAAATGGTCACTCGGTGGAAATCTGGCGACCTGGATTTCCGGGGTTGCCTGCGACCATGGGGGATTTTTCCCCTTTGGTCGCCGATTTTCGGCCATTTTCTCCAATTTTTTCGTTTCTTTCTTCTTTGGTACTTTTTTGACATTTTTGTACATGTTTTAGCCTGATTTCCGGTAGAAAACTTGTCAAGAATCCTTGCATATCAAAACGCAAAGTTTCTAATTTTCCGGAAAAGCTGAAGACTTTGTCGTGCAGAGTTGCCATTTTTTCCGTCAGAGGTCAAAATTAGGTCAAACGATGTCGAAATGACCTGAAATTTGAAGTGAAGCCTCCTGAGCAGTAGATAGAACCAACCATAGGCTTTTGTTTGAGTTTTGAAGCCGTATAGGGTCCTGTCACCAGTAGACTTGATTTGGTTGCGAGGAAGATGCCACACTTTGATGTATGGCCAACCGATGTCCGAATGAACTGAAGTTTGACATGGAGCCTATTGGAGTCATTGTGAGACGATCCATTAGCTCTGATTTGGAAATCATGGTTCCAGGGAGCTTCGCCGCTGGGAGGCCTAATTTGGCTTCCGAGAGTCAAAGTCTGGTCAAATGTTGTCGAAATGACCTGAAATTCGACATGTAGCTCTTTGGAAGCATTTTGAAGTCACCCATGTGCTCTGTTTTATGAATTAGGATCTCTAGCTTCACCGCCGCTGGGAGCTCTTATTCAGCTGCTGGAAGAGTGAAGTTAGGCCAAGTGATGTTTAAATGGCCCGAAACTTCATGTGTACTCTTCTTTTGGCTATTTTGAATAATCTTGCAGTTTTTTTTTTTACTCTGACAAGATTTGATGCTTGAAGTGGCATTGCCCATTTGTAGTAGGATGTAACTTCATGTAGCTTTCGATGTTGAAGAGGCAAAGTGACATTTTTGGTGTCAACAAATGCCCCCTCGAAGTGCAGTGATGAGTTGCATAACTTTTGTCGTCGGTGTGACTCGAAGAAAACTTTGAAGGAGAGCTCTGCCTGACCAAGAGTCTTGAGCAATTTTCTTCTTGTAGAGTAGCCTTTTGAGTTTCCGGAGGAATTTTATGGTTGTGAGAGGGATCACGTACCATCTCAAGGCAAAGTTTTGAAAATGACATGAGGGATTTAAATTTGGGTTTTTCTTTTTGACCTTATGAACCTATGGGCTTTATGTGGCACATTAGGTGGTCAAGAAGGGTTTTTTTTTTTTTTTTTTTTTTGACCTTATGACCTAACAAGCTGTATGTGGCAAGTTAGGGGATCAGGATTTGGATTTTGGTTTTTCGGCCTTATGACCTAACAAGCTGTATGTGGCAAGTTAGGGGGCCAGGGTTTGATTTTTGGTTCTGGACTTGTGACCTAACAAGCTGTATGTGGCAAGCTAAGGAACCAAGATTTGGTTTTTTGTCAATTTTCAAGATTTTAGCTTAATTTGGTTCATGAGGTTGGATGGTTTGAATTTTTGGAAACTCATGAGGTTTGGATTTTTTTTGTATGGTCCAATCAACTCAAAAGAGGCATGGAACCATTTTTATATGCTCTTGGTAAGAGAGATTTTTCTTTGATTAAAAGCCTCTTTTAGTGTCTAGGTGGTCAAACTTGGCTCATGTGGGCTAACCCACGGGATCTTAAGCTTTTTAGATGGCTTAGAACTCATGTGGTGTCATTTTGTAGAAAATATCTAAAAATATCTCCTTTGGATAGAGAATATCTTAAAATATCCCTAATTGGAGAGAATCTCTCATGTTCCCTTTATTTTGGGAGAGAATTTTTCAAGATATCTTTCATTGGGGGAGAATCTCTCAAAATATCTTTCTTTGGGAGAGAATCTTTCAAGTTTCCTCTATTTTGGGAGAGAATTTCTCAAAGAATCTTTCTATTGGGAAGGTTGCTAATTTGTAGCACTTAGCTCCTTTCTTTTCTCCTTTGTTTCCTTCTTTGGTTTGTTCTCTTCTATAAAAGCAAGGGGAGATTGGATCTCTTGCTTTTGTTGCTTTCTTTTGCAAAAATCTTCAAGAGTGCTTCAAAACCAAGAGACTTTCTCCTTCAAAGATCTTCAAGTTTTTCTTCTTCATCATCAATGGCTTCAAGTAAGTCTTCTTTTTCAAGAAAACTCCATGTAGAAGTAGGGATCAAAGAAAACTTTCCTCTTTTTTTTTTTTTTTTTTTTTTTTTTTTTGTGGCCACTCTACTCTTTTTGTGACTTTCCTTTTTCTTTCTTTTTTTTTTTCTTCTTTTTTTTGCATTTTCTTTCGTCACCATGCGAATAATGTTTTTATGCAAGACAATATGCACATGCATTTCTTGAGTGAATGATATCAAGAAAAAGAATCTAAGGCTCAATGTTCAATCAACATGGATTTTGATTTGAACAAATTTGATTTTGACTAAATTTGGGTTGGAGTCGGTCAAATTTTGAAAAGGCCTCATAATTCCTAATGCACGAAAATTTATATAAATGCATGATTTTTTATGGAAAGGAATTGGATGGCATGGAATGACATACCTGAAAGGTTGCGGCCTTTGGAGTTTGAAGCTCACATCAGGAGACAACAAGAGTCATCTTCTAATTTTCATCTTGATGCCAGCAGCAAGAGATGATGACTTGGTGATGCCTGAGGTTTCGGTCGATGAGGCGGTGACGGACCTAGTTACGGCACCTGAAGAAGAACCGAGGGACTCTAGAGTGGTTCCAGAATCTTCACCTAGTATGACTTCTTTTTTTTTTTTTTTCTTTTTTTTTTTTGTCTGTGTTGTCGCTTGTTAACATGTTTTAATGTCAGCTGGTTTGCCACAGGATTCCAACGACTTTGAACCATCCATGGATGCAACTCTTGACGATGCTTCGAATGAGCTCATGGAGGCAGAGAGTATTCCGCCGGTCGTTGAAGAAGGTACTTTGTAGTAATAACCCTGATGATAATGAATTTTTCAACAAGATCATATTCATACCTTTTGGTGTTTTGTTGGCAGGTTGTGAAGTGACAAGAGAGATCCTATTGCTTTCTTCAGAACCTGAGCAAGGGGTACCAGAGGTTGATCCGAAGGTAGGGGCTTCTGCAACCTGTCCTGACACAGCAGAGGTGAGACCTCTTGCTGTGATTCCTCCCCCAGTGGCTCCGATTGGAAAGAGTTTTCTGATTACTCTTCTAACGGGACGTAGTATGGGCAGCTGACCAACGGAGCAGGATGAATCTTCATCTGGGCCATCCCTTTGGTTTGTGAAAAAGGTGATTGTACGCGTTTTGAATTCCTGAATTGAGACTCTCCTTTCTGGTCACTTGGATGCCGGATTTCGCATGATCAAGCATGTGCGAGAGACTCTCGATGATAGCGAGGAGGTTGGTCTAGTCGTCACAGGTGGTAGGGCGATTGTTGACAGATCATTGCGATAAGTGGTCCGAGACTAGGAATTTTCCTGATGATGACTTCTTCAAAGAGATGTTTCTGGACCCCGCTAACAAAGCCAAGTTTGAGAAGGATGAGACCAAGCAGAGTAGGAAACAGTTTGCACGAGCGATGACGAACTGCTTGGGAGAAGTTTCCCGGTGTTAAAGATAGGCTAGATCATTCTGCCGCATTTTATGGTAGATTTTTGAAGGAGCACGCCTTTGAAGCTCTGATTGCTAAGGCCAGGAGTTTGCTTGAGGAGTTGAATATTTGGCTGAGGGCTATGTTAGACTGAGCTCCTGACTTCTTTTGTAACAAACTCTCTTTCTCTTTTTTTTTGGTACCCGTGTATACACACATTTTTTTTGTACTCTTTTCTTTTTTGTAGTGCTTTGTGAACATTTTTTTTAGCACTTTTTTGTATTCCCTCCATTCAATTAAATCCTTTTTGATGAAAATAAGAAACAGTTAATTGGGAATGCTTATTTGAAAATTTGATCAAAAGGTTGTCTTTTTGTGAAAATCTTTTGTCAAATGATTGCTTTTGGCACAAAATCTAGATTTTGTGGCGTAGAAGCCAAACTTGGGTTTCTGGTGTGAAAGCCAAAATTTGTTTTATGGCATGAGAGCCAAAATTTGTTTTTGGCGTGGAAGCCAGGTTTTTGTGGCATGGGAGCCAAAATTTGTTTTTGGCATGAAAGCCAGGTTTTTGTGGCATGAGAGCCGAAAATTTTTTTGTGGCATGAGAGCCGAAATTTTGTTTTTGTGGCATGGGAGCCAAAATTTTGTGGCATTGATAGCTGATTTTGTGGCATTGATTGACAGGGTTTTTTTTTAAGCCAAGTTTTGATTTGTTGGCGTGAAAGCCAATTTTTTTTTTTTTTGGCATTTAAAGCCGATTTTTGTGGCGTTAATAGCTTATTTTGGCATGAGAGCTTGGTTTTTTTTTTTTTGGCATTTATATTCTGTTTCGGCATGAGAGCCGGGTTTTGGTTTTCAAAAATGTAAGTATCAATTAAAAGTCGTCTCCCTGCTGAATGGTCTTACAAGTATCGATGGAATGTCGCCTCCTTGCTCATTTGGTTGTGAGTAACGATGGAATGTCGCCTCCTCGGGGATTGGGCGCAAGTATCGACCAAGCATCGCTTCCTTGCTTTTTAAAAAACATTTTTTGCGTGTACTGACTTGATGTCTTTTCCCCACGATTATTGAAATTTGTTGTTTTCTCGAACTTTTTTTTTTGTTTTTTGAAATTTGGGGTGTGGATATCAATTGAAATGTTGCGTATTTACGATTTTGCAAGTATTGACAAAATGTCGCTTCCTTGCAATTTTGGAAGTATTGAATGTGACTCGCGTCTTTCCAATTTACGTGTTTTGCGAGTATCGACTAAGCGTCGCTTCCCTGTAGTTTTTTGGAAAACCATTTTTTTGTGTAAAGACACGAGGGTCATAAATTTTAGCCTAAAACCATTTTTAGTGGTAAAGGGCAGGGCAGACTAGGGTGGAAATTCCTGAATCCTGATTTTTTTTTCAAACCATGAATTTTGGGTTCAAGGGTCGAAAATTTTGGTCAAGTCAGGAAGAAAGGCTCCTAAACTTGGATTTTTTATTTGATTTTTGAGCAATGAAACGATGAAAGTAAGCATTGTTTTGAGTTTATAGAAATTCCAACATAAGGATGAAAATTCTAAATGGGGTAGGTTTGACGAGCAAATACCTGGGAATAGGCTTTGGCCATGCAGGCATCTCTCTGATCCAGTTGAGGAAGTTTTCAAGGGCAGTACCGCTTCAAGAACTTGCCGTTGATGGGCAGCATACATCTGTCACCTTCCATGTTTAGGAGAGCATATGCGCCGTTGGAGAAGACTTTGTCGATGACGTAGGGTCCCTCCCATTTTGGTTCAAATTCACCTTTGGTCTTATGAGCGAAAACCATTGGCTTTTTCACAGCAAGAACCAAGTCACCCTTTTTGTAGGTGTGTTGCCTGACTTTCTTGTCGAAAGATCCTGCCATGCGTGCTTGGTAGAGCTTAATGCTTTATCGAGCTTCGAACTATCTCTCATCAAGATTATCCAGCTCTTGGAGTCTCAACTTAACATTGCTTTCTTGCGTCATGTCATTTTGCAAAGACACCCTTAGGGAAGGAATTTGTACTTCTAAGGGTACAACTGCTTCACATCCATAGACCAAAGAGAATGGTGTGCTATGGGTTGGTCTTCGAGTAGTGGTCCGATAGGCCCAAATGCTTTAGACAGTTTGTTGCCCCAGTCTCTTTTGTGACCAAACACCATTTTCTTGAGAATTTTGCAGAGTGTCTTGTTGAAGGCTTCTGCCAGTCCGTTTGCCGCCGGATTATAAGGAGTTGAGGGACAGCTTTGGATTTTGTATTTGTCGCAGAACCTGTAGAATCGGTGATCCCAGAATTGTGGTCTGTTATCATGGACAAATCTTTTAGGTATGCCGAAATGACAAATGATGTTGGTGCGCAAGAACTAAAGGACCGAAGAGGTCTTCATTTCACCGAGTGCAAATGCTTCTGACCACTTGGATAAATAATCCGTCGCGGCGAAGATAAAGAGATGACCTTCACTTGATAGGGGAGAGATAAGACCTATGATGTCCATACCCCAAGCTTCGAAAGGCCATGAGATCACTATATGATGCAACCATTCTAGAGGCATATGGACATAATCTCTATAAACTTGGCATTGTTGGCAGTGTTTAGCGAGTTGCATGGCGTCAGCTACCATGGTAGGCTAATAATAACCTAACCTTTTATCTGAGAGCTTAGGACCAGCTTGATGGGTTCCACAAAGACTAGCATGAACTTCTTTGAGCATTTCTTCGGCCTCTTGTTGTGATAAGCAGCGTAAAAGTACTCCATTGAAGGATTTTCTATAAAGCATTTTTGAAGGAATATCCAAGAAAGTTTGGGGCTCGTCTTTGAACGCCTACCCGCTCTTTTGGATCTTCAGGTAGGATTCCAAACATAGTGTAGTCAATGAACGAATCCCTCCAGTCGCCGATTAGAGGTCTAAGGATGGAGATCCAACTTCTAACCACTTGGTGGCATTCAACAACTGCTTCACGCATATTAAGAGGAAGTTTCGTTCTTTTACACACTATAATTTGCATGCTTTCCCCTTCCTGGATTGCCATAGCTGCGGCAAGTCATGCTAGGGCGTCTACACTGATTTTTTCACCTTTGAGGATGTGGGTGATGTGATAGATGTCAAACTTTTGTCGAAGCAATTGTGCCTTTTTGTAGTAAGGCAACAGATCAGGCTTCTTGACTTCATATTTTTTATTCATCTGGTTGACGATCAGTTGAGAGTCCCCGAAGACTTCTAGCATGGTGATGCCGGATTCGAGGGCCAGTTCCAATCCTAGGATCAGAGCTTGGCATTCAGCTACATTGTTTGATTATGGTTCCCATAGCGAAAAAGCATGTGGAATCATGTATTTGTCGGGGCTAACAAAGATGATGCCAACTCCCGAGATCGGCTTTCTTTTTTTATTTATCCTAGTTACACCATCAAAGTACATGTCTCAGGAGGCATTTGATGAGGAAGTCTCCACGTTGTAGACAGGTTCGTCTGGGAGATCATCTTTGAGAGGAAAATCTTTAGGCAATGGGTGCTCTACTAGTTTTCTAGTAGAGCTTGGCCTTTGATTGCTTTTTGTGGTACATACCTAATATCGAATTGTGACAGAAGGATGGACCATTTTGCCAGTCGAGCATTGAGAGAATCTGCTTTTGTAACAAGGACCTTCAAGAGGTTGATCCCCTAAATCAGGTAGACTGTGTTAGAAAGAAGGTAGTGACGTAGCTTTTGTACGGCGAACATCACTGCAAGGCATTCTTTTTCGACTAGAGAGTAGTGATGCTCTACACCTACTAACATGCGGCTGAGGTAGTATAGAGCATCTTCTTTTCCTTCATCATTCTCTTGCGCGAGTAGAGCGCCCAAAGAATGGTCGAGGGCTCTTGTGTACAAGATGAATGTTTTCCTATGGTAGGGCAGCCAGCACTGAAGGTTTGGTTAGGCATGACTTGATATCTTGAAATGCAGCTTCACATTGAGCATCCCAAACAAAGTTCACACCTTTCTTCATTAGCCAAGAGAATGGACGGTACTTCCCCAAAAGATTAGAGATGAACCGTCGAATGTATGCCAACCTTCCTTGAAGTCCTTTCAGTTCCCTTAAAATTCTTGGAGAGGGCATTTTTTGAATAGCCTTGACTTTGATGGGGTCAAGTTCTATTCCAACTTTTCGAACTAAGAATCTGAGGAACTTACCCGACAAGACGCTGAAGAAGCATTTCAGGAAATTCAATCGCAATTTGTGTTTGCGAAGCCGGAGTAAGACTTCTCGAAGATCTTTGAGGGGGTCTTCTTTTCTTCTATTTTGACAGCGATGTCATCAACGTAACATTCAATTGTCTTGTGTTGCATATCTTGGAATATTTTCATCATAGCCTTCTAATATGTTGCACCAGCTTTTTTCAGACCAAATGGCATGACAGTGTAGCAATACAAGCCAAATGGGGTCTGAAATGAAGTGTGTTTTTCATCTTCAGTATGCATCTTTATCTGATTGTAGCCAGAGAAGCCATCCATGAATGTCATTGGCTCGAATCCGCAGGTATTGTCAATCATCACCTCCGGTATGGGGAGTAGGAATTCATCTTCAGGGCATGCACCATTAAGGTCTCTGTTGTCAGTGCAGACCCTGATTTGCCCATTTTTTTGTCACAAGGACAATGTTGGCTAGCCATTCAAGATGCTGTTCTTCAAGGATGAAGCCAATGCTTTAGAGCTTTTGAACTTCTTGTTCATTTTTATCAATTATGTCAGGACATAATCTTCTTTGTCCTTGTTTGACAGGCTTGATGTCTTTTTGTACGTTGAGTTTGTGGACGGTTATTTTGGGATCTAAACCAGTCATTTCAGCGTAAGACCATGCAAAACAATCAACAAACTCACGAAGAAAAGCAATATACTCGGGTAACTCATCATCCTGTATATTCTTGCTTATGAATACAGGACGTGGGTTGTCTGGTGTTCCTAAGTCTATCTTTTGAACAGAATCTTCTATTTGAGGTTCGAAGGTGGTTCCTCCACAATATTTTTGGAGGCTTCCAACTCAACAAAACCTTCGGGAGTTTCAAGGGCATTTTCAGACCAAGGATTTGTTTCTGTCCATGGGTCTTCTTGATTGGTATTCTTCTTAAGGCTTGCTATGAGATGGTCCCAATCACCTGTTGAAACAAGGTCGAAGTAGGGTACTTCTTTTGGAGACTATGGCTCTTCTGGGTTAGAGTATCATATGTCTGTATCATCGGACAATTCCTCTTCATAGTCAAAGAAATCGTACCAATTGGAAGAGCTTCCTGGATCCTTGACAGGTGACTCTTCAAAGAGATATCCAGAGAGATCGATGTCTTCATGGACATGAGATGTTGAGGCTTGGTCGGCAAATCGACTTTTCAGCCTTTGTGCCAATTGTCTCAGAGGAGTATCGGGATCATACCCCAACCCATGTGAAGACTTCTCTACATGACCGTAGAGTTTTCAGTCTTCTAGTTGGCTTTTAGTCAGGGTGGGCTACAGTGGTGTGAGAATACCACGACCTCCTCCTAAACCGACCGGATTCTGAGCATCATAGCCCATTTTCTTCATAATAGCTTGTGCCATTGGACTATATAGGGATAGTTGAGGCATACCTTCGTTTTGGAAAGGTTCAAGTAGGGAATTTGACGAAGAAGCTTCCGATCTGTGGAAGAAGATTGGCTTTTCTTCTACTGAAGTTGTCGTAACAACGAAGGTAGCAGACGCAGGATCTTCTACGTCAGCAGCCGTCTCAATTGGAGTGACGGCAATCTGATCTTGCTGAGTGTCAACTTGGCCTGACGATGTGTCGTCTTCTGGATCAGAATCTGAATCCGTCTCTTGCATGATGGACATGAAATAGACAACAAGCTTGCCCCCAGTCTTTTTCTTTGCCCTTTTCGCATTGGTTGTGATGACCAAAGGTTTTGAAGGTTTGAGGGAGATAACAAAGGGAGACTGGCTGCGATCTTCGAATTTACTGGAGGGTTTGTTTTCTTCCGGTGATTGCTGAGGAGCCTTGCTTTTATCTTTCTGGAGATCTTCGGCAAAGGATGTTATTTCTTCCTCCTCTTTTTCTTTTTTGCCCTCATACATCTGAGAATCCGCAAAATGGACTTCTTTACCTTCGAAGGTTTTCTGTCTGCAAACACTCGATGTATCATGCCGTCATCGCCAAGGAACTTAATGCATTGATGTAGAGTTGAAGGGACAACACCATTCTCATGTATTCAGGGATGTTCGAGAAGGATGTTGTAGCATGAAGGGGTTTTTATTGCATATATGGTAACCTCAGAGATAAGGTCACCGATCTACAACTTGAACCTGATTTTGCCGATAGGCCTTTAAGTACTCCCATCATATCCGAAGATGGATACGGATGTGTGGCTTAGCTTGCTGGGTGGAATACCCAACTCTTTGAGAGCCGAAGTGGAGATGAGGTTAACCGCAGAAACTGGGTTGATCTGGACTCTGTGCACAAGCATTTCCTTTATGTACCTTGTGAAGTACAAGGGTCGGTTGTGCCTTATTTCGCCACGTAGGAGGTCTTCCTTAGTGAAGGCGATGGTTGCTTTTGCTGCTTTTTGAACCGAGAGGCATTCGGTGCAAGAACTCGCAGTTTTCTTCTTTTATTCTTTTGAGGAGATATATGAGTTTTTGACCTGGTAGTCCTTCTCAATTCGTAGAACTTGTGGGGCATGTTTGTCAACATCTACATTCAGCATTCGTAATTCTGAAATAAGATTATCACTAGTGTTTGCAAATGTTCGTAATAAATCTAGGATGTGCAGTTGTGTAGGTATGTGTTTGAAGTGCTCAATCAAGTCATACTTGAAAGCCTCATTAGGGCCTGCATTTCCATTATTGTTACCACTTGGGGGCATTTACAACATCTTTTCCCGAAGGATTTACATAAGTAGAAGAAGATTGGTTGTAATTTTTGCGGTAGTCCCGGCTAGAGCGGGTGCCTCTACCAACTTTAAGAGCTTCATGAGAAGGGTCTTCTTTTGGAAGATCATCTTCTGGATCGAGGGGTAGATCCTTCTCTTTTACTGGGGATGTAGCTACAACAGAGTTGCCACCCTCTGATTGTGTCTGCACGGAGCATTTTCCGGGAACAAGTCCTGAACAACATCCAGTAACTTTTCTTCTTTGTTGAACATTTCATTGGTCCAAACATCACCTATGAGGTTGGATATCTGGGACCATTTGGCTAGATTTTCTTTGACATCATCATCAGCCGAAGCTTCTTCATGATGATCAGTCAGGAGGGGCGTGAACCTTGACGTCACGATCTCAGGAGACGAGGCCTGAGAAGGTGATATCTTGGTGGAAGTCATCTGAGAAGAAGTAGCTCCTGAAGATACACTATTGAATGTAGTCTGAGAGTAAGTAGCCTCAGCAGATGATGCTTTAGAGGCACTATGATCCCGAACTATCACATTGCAGGTGACTCCGATAGGAGATGTCTCTAGAATGGACTGTTGGGAGTCAGTCTCATCCTCGGATGTAAGAGGTGTTGGAAATAGGTGGCATCGTGGACAAATTTTTAAAACTTTTGACCCACTTGACTCAGGGATCAAGTGCCCAAAAGGCCACAAATCATATCCAGGATGCAATCCTTCCGTCTCATCAATCATGTACAGCAACAAAAACAAGCAACACCATGCAACAAAATAATTCACAACTAATAGAGAAGCAGATTATATCTTTGGTGCCCGGTAGTGCTCTAATGGAGAAGAAGACTTGTTAGTTAAAGAAACTCTTTCTTTGTAAGTAACTTAGGATCTCCAAGACCTCTTGGTCTTTCACGCTATGACCCTTATCAGATCTCTTCTCTAAAGGAGATGGGTGGGATCTCGTAAAGAAAACGACTGAAAACTCTTAAGGAAACTAGAAAAGAACTAGAAGAGCTAGAGAGAGATGTGCAACTCTTGCACAAAAGGGGGCTGGGCGTGAATTCCAAGAGAGTGAATGTCCCAGCCCCTTGCTCTCCTTTTATAGCTTTTAAGCAACTCCTCTTCTTACTAATTAACTAGAAGTCCTACTTTTATAATAATCAGCAACTTTCTCCTTTCTAATTGCTATAGAAGTCTCACTTCCACAACAATTAGTAAGTTAACTATTACCACTATTAGAATTCCTACTTCAAATAGAAATAGTAACTTTCTAATTCCTTCATTTTAGAGTTCAAGTAGGATTAGTATCTTAATAACTTGGGCTTGCGTGGGGACCACTAAGGATTCCATAAAAAGCTGGCTCCAACTGGGACGCCGCGACTCCACATCTCATGTGCAATCCGGGCCCACAGTTAATTGCAAATAACACCACTATATAAATGCAATTGCACTCCAGTCTTAGAAATAAATTACAATGAAGACCCTAAACTTCCCGATTACCACAAGTAGGCCCCTCTATCAATATCCATGGATCAATTGGACTAAAATTGTCCCACTAATTTAAATCCACATCTTATTATCATTGAGACCTAATTAATCACAATGATCATCAGTACTATCCAATTAACTCTTAATCGAGATGGGTGCGCACTTACTAATGACAGATCCATTAATTGGCATAAAGGGATAATATAGATAGATTCCATCTTGACCATTGAATCTTCTCACAGTCCTGCTACCACCTACCCAAGACACCGAGGTGTTGACCTACAGTTGGCCTCACTCATTGGTGACTCAAAGCAAATGAATAAATAGAAACTTGAGTTCATCAATATCTCAGGATTGAGAGCCCTTTGATAGGGAATTATGAGAGCAAACCTTAAACTCGAGACAATATTCAATAAGGTGTTTCTCATGGTCCTTCAATACATCCAATGTACCAGCACCATGATCCAGAATCTTACATTCTGATGATCGAGACAAATTACAATATCTCATAGTGATCAAAGTGCTACAACCTTATCAGATGAGATGTCCCAATCTCATCACTGGTTGTGAAGATATTTTAAGTATAAGATTTGTGACATATGTCTCCCGTGTGTGGATCTCATCCATACACATATATCACATCTAATATACTAATGGGACCCGGTTCAACTCATGAACCATTATGTTATATATATTGGTTATGTGCATTAAGTAATAAAAACACCATTCATCTCATGAAAAGAAAGCATGATATTATTGATAAATAAAGAAATTAATCAATTTATTACATCATCTGATAAATAAAGCATCTCAGCAGACGATGCTTCAGAGGCACTATGATCCCGAACTATCACATTATAGGTGACTCTGATAGGAGATGTCTCTAGAATGTACTGTTGGGAGTCAGACTCATCCTCGGATGTAAGAGGATCATCAATCCAGTAGTTTTCTCCATTTTCAAGAGTTAAGGGAGGAGGTACCTGTTGATTTTCAGGGACTTTTGGTTCTGGATTTTGATCACAACGAAGGTTGTTGATGCGATCTTGCTCTTGTTCTATTGCCAGACGCTGTAAGATCCTTGCATATTCTTCAAGATTAGGCATGGGAGCCAAATCTTTTTCTTCGCTGCTCTTTGTGGTTTAATATGGTTGGGTTCCACTGGAACGTTGGCAGGTGCTGGGTAAACAACATTTTCTTAAATAGCCTCTTGGTCTTCTTCATCATCAAACCAGGATCCTTGTGGCTGTAAGGGATTATACCAGATTACCGGCATAAGGTGAGTTTCAGGAACCCATTCTTCATCGGAGAGGTATTGTCTTGTTTCAAGGGATTCCCCCCACTCATCGGTGTCACTGGACTCGTATCCATCCATGAGGAATCTGACTACCGAATTGCAAGAGTATGATGCCTCGTGCATAGTTTCATTTCTGAGTTGAGGTGGCATGAAGTCACTAAGAATGAATTTTCTTGCTGCCTCAGAAGTCTCGGGAAGGGACTTTTCTGTTGCCCCCAGTGAAGTGATAGAGGATGTCTCTGCTTTTTCACGGACTTCTTGTTTTGCCTAAGCTTTCTCCTGTTGTTTGAGCTTGCGGAGATGTCTCCTAGCTTGCCTTCGCTGTTGAGCTGTCGGCTTTGTTTTGACAACCTCCCAGTTTTCATCTTCCAAGAGATCAGGATGCACCCATATGGGTTGTCCGTCTGGTGTAGGGTAAGGAACTAGCTCTTGGGACGTTTGAACCATTTTTATCACCTTGAAGGAAGTGGCAATCTTCTTCTTCGGTGACTCGGATGTTTGTCCACATGACACCATATTGACGGAGGCAGGCCCATAGTTTTTGTCAAAGGTGATGACTCCGTTTTTCCACATCTCATTGATCTTCTCTCTTACAATAAAGCTTTGATTGAAAGGATGCGAGATCATCTGGTGGTATGGACAATACCGAGGATCGTTGGTTTTCCCAACATCTCCCTGTCTTTTGGGGTCAAGCAAGGTGAGCTTGTCGTTTGCTACGAGAACCCCGAAGATTTCTTCAACATCTTCATCGAATGGGTATTTCTTTTCTACTCGTTCTTTGAAAGCATCAGAGAGTTCAGTCTCTTACTCGCAGCTTTGTTTTTAGGTTTCTTTGGCGGCTGAGGAGCTGACTTGGTTTGCACATTGAGGACCTCCTTTTTTTTTTTAAGGTTGCAATGGCGGTTTGATCTTTCCTTGATCATTTCTGACTGTTGAGGTCTTTCATCACCATTTCAGCCTTGATGGACCCGATTCTTCCCTCTCTCCTGTTGCCTCCGCCCCAGGTCTTTCGGGGTACGGCGGAGGGGAGGAGAAGAAAAGATAAGGGTATCAACATCTTTCTTTTTTTTGTACGGGTATGCCAATTTCACTTTTCCACTTGGAATTTAGAAACGGTAATCCGAAGATCCACCTTCACAAGTAGAAAGGGGAAATGAAACTTTTTCTAGTTTCCCATTGCACGCATATTTTAAGAAAAGAGACAAAAGGGTTTTTTTTTTTATATGTGCCGAGAAAGGCGATTTCATTTGTTGCCATGAAAGGCGATTTACAAGTCTTATCCATTATAAAAGACAAGAGTTGTGATTTTTGTCTCTAAAAGAAAAATAAAGTACAATAGAAATCAAGAAAAGGAATCTGACTTCTCATTCGATTGTGGGGACACGTTCAGATCGACGGTCGCGAGTCATGTATGGGCTCCTCCATCGTCCATGCAGATGAGAACACGATGCTTGGATTCTTGGCTTGGCTTTTTGAACCTCAGATTTTTAAAAGACAAAGACCAAGAGAAGGTCTTATATCCGATAAAAAGCTAAGTAAACGGGCTGAAAAGCCACGTTTTAGCCATGTTGGTAGAAGAAGGGAGGTCCTTGGGGGGGGTGGCCCCCCAAGGGTGCTTCAATCACCTTTTGGTGGTCTTTGCAGCAGAGTTGCAGGGCCTCTGGATTTTTCGGGCAATTCTCCGGACTTCGAGTGAATTTTTCTAGCGATTTCTCTGGATTTTTTTCCGTCCTTCGTCTGTGTTTTTCCCTTTGGAATGCCCTCCTATTTATAGGCCTTTGGTAGCCATTTAGGAGGGTTTATGAGCATTGAATGCATTAATGCTCATAATGGGAGGAGTTACAAGTTTTAAAGTATTTGTCTTGTAACTCCTTTTTCCTTGAATCTGATTGGCCGATGGAGAATAATGAGCTTTTAATTGCCTTTAATCTCCATCATGGAGGAGTTTCATGGCTTTAATGCCATAAATCCTTTGACTTGTAACTCCCATTTGTTTGCTTTTGATTGGGCCGTCCAAAATAATGTGTTAATGACCGCATTAACTTGTCATAAAACGGGTCATTTAACCTCATTAATTGGTCGCCAAGTCGCTTGAAGAGTCGCGGGCCGCGCCGCGTCTTTTGGAATTCTTCTTGCGATGACCGCCGGTGGATCCACATGTTGTTTAATGTTGGATGGCGATGCAATTTCAGACATTGATTAATGTCAATGTGCCGGCAACATCTGTCCTGTCGATTTCACGATCGGGCGGGCATAAAGTGTGCTTTCTTTGTCGGCCGGTTGGCGATTTCGAGGTATCTAATGATCATCCAATGTTTTCGGCGGCGAATCCGTGATGTTGACGAAGATCGACGGATTTCATGCACGAAAAATCAGATTTTGGAAAAATCACAGGGGCCAATTAACTCGAAACGCGAAATGGACCCGAAAAAGGGGTCTTCCGGTGACTTTTGGGTCGCCGGAACTCCATGGTCGCCGGCGACCATGGGCTTTGGGCCCATTTCTCAGCCGCCGTTCGGTCGCCTTTTCTTCGCCGTTTTTCGATCTTTTTTCATTCTTTTTTCTTCTGTATTTTTCCTGACATTTCCCCTCATTTATTGGCCTGATTCTCTTGAAGAAAACTCGACGAGAAGCCACGCAAATCGGAGCACAAAGTTTCCTATTTTTCTGGAAAGCCGAAGACTTTGTTGTGCGGTATTGCCGATTTTTTGTCAAGCATTGAAACTAGGCCAAACGACGTCGGAATGACCTGAAATTTGACGTGGAGCTTCTTGAACAGTAGATAGGACCAACCATAGGCTTTGGTTTGAGTTTTGAAGCCTTTTTGGGTCCCGCAAATGCTCGCCTTGATTTCGCCATGAGAGAAATGCCGAGTTTTGACTTTTGGTCAACCGATGTCCGATTGACCTGAAATTTGATAGGGAGCCTCCTGAGTAGTAAGTAAGACTACCCATGGGCTTTGGTTTGAGTTTTGAAGCCTTTTGGGGTCCCGCAAATGCTCGCCTTGATTTCACCTCGAGGAAAATGCCGAGCTTTGAAACTAGGCCAAGCGATGTCCGTTTGACCTAAAACTTGACAGGGGACCTATTGGAGTCATTTTGAGATGATCCATTAGCTCCAATTTGGATGCCATGATTCCGGGGTGCTCCACTGCCGGTAGGCCTGTTTTTACTTCCCAAGAGTTGATGAAGGGTCAAACATTGTCCGTTTGACTTGAAATTTGGCATGGGGCCTTTTGGAGGTATTCTGAGACCATCCGTAGGCTCTGAACGAAGTTTTGAAGTCTTCAACACTGTCGCTGCCGGGAGCTCCTGTCTGGCTGTCGGAGGAGTGGAGTTAGGCCAAATGACGTCGAAATGGCCCGAAACTTCATGTGTACCCCTCTTTTGGCTACTTTGAAGGATCTTGCAGTTTTTGTTTGATTCTGACAAGATCTGGTGCTTGAAGTGGCGTCTTTCTATTTATGGCAGCTTGTGGCTCCATGTAGCTTTTGGTGTTGAAGGGACATAGTGACATTTTTGGTGTCAACAAATGCCCCCTCGAGGTACAGCAACAAGGTGCTCATTCTAGCAGTCGGTGTGCCTCGAAGATAATTTGAAGGAGATCTTCTTGCTTGACCAAGAGTCTTGAGCGTTTTTCTCTTGATGGAGTTGCTTTTTTGAGCTTCCAAGGGATTTCGCGGTAATGAGACGGGTCATGTACCGTCTCAAGGCAAGGATTTTGAAATGACATTTGGATATGGGTTTTTGGTTTTGGGTTTTCCCTTTTAACCTTGTGAACCTAAAGGCTTTATGTGGCACATTAGGCGGTTAAGAAGGTTTTTTGGTTTTTTGACCTTGTGACCTAACAGGCTGTATGTGGCGAGTTAGGGGGTCGGGATTTTGGTTTTTGGTTTTGGTCTTGTGACCTAACAAGCTGTATGTGGCAAGTTAGGGGACCATGGTTTGGTTTTTGGTCACTCTTTGGGACAATTTTGGCTCCATTGGAGTGGTTTGGTTTTTTGTGGAATGTCAATTTCAAGATTGTGGCTTGATTTGGTGCATGGGGTTGGATGGTTTGGGTTTCTTTTGGAAGCCTATGAAGCTTGGAATTTTTTGTATGGTCCAATCAACTCAAGAGAGGCATGGAACCATTTTTTGTATGCTCTTGGTAAGAGAAATTTTGACTAAAAGCCACTTTTAGTGCCTAGGTGGTCAAACCTGGCTCATATGGGCTAACCCATGGGACCTTAAGCTTTTAAAAATGGCTTAGATCTCATGTGGTGTCCTTTTGTAAAGAATATCTAAAAATATCCCTTTTGTGTAGAGAATATCTAAAAATATCCTTACTTGGAGAGAATCTCTCAAGTTTCCTTAATTTTGGGAGAGATTTTCTCAAAGTTTCTCAAATCCCCTTTCTTTTTGGAGAGAATTTCTCAAGAATCTCCTCTTTAGGAGAGAATATCTCAAATCTCCCTTTCTTTTAGGAAGTTTGCTAATTTTTAGCACTTACCTCCTTGCTTTTCTCCTCCTTTCCTCTTTTGGTTTGCTTTTTCTATAAAAGCAATGGAGATGAGTTTTCTTTCTTTTGTTGCTTTCTTTTTGCAAAAACCTCCAAGATAAAGAATTTCTCGGGGATCTTCAAGTTTCTTCTTCTTCTTCTCCATGGCTTCAAGTAGGTTTTCTTTTTCCAAGAAAAAACCCTATGTAGATGTAGAAAAGTTTCCTTTTCTTTTTTTTTTTTCTTTGCTTTTCTTTTCTTTCTCTTTTTTTTTTTCACGTGTTTTCTTTTCCTCTTTTTTCTATACACGTTCTCTCTCTCTCTCTCTCTCTCTCTCTCTCTCTCTCTCTCTCTCTGTTTTTTTTTGCTCACCATGATATGAGGTTTATGCAATTCAAGATGATCATGCATTTTTTCTTTTTTTTTTTAAATGCATCAAGATAAAAGGCTATAATTTCTAGGTCAAGTCAACATGGATTTTGACTTAGACAAAGTTTGATTGGTTTTGACCAAATTGGGTTGGAGTTGGTCAAACTTTTGTCAAAGTTTTCCTAGCATCTAATGCATGATGGTTTTATGCATGATTTTTGGTAAATGGAATTGGGAGCATGATGATGCATACCTCGAATTTTCTTGAAAGTCTTGGGATTTTTGGAGCTTGCAGCAATGTTGAGCCCACTTATCCAGTCTCGCAGAATTTCGAGGAGCTTTGCAAGTTTTGGAATTTTGAGCTCGCAGCAATGTTGAGCTCTTTTTTGATCTTGCGAAGATTTGAGAAGAAAGGCTTGATCTCGCAGTAATGTTTGAATTCGAGTCTTCTTTGAAAATCCTTCATTGATTATGAACTTGCAGCAATGTTGAGCTCATCTTCAAGTTTCCTTTCTTTTTCGGGGTGCCTCTCTTTTCTTCGAAATTGCCCCGGAACCATGCCAAAATTTCGTTAGGATTTTTTAACAAAATTCTGTTATTTGGTGCTTGATTTCTTCCTTTCTGACTTTTGCAGGTGGTTCCTCCAGAACGAACAAGGGTAAGGGCCTTGTTACTGATGCACCTCGCCGATCTGCTAGATCTTCTAATGCGGCCGTTCAACAGACGTTGAGGTTTTTGATGCGGTTCTTTCCGCAAACCGTCGTTTTCTCGATGGGCATGATGTTGGAGTCTTTCCTTCCGCGACAAACACCTTCGTTGTCGCTGTGAACGGTGAAAATCGGTTTTTCTTTGAAGGCAGTTGAGCGCTACCCAACCGGCTGCCTATCTCCCTGGCAAACCTAATGAGGAAGTTTATGCCTATTGACATAGTGTCCCTTGAAGGAGCAGTCGGGAAGTTCAGGCTCTGTACTTTCAGCTCGTCGCCTTCTACGATTTTTTGAAGGAGAAGGAGGGCTCGAAAGTCCGATGCAGTAGTTGGAGGAGTCTCAGCTCTTTGTCTTCCAACTTCTTTGACGGTGGGGATGCTTCTGAGAGTATGTCCCAGGAAGCCAGGGCTAAGAACCCGAAGAAGATCTCCGCTATGCGAGAAAATTTGAGGGATTTTCTTACAAGCACAGACGCCATTTGTCCTGACATTGCGCTGAGAGATCTTGCTGTTTACCTCACTTACTGGCTGGGTGAGGCAGTTTTTGCTGGAGGAGATGGAACGCACATCAGGCCGCA
>QPKB01000008.1:31055394-31389848 GCA_003546025.1 Camphora micrantha | reverse complement strand
TTCAAACACGTGCTCAACATTTCTGCGAGCACAGAGTCTGAAAAGGAAGAGATCAAGATTTCTCAAATTTGAACAAAAAATCGACAAAAATTTTTTTTTAGGGTTTGAGAATACATCGAGTTCTCACGATTCGTTCTTATGAAACCAATGTTGATAGACCAGCCCCCAGGTAAGGGTAGGATTACTTAATGAACCCGTTTGGAGGACCCTTACCTAGAACAGCCTAGCTGTCTCCAAACTCTGGACAAGGCTTTTCTTAGATCAACATCGATTAAAGAACGCAATCGGTAAAACTTTCGTGTTCTCAAATGCTCCCCTTTTTTTTGGTTTTTTTTTTGTTTTTTTCTTTTGGAACCATCAGAGAGAGCGAATGGTCCGTTCCCAATCTGAACAGGGGCTCAAACAATTTCTGCGAGCCCTAAGTCAGAAAGCAAAAGAAAACCAAAATTTCTCAAATTTGGATCCAAAAGAGAGAAGATTTTTTTTTTGAAAATCTGAAAAGTTTGAAATCAGATTTTTTTTTTCGAACTCGTCAAAGAGAGCAAACGGTCCCTTTCCCAATCTGAAAACGTGCTCAAACATTTCTGCGGGTACTGAGTCCAAAAGGGAGGAGATCGAGATTTCTCAGATCTGAATTCAAAGAACAAGAGAAGATTTTTTTTCGAGAAGGAGAAAGATTGGAAATGGACTTAAAGAAAGAAATTTCCAAAAAAATCCCATCCCATGTTTTTTTAATGCAAGATTCAACATTGGCCACCAACTAGAAAGGTGCCAAAGAATCTAAGTTCACGTTCTCAAATGAACGTGTCCCACCGGGTGTGCCAGCTTGATGGACCCGATTCTTCCCTCTCTCCCGCTGCCTCCGCCCCGGGTCTTTCGGGGTACGGCGGAGGGGAGGAGAAGAAAAGATAAGGGTATCAACATCTTTTTTTTTCTTGTACAGGTATGCCAATTTCACTTTTCCACTTGGAATTTAGAAACGGTAATCCGAAGATCCACCTTCACAAGTAGAAAGGGGAAATGAAACTTTTTCTAGTTTCCCATTGCACGCATATTTTAAGAAAAGAGACAAAAGGGTTTTTTTTTTTATATGTGCCGTGAAAGGCGATTTCATTTGTTGCCATGAAAGGCGATTTACAAGTCTTATCCATTATGAAAGACAAGAGTTGTGATTTTTGTCTTTAAAAGAAAAATTAAGTACAGTAGAAATCAAGAAAAGGAATCTGACTTCTCATTCGATTGTGGGGACACGTTCAGATCGACGGTCGCGAGTCATGTATGGGCTCCTCCATCATCCATGCAGATGAGAACACGATGCTTGGATTCTTGGCTTGCCTTTTTGAACCTCAGATTTTTAAAGGACAAAGACCAAGAGAAGGTCTTATATCCGATAAAAAGCTAAGTAAACGGGTTGAAAAGCCATGTTTTAGCCATGTTGGTAGAAGAAGGGAGGTCCTTGGGGGGGTGGCCCCCCAAGGGTGCTTCAATCACCTTTTGGTGGTCTTTGTAGCAAAGTTGCAGGGCCTCTGGATTTTCTGGGCAATTCTCCGAACTTCGGGTGAATTTTTCTAGCGATTTCTCTATATGTTTTTCCGTCCTTCGTCTGTGTTTTTCCCTTTGGAATGCCCTCCTATTTATAGGCCTTTGGTAGCCATTTAGGAGGGTTTATGAGCATTGAATGCATTAATGCTCATAATGGGAGGAGTTACAAGTTTTAAAGTATTTGTTTTGTAACTCCTTTTTCTTTGAATCTGATTGGCCGATGGAGAATAATGAGCTTTTAATTGCCTTTAATCTCCATCATGGGAGGATTTTCATGGCTTTAATGCCATAAATCCTTTGACTTGTAACTCCCATTTGCTTGCTTTTGATTGGGCCGTCCAAAATAATGAGTTAATGACCGCATTAACTTGTCATAAAACGGGTCATTTAACCTCATTAATTGGTCGCCAAGTCGCTTGAAGAGTCACGGGCCGCGCCGCGTCTTTTGGAATTCTTTTTGCGATGACCGCCGGTGGATCCACATGTTGTTTAATGTTGGATGGCGATGCAATTTCAGACATTGATTAATGTCAACGTGCCGGCAACATCTGTCCTGTCGATTTCACGATCGGGCGGGCAGAAAGTGTGCTTTCTTTGTCGGCTGGTTGGCGATTTCGAGGTATCTAATGATCATCCAATGATTTCGGCGGCGAATCCGTGATGTTGACGAAGATCGACGGATTTCATGCACGAAAAATCAGATTTTGGAAAAATCACAGGGGCCAATCAACTCGAAACGCGAAAAGGACCCGAAAAAGGGGTCTTCCGGCGACTTTTGGGTTGCCGGAACTCCATGGTCGCCGATGACCATGCACCCATGGTCGCCGGCGACCATGGGCCGGCGACCTTGGGCCATGGTCGCCGGCGACCATGGGCTTTGGGCCCATTTCTCTGCCGCCGTTCGGTCGCCTTTTCTTCGCCGTTTTTCGATCTTTTTTCATTCTTTTTTCTTTTGTATTTTTCCTGACATTTCCCTTCATTTATTGGCCTGATTCTCTTGAAGAAAACCTGACGAGAAGCCACGCAAATCGGAGCACAAAGTTTCCTATTTTTCTGGAAAGCCGAAGACTTTGTTGTGCAGTATTGCCGATTTTTTGTCAAGCATTGAAACTAGGCCAAACGATGTCGGAATGACCTGAAATTTGACGTGGAGCTTCTTGAACAGTAGATAGGACCAACCATAGGCTTTGGTTTGAGTTTTGAAGCCTTTTTGGGTCCCGCAAATGCTCGCCTTGATTTCGCCATGAGAGAAATGCCGAGCTTTGACTTTTGGTCCACCGATGTCCGATTGACCTGAAATTTGACAGGGAGCCTCCTGAGTAGTAAGTAAGACCACCCATGGGCTTTGGTTTGAGTTTTGAAGCCTTTTGGGGTCCCGCAAATGCTCGCCTTGATTTCACCTCGAGGAAAATGCTGAGCTTTGAAACTAGGCCAAGCGATGTCCGTTTGACCTAAAACTTGACAAGGGACGTCATTTTGAGATGATCCATTAGCTCCAATTTGGATGCCATGATTCCGGGGTGCTCCACTGCCGGTAGGCCTGTTTTTACTTCCCGAGAGTTGATGAAGGGTCAAACGTTGTCCGTTTGACTTGAAATTTGGCATGGGGCCTTTTGGAGGTATTCTGAGACCATCCGTAGGCTCTGATCGAAGTTTTGAAGTCTTCGACACTGTCGCTGCCGGGAGCTCCTGTCTGGCTGTCAGAGGAGTGAAGTTAGGCCAAATGACGTCGAAATGGCCCGAAACTTCATGTGTACCCCTCTTTTTGCATTGAAGGATCTTGCAGTTTTTGTTTGATTCTGACAAGATCTGGTGCTTGAAGTGGCGTCTTCCTATTTATGGCAGGTTGTGGCTCCATGTAGCTTTTGGTGTTGAAAGGACATAGTGACATTTTTGGTGTCAACAAGCCTCTATTGAAGCTTCTAAGAGTTCACCTAGGTTCTTTAAATTGTTGCCGATGATCATGGAGCGGATTCTTGATCTCATGTTGTTATGGCAAGTGTCGACTAGCGACGCTTGTGGCAGTACATCTGAGCATTTGTATGCCATGGCTTTCCACTTGTGAATGAAGCCGTAAGTTGACTCATTCTCTCCATGTTTTAGGCTGCAGAACTGAGCCATAGTGATGAGTGTTAAATATTGCATATTTTACCCCTCATTAGTCCGTGTTTTATTAGTATCTCATATGCATATCATTTGCTTTACATAGAGATTTTATCATTATATCAAATTAACGAATTATCGGATTATCATGCATAAATCCAATTATTTATAGCGCATTTTTATGTAATTTCTCTTGTGCAAATGGACCTCGCGACTACCCCAACCTTCTTGCTAGTGATCCAAGGTATCAAGAAGACATTTCAATAAAGAAGTTACATGAAGAAATCTTGGTGAAATGTTGAAGAATTCCAAAATAAGAGGAGAAGACTTTATGGATTAAAGAAGTCATATTCTAACATAAAGGATTGGTTGGTGTATCGGTTAGAGCTTGGGTTGGTATGGAATAGGTTATGGGTTCAAATCCCAACAATTGCATATAATTTTTTTTTCCGTCCAACTCACCTCTCCACCAGTCAAAGCTGGCCATGGTGAAGGACCACATAAAGCAAAAGGCACATATCCTTTTGGAAGGAAAGTTCGTTGCAACCAATTAAATTGAACCTATCCATGTGAAAGCAAAAGAGCCAATGAAAAGCCTTTAAATCAAATTCAAGCAATTCATGTGAAAACAAATGAGCCAATCAAAAGCCTTTAAGTTGCAACCAATCAAACGAGAGCAATCCTTGTGAAATGAAATGAGCCAATCAAATGTCTTCAATGTTCCTATAAATTGGAATGTTTATGTAGAGAGAAAGGGGAGATCCTTTGGCAAGTTAGTCTTTTTGAAATTTTATTTTTACTTTTAGATTGTAATTATGAGCTTCTTTGTAACTAATCTAGAGAGAGTATGTAATTGAAGATCATTAATGAAGATTTGGAGCTCTTTCTTGATGTTTAGTGGCTAAAGTTCTTGGATTAGGCTCTCCTTTTGAAGCTAAGTAATGTGATTAGTTCAATTACATGCATATTTTAATTTAAATTCTCTATTTGGTCCTTGATTGATTAGTAGATTTTAGATCTAATTGTACTAATCCCTCTTATTTCTCATGCTCTATCTCTACACTTGATGCTTGGATAATCTCAATTGATGCTTTGTAGTTGGATTAAGTTCTCTCACATAGCACGCTCTAGAGCCCTTATCTTTGATCTTTTGTAGCTTGATTTTGATGATTAATTGTTAGGGTAGTTAGGTTATGATCTAGGATCTTGGCTTTTGATTTTCTTTATTTTGATCTTCATTGTTATATCATCCAATCCAATTAGGCAAGAGATTGTTAATTGGATTGTAGATTTGGGAGTTGAATTAGAGCATGCATTGGTTGAATTAATTATATACTTAGTGGATTTTGTATTGCCTAATCTCTATTTTGATTGTTGTTAATTTTAATCTTTATTTGATTTGTTATTTGTACTTCTAAATTGCTAGATCTACATTTCAAATCACTTGTTTTAAAATCGTACACATTTCATACCACATCTTCACCTCAAATCTTCCATTTCCACCACCATTCATCTATTCACTAGTTTAGTGTAGTTTGTTAGATTAGCTTAGATCTTGTTAATTTCATATTTTAGATTTTTAATTAGAGTAGTTTAATTGTTATTTTAGTTTTGTTTCACATTTCAATTGGTTTAATTTCATTTTTTACATATAGTTTAGTAGTTTGTGTCTATATTAGATATATCTTAGTTCAATTCTACTTTAATTGGATCAATTGCTTGTTCCATCCTCTCTATGTGGGATCAATAATCTGGACTCTTTAGTCCTTTACTACTTGACGACACCGTAGTCTTGCAGTTAAGCATTGCACATCTAAATGTCGATTAAGTTCTTGGCGCCGTTGCAGGGGAGAGGCATCGAAAAGGGTTGAATTTCATAGAGTTGAACTAATTTTTAGCTTAGTGTACTTTTTATCTTTCCTTTATTTTCCTTGCGGATTCTACACATTGTTTGTGTTTGTTTTGTAGAGAATTCCTCAATTGGAGTGAAGGAACGCGGAAAAGTGCATTGGAGAACTTGAATATTTCATTTGCTTTCCTAGTTTAGGATTAGTTTAGACGTTTATTTGCTTTCTTAGATGATTGTATTAGGTATTTATTATCAAAGTTGTAATAATTTTGGTTGCGGGTCAGCCCGTGACCAATTTACTTTAATTTACGCACTTTACTTGCTTTAAGTAGTTAGTTATTCAATATAATTGCATTAAATTACTTGTAGGGAAGGAGGACGGTTGGACTATTTGCGGCCCCTCACCTTCGTACACAGAAATTGGTGTCCATGGTGTGAGTTGACGACAACCGATTCGTCCCTCGAAACAAATCGGGAGGTTTGCATTTCCTAACCCCCACGAATCCCTTGCAAGCGGGTTTACCTTGTTGGTTGTTCCTTGCTTTATAGTGTACTTATTTCAAATACACTTGTTATTTGGTGCACTACTAATAAAGGGCAAATTAGCCCAACAAGATAAGGATTCGGATTTCATCGTCGTTTCCTTGCCCTTAGGATTTCATTTTTAATTCTCACTTACTTTAGAACCAATAAACCATAATAAAATTGAGTATAAACATGACCTTAGGTTTCAAGCTCAATAGGGAAGACCACCACGGTTGTGCCAATTGTGTGCCTTGGTAGATTTTCTGGTGCCTAAGCAAACCTTGTCCCCTGGCACCATCTTGCCAAATAGGGAGACAGCTTTGTTGTTCTAGGAGTTGGTTTTTAAGAGGAGCTTTCGCCTAGTGCGTCGTGATCCCACCATCTACCTGGGGGTTAACTGGCCCGAATTTCTGTTTCATAGGTCCAAGTTGGAGACCAAAGTGTCATCTTCACAATTAGAAGCTGTCTTGAATTCTTTTAGGTAACCTTAGTTTAGATTAGCTTTTCATTTAGTTTTCGAACTTCTTGTTATGTTGCATTCATTTCATTGAGCGAACCATTGCATTGCTAGGTTAGTCGCAGTTGTATGCGAGTGTGGATACGTGACCAAGGCCGATTAGTGAGGATTGATAAAAGTGCTTTACCCGCCCCACCCATAGTACCCACAATGGCTGCCCAAAACCCTCAGCAAAGGACCCTCAATGAACTATTTGCACCATTTTTATCCACTTTACTTAGCTGTATAGTTTGCCAGAGAATAATAGGAACCAATTTGAGATCCAGCCCGCCACCATCAACATGTTTCCAAAATTCCATGGATTAGAGTGTGACCAGCCCTATATTCATTTGAACAAATTTTTGACCATCTGCCACACGTTTAAGAATCAAAATCTAGATAGTGAAGCGTGAAGCTTAGGTTGTTTCCCCTCTCGCTAGAAGATCATGTAGCCACCTGGCTGAATTCCTTGACTCCAAACTCCATTACCACCTAGGATGAGCTTGTCAAAAAGTTTATGTTCAAATTCTTCCTAGTGAGCAAAACTGAATAGTTTAGGAGTGCCATCAGGAACTTTAGGGGATGACTCGAGGAAGATTTTTCCGAAACCTGAGAGAGATTCCATGACCTATTGATCAAATGCCCACATCACAAGATTGACAAAGGAGAGTTGATACATTTCTTTTATAGAGGTCTTACAAACCCCCAGTGTATCCTGATTGAATCAATGCACAAAGGAGAACTCATGAATCAGACTGTTGATCAAGTATATGAATTCCTTGTCAAGCTTGCGGAAAATTCCCAAAATCGGAGCAGTAATAGGAAAGACTTAGAGAGAGATGAGACAGGGACCTAGAAGCCTGGAATGTACAACATCAAACAGGACCCTAAGTTGAAAAATGTGATAACCAGTTTAGTTCAAGGAGTAAAAAGTTTGAGCAAAAATATAGGATCTATGTCTGTGATGTCATGTCATCCCACCCTTCAGCAACATGAGCCTACCTTGAGAAGTATGAGCGAACTGCATCATGTTTGTGTATTATGTGATAGTTGTGAGCACACAGTTGAGAGTTGCCCTAATCTACCATTTGTCAAGGCCGAGCAAGCCAATTGCCGAATTCCTACGGAAACTTCCGGAAAATAACTGTTAACACTTTCAGTCAGATCTACCACCCCGACAATAGGTTCCACCCTAATTTTTCGTACCATCAAGTCGAACCTATTCAGTTTCATGGAGGTCAGCCTGGATTCCAACCACAGTATCCTAAGCAGCAATACCAGCAGCCTGCTCAAACTAATCATCCCATGGTTCCTCATCCTCAGTAGCCCACATAGCATAATCAATATCACCAACAACATCAATTCCAACCACAGAACCAGTGTAGGGCACTAGTCCCATATCAGATGCCTAACTACTCTACACGAGCACAAGCCCCTCGGCAATCCTTTCATCTGGATAAACTATTGACCAAATTCATTCAAATCCAAGACCAGACTAACCAGGCCCAGAACCAGTTCATTGCAAAACTAGAGGCCTAATTAGGTCAACTCACCTTACAGTTGTCCAAGAGAGTAAAGGGCCAATCCCCGAGCCAAACCATTCCTAATCCAAAAGGACACCCCCAATCAGCCAAAAGGCCAGTGTTCGGTAGAGAGTAATGAGCATGTGCAGGCGATCCATACACTGAGATCAGGAAAAACTATTGATAATAGAGTTGAGATCCCTGAAGAGGATCAAAGAGAGAAGATTTTTTAGGAAAACCAGAGAGTTCGAGAAAAGTTGTCGAACCAGAGAAAGAGAAAGCAGAAAGAGAAAAACAGAAAGAGAGAGAAGAATCCATACCAAGAGGAGAGCCACAGAGAGAAGATTCAAAAGCCCATTGTAGTTGAACCATCATCTTTAGAATTGGTACCTAAAGCATCATTCCCACACCGATTGAAGGAGATTAGAAAAAAAGATCATTTTGAGGGAATATTATAAGTTTTCAAGAATGTTCAGATAAACATACCCCTCCTTGAGGCCATAAAGCAAATCCCTTCCTACTTTCCTACTCCAAGTTTTTGAAAGACCTGACCACTGTCAAGAGGAAAACCTCAGTGCCCAGGACTGCTGTGATGGCAGCCCAAGCATCAGGGTTCATCCAGCAGACCATTGCACCCAAATACAAAAACCCTGGTTACCCTACCATTACCATTCAGATCCCGTCATGGAGAGGTGTCTCCTTGATCTTGGGGCAAGCGTGAATTTACTGCCGTACTCCGTGTACACATAGTTGGGCTAGGAGGATTGAAGAATACTGATATTACCCTTTGTCTTGTTGATAGGTCAGTTAAGTATCTGAAAGGTGTGGTTGAAGATGTGATCGTGAAAGTTAAGGATTTTTATTTTCCAGTTGATTTTGTGGTTTTAGATACCGAACCAGTGGCAGCCCCCGACCGGCATATTCCTGTCATTCTTGGTCGACCGTTCCTTGCCACATCAGATGCAGTGATTAGATGCAGGAATGGGGTTGTGACACTTAGTTTCGGGAACATGAAGTTGGAGTTGAATGTTTTTCGTAACAGACTCCAAACATCAGACCTAGATGATGATGAGAAAGTAAACATGATTAACACATTAGTTGATCAAATAATTCAATCATCATTTTACACAGATGCGCTGGAAGAATGTCTGGCTCACTTCAATGCCAACATAGACATCAATGGGTCCATATGCGAAGTTAATGCATTATTGGATTCAGCCCAGCAGATGGATGTTGACCAATGGATTGAGCCTATCTTTACATTCACCTCTGAATCTAAGGTCGAAAAAGAATCAATTATTGTTGAGCCACCCAAGTTAGAATTGAAACCATTATCCAAGAATTTAAGGTATAACTACTTGGGGCCCTCTGCTAGCAACCCAGTACTTATTGCTTCATACCTTGAGGAAGAGCAGGAAAAGAAATTACTGGATATGCTGAAAGACCATCAGAGTGCCCTAGGTTGGACCATCTCGGACATTAAAGGAATCAGTCCCTCTATAGTTATGCACTAGATTCATCTGGAAGAATGTGCCAAACCATCTCGTGAACCGCAGAGGTGACTGAATCCAGTCCTAAAGGAAGTAGTGAGGGTAGAAGTAATTAAGCTTTTAGACACTGACATTATCTACCTGATTTCTGACAGTCAATGGGTGAGTCATGTCCAAGTAGTACCTAAGAAATCTGGCGTAACCGTTGTCGCCAACAAGGACAACGAACTATTCCCAACCTGTGTTCAAACAGGTTGGAGAGTCTGTTATAGACATCTCATTTGGCCCCCTATGATAGCCTTAAACACCTGTCATATATAACGATGCCCCCATTTCACCCATAATTAAATGATTAATGGCATGATTAAGATTAATTAATGACGATGAAGATGCTTGTCGATAATTTTTTACTTAGTTCGACAATCTCTAGAAATTCGTGAGGGAAAGAGCCAAATCGCGTCAAGATCTCTAGTCCAAACCACTACTCATACAAGAAATGAACTATAGCACTATCTAAACCTCTTCCAGACTACATAGAACACACTCAGGTTGTTCCTAGAGGGATTACACCTGGTTTGCCTAAGTATGATGTGATTAACATGAGTTAGGAGGCTAGGATCATTGATCCATATATACTCTGTCCGACCTCTAATCATTATGATATATGGACCAAAAGATTCTACATTCTGAGAGCTTTTCGACAATATGTAGAACGTCCAATTCCGACAAACTGATCAAAAGATACCCTCGGAAGTTTGCCCTAATGACCCCACCAAAAATCCACTTGGGCACCACCCTAGGTGCGCCCAGGTTCCAAGAGCACACTTGGGCACCACTACAGGTGCGCCCAGGTCCTCGGTTGCCCTAAAAAGGCAATTGAATGCATATTTAGGTGGGTTCCGCTTTATCTTTCGTAGTTCCGACCCGACCTTAACCCAAAAACAGAACAAAGCCAAACCATAAACCCATTTGACCCAAAGGATGACATGGGCGCACCTGTGTGTGCGCCCAAGTCCTAAAGACCACTTGGGCACCACCCTTATGCGCCCAAGTCCCCAGTCATCTTGAAAATGCACATGGGCTCCCCTACTGGTGCGCCCAAGCCTAGTTTCCATTGTTTTAGTCTAAATTTGATCCAAAAACAACCCGAACCAAACCCTAAGCCCTGCTCAACCCCGAAAGGAGACATGGGCGCACCCGTGTGTGCACCCAAGTCTCAAGACACACCTAAAATCACCTTGGCTTGCGTGAAGTCTCTAGAAACCCGTACCTACAGCAACCCTAACCCCTCCTCCACGCCAAAAACCCCTGGAAAAGACCTCTTATACCATTTTGCGAAGAGAGGCTACCAAAAAAAAAAAAAACAGAGAGAAAAAGAGAAGTAAAGAAAATAGAGAGAAAGAGAGTAGCCACCATAGAAAGAGTTTTAGATCTAAGAGAAGGAAAAAGAAGGAGCATTCTAGTTCTCAAGATCAACCATGGAGAAGGCCTCCAAAAGCCATGGATTTTCATAAAAGCTTCGATCTAGGACTTAAAAACGCAACCCAAACCGGTATTTCTAGATCTATTTCCTTTAGATTAGTATTCAGCATCATTATTAGTTAGAAATATGCTTAGGATCATCTATTCATCATAGATCTGCATTTAGAGTAGTATTTTACAGTAGATCTGATATTTAGTATTCATCATTTTTAGTAACAAGCATAAGATCATTCATAGGCTGTAGATCTGCATTGTTTTCATCATCCTAAACTCGTGACTAGAATAGATCTTGCATTCATATCCTTTTCATTAGTAAAAATCCGAATATGAAAGAGAAAGTGCAGAAAAGCACTTGGGCGCATATGCAAGTGTGCCCAAGTCCCTAGAACAGGGTTTCAACCCCAGTTTTCATCTTGTGTGCATTTTGTCTCTCAAATCCGAATTTTTCTTCATATAAGTTGATATCCGAGCCCTCGAATCTATAACTATACATTCGGAATCACGCGAAAAGCATTAAGAAAAGAAGTAAAAGAGAAAGAAAAGTGCAGAAAAGCACTTGTGTGCCTACACAGGTGCGCCCAAGTCTCTGGTTAGGGTTTTGACCCCGATCTTCCGTTTCGCTTGCATTTCGCGTGCATTTCGCTTCTTAGATCCGAGTCCACCCTCATATAAGTTAATATCAAAGCCTTCGGATCTGCAAAAAGTATTGAAAGAATCGAAAGAGGACTAAGTACATTGCCCAAAAAAGAAGGAAAAGAAGGGAAAGAAGAACGGAGGTACTTGGGCGCCACTGTGGGTGCGCCCAAGTCCCTGCAAGGGAATCCCTCCCTCGAATCTTAGTCCTCACGCTATCATCTTTAATCCCAAAGTTCTGATATTAATAATTCACAGCAAGACCCTGTGTTTAATTTGCAAAGTGTTGGAAAATCGCGTCGGAATATCGCCAGAGATCAGAGATACATCACAACCAGTAGGGAAGTGACTTGGGCGCCGCTGTGTGTGCGCCCAAGTATTGTAAACACACTTGGGCGCCCCTATAGGTGCGCCCAAGTCCCTAGTTTGCTTTCCGGCCCGCATTTTCTACATTTTTCATTTTGTTTAGCTTGTTGTTCCACATTTGTGATAATTTCAATTGATTACTGAATTTCTAGATTTCGAATCATCAACACTTTAGGTTAGGTTATATTGCATAAAATATCAAAAAAAAATTATAAATCATAAAACACTTCTCCTCTCATCTTACTCTCTAGTAATTAGAAAAAAGAACAAAAAAGAGGAGGAAAAAAGTAATTGAAAGAAGTAGTAGAATTATAAAGGTAGACAGTAAATAGGTGATCCTAGGTTATTCCATTCATCCCTAAGTAAATTAATAAACTTGATCAATCCCAATTTAAAACACTTAATTAATAAAAAAACATCTAATTAAAACATCTATTTCAGCCTTAATTAAAACCATTGATCTGAATCCTAATTTCCAAACTCCAATTAATTAAACCTTAATTAATCAACCCTAATAAAACACCTTAACTAAAATCCTTAATCAAAACCCTTTAAACAATCCCTAATTAATAAGATCTTAGTTAACAAATCCTTAATCAAAACCGTAATTAATAAATCTTAATCACTCAAAGCATTAATTAAAATCACAATCAATAAATTTAAACAATAAACCTTTAATTCATGCCCTAATTGACAAAGTTAAATTAATAAAATCATAACCTGAACTTCAAATTCAAATCAGACTTTAATTCAAACCTTAACCAACACAATTATAATTGACAACCCCACCTAAATTTAGACTTTAAGACCCTAGTCAAGACTTCATTAAAACGATAGACAATTCTCATCCAAAGAGTTAAAGACATCTCTTAACCAAGAAACGAGTTAGAATGCCCGAAGCTGACATAGAAATACCCGAGAAACCATCGAACGAATAGCCACTCAAAAGGCGGACACTTGGGCGCTACTACAGGTGCGCCCAAGTCACCCTAGACACCTAGGCGCCCACACAGGTACGCCCAATCCTTTGATCCGACCCCGCTTTGGTCACATTTCGTCTTACGAACTCCAACAACAATCACACTTGAAGATCAGAGACTTGAAACCAACCCAGAATCCAAGATTTATTGACATAGGTGATCTGAAAATCCAAATTTAAGTTGACAAATCCCGGATAGAACCGAAATTCACGAACCAACCACTTGGGCGCCACTAGAGGTGCGCCCAAGTCACCCAGAAGCATTTAGGCTCCACCACAAGTGCGCCCAAGTCACATTTTAGCCCCGGGACCACTGAATCCTAATTCGCTTCAAATCTCAACCCAAATCATCATCTCAAAACCTTGATCGAACCAACAATAGCCCGGAAATTAAAAATTCCACTAACATAAACCCATTCGGAACCTCAAACCAAAGTCAAAAGACTTAAAAGCATCAAATTGAGACTTGGGCGCCGTTGCTGGTGCGCCCAAGTGCACAGAAACACTTAGGCGCATACCTATGTGCGCCCAAGTCTTCTATCGGATCCGAGTTGTGAATTCTGGTTGTGTTTCGAGTTCCGAACTTAAATTTATTAAAACAAACCAATCCAAAACAAAAAACAACATTAGAACAGAAGCTTACACTTAACAAAACTCTCTGAATTTCCGAAATTAACGTCAACACCTTCGTCACTAACCAAGTAACACAGGATCTGGTACTTGGGCGCCACTGCCTGTGCGCCCAAGTCCTCCACCAATCCCGTTCTATCGATTTCGACATCTTTTAATCATTTGAAGTAAGACCCGAAATTCTAGAACCCTAAACAACTTAAACAGAGCCTTAAGACATCTCTATTTCACCCTTCATCCACTTCTTAATCAACATACAACATGAATTAAACCGAATCAATTAAGATCACAATTAACAAATTATTTAGCTGCTTAGGCATAGAAACTATTAAGCTTAGGCTATTTGCACCCTAGCATTAGATCAGATTCTTCCATTAGGTAGATTAGAGCATTAGGCTTCGTTCTATCACTTTTCTTGTTCCGTTAAGGGACCGAGAGAGCTGACGTGGGCGGTCTAGGACCTTAGGTTAGGGTTAATCTGATGATCAGTAATAAAGCATTAATCACGTAAATCCAAGTAAAATTCCCTAGTTAGGGCCATCTAGCCCCAATATCAAAAATCCATAAAAACTATAAAACCAATAAAATAAACCCAAAATTTTTTTTCTTTTATTTCTTCCTCCACCTTGGGTGCCAGATGTTTAATCGGACTTAATGATAAAAGGGAATGAAGAACTGATTTCTAAAATTGAATGAATGAGAATGATGAGAAGAGATGAGTGATTTCACACACATTTTTAAACAATCACGGACTCTCGGCCACTCTAAAACAAACATCGGCCCATCGGCCACCTTCAATCAATTATAGCCCATCGGCCACCCTAAAATAATCAATTACGGCCCATCGGCCTTTCACTTTTTATCACTCGTATATCGCATACGAAAAACACAGAAATTACAAGTCAAAGTCTCATTTACATCATCATTTTGGTTTGAAAAGTCAACCTTTAAACCCTATTTTGCCAAGGGATTAGAAGGGGGTACCTGGGAATGGGGCCAATCCTCTTCTTAAATATTTGGCACCTCCCCATTTTATTTTCTTTATTTTAATTATTTTATTTTACTTGGATACACAATGATTTTGCTATGTGAGGATTAACCTTATTTGGACTTTAACTCATGACCCTGAATTGACCCTATATTAAAGAGACCCAAAGAGACCCAAATCAACGTGACAAGACAACCGTTGTGTGTTGCCAGCAGCACATTAGACGAGAAGAAGAACCCACCCATTTATTTTCTCCCATTTACTTTTCTTTGGCCTTTGTCGAAGAACGGTGTTACGGCCATTACCATAGCTGGCGATCGTGATCCGTCGATTTTGAGGGTAGTTGGAATCCTCATTTTCGGTGTAAAATTTAAATAACATATATAGATGAATGGTGATTTCCCTCCCCGGGGGGATCAAAATTCACGTCCGACATTTGTATTGATTACAGAAAATTGAATTCAATGACTAGGAAGGACCATTTTCCATTACCCTTCATTGATCAGATGTTTGAAAGATTAGCCGGCCATACTTTCTATTGCTTCTTGGATGGTTATTCAGGGTATAATCCGATCCATATCTCCCCCGAGGACCAAGAGAAGACAACCTTCACCTGTCCTTTTGGCACATTTGCCTACAGGCGTATGCCGTTTGGCCTATGCAACGCACCTGCGACTTTTCAAAGGTGTATGTTGAGCATTTTCTCAGACATGGTGAAAAGATTTTTGGAAGTCTTCATGGATGACTTTTCTGTTTTTGGCTCAAGTTTTTATAGTTGTTTGCACCACCTGACCTTGGTATTGCAAAGATGTAAGGAAAAGAACCTGATTTTGAATTGGGAAAAATGTCATTTTATGGTCAAGTTAAGCATTCTTTTGGCTCATATTGTGTCAAGTAAGGGCATTGGAGTAGATAAAGCCAAGGTCGACTTGATTATGAACTTGCCCCCTCCTAAAACTGTGCGAGAGGTGAAAGCCTTTTTGGGCCACGCAGGCTTCTATCGGCGCTTTATTAAGGACTTCAGCAAAATTGCTCGCCCTCTCTGTGATCTCTTGGCAAAGAATGCTAATTTTGATTTTTCTGCTACATGTTTAAAATCATTTGATCGTTTGAAATGAGAGTTGACATCTGCACCCATTATCCATCCTCCTGATTGGACGAAACATTTTGAATTGATGTGCGATGCTTTCAATTATGCTCTTGGAGCTGTACTGGGACAGAGAATAGACAAATTGCCTCACGTCATCTACTATGCTAGTAGGACCCTTAATGACGCACAACTTAACTATACCACCACTGAGAAGGAATTGCTGGCTGTAGTTTTTGCATTGGATAAGTTCAGATCCTATCTCATAGGGTCAAAAGTCATTGTCTTCAATGATCATGCCACATTGAAATATTTATTGAGCAAGAAAGATGTTAAAGCTCAGTTGATCAGGTGGATACTGCTTTTGCAAGAATTTGACCTAGAGATACGGGATAAGAAAGGGTCTGAAAACGTGGTAGTTAACCATGTTTCGCATTTGATTGTCGATTTCTCTGAAGACCATTCGATTTTAAAAACTTTCCCAGATGAGCATTTGTTGTTTGTTGATAGTAAAACCCCGTGGTATGCATATATAGTTAACTATTTGGTGACCGGGAAAACACCAAGCAATTGGTCTAAAAATAACCAATTCTGCTTCTTGTCTAGGGCTAAATACTATTTGTAGGATGATCCCTATTTGTTTAAACACTGCCTTGACCAAATCATTAGGAGGTGTATACCCGAGAGGACCAGAAGAGCATACTTTAATTCTATCATAACCATGCTTGCGGGGGACATTTTTTTGGTAAAAAGACAGCAGCAAAGGTACTGCAATCTGGATTTATTTGGCCTACCCTTTTCAAGGATGCACATGAGCACTGTAGGAACTATGACCGGTGTCAACGATTAGGGAGGATCTCTAAGAGGAATGAAATGCCCCAACAACCTATCTTGATCGTTTAGTTGTTTGACGTTTGGGGTATAGACTTCATAGGACTATTTCTCATTTATTTTGGTTATCAGTATATTCTTGTTGCTGTTTGATTATGTGTCTAAATGGGTAGAGGTCATTCCTTACAAGTCCAATGACCACAACATTGTGGTTGAATTTTTGAAAAACTAAGTTTTCGCTCGCTTTGGTATACCCCGTACAATCATCAGCGACGATGGTAAGCACTTTTGCAACCGAGTATTTCAAGCTTTAATGGGAAAGTACCACATCACGCACAAAGTTGCCGCACTATACCATCCCCATACTAGCGGGCAAGTAGAAATTTCCAATCGTGAGATCAAGAACCACCTGGAGAAGACAGTCAATCCAAATTGAAAAGACTGGTCTTTGCATTTGCATGATGCACTATGGGCATATCGGATAGCCTTCAAGACACCTATCAGAATGTCTCCATACAGGTTGGTCTTCGGCAAGGCATGTCACTTGCCGGTTGAGCTAGAACATTGAGCATATTGGGCGATCAAGAGCCTAAACTTTGACTTAGAGAAGGCAGGGGTCCAACGGAGACTTCAGCTTGCTGAACTGGAGGAAATGAGGAATGAATCATATGAATGTGCGAGGAGTTATAAGGCTAGGACCAAAATGTTTCATGATAAGAGAATTCTAAGGAAAGAGTTCCATCCTGGCCAGAAGGTTTTGCTATACAACTCCATATTGCACTCGTTCCCAGGCAAGCTAAAGTCTCGATGGTCAGGACCCTATGTTATTCAGACAATCCATTCCCACGATGCAGTTGAACTTCTGAATCCCAGAGATGGTAGCACCTTCCAAGTGAATAGGCAGAGATTGAAAGAGTACCTTGAGTTTGTGGATCCTGAGAATGTTGTTGAGGAGGTCCTTCTTATGGACCGTGGATAAACTGGCCTCATACACTATTAATTGTGTCTGGCTGAAGACGTTAAACTTAGAGCTTGTTGGGAGGCAAACCAATATACTCGTGTGTTGGCACCCCATGGAGAGAAATTTCAATTTATCTCCATTGTCCTATCTTATTTCTGTTCTGCATAAACATTGGGGACACTGTTTAGAATAGGTTGGGGGTGAGGCACTGCATTTCATGCATTGCATTTTGCATGTACATAAGTCTTGTTTTCCATTTATACCAAAAACTCTAAAAATTTGAAAATTTCCAAAATCACTAAAAACCTGAAAAAATTTCAAAAGTTGTCCATGGATTTTAGCTTAAAGAGTTGTCATATGTACAAGTCATAGGAACTTTTTACACATTTAGCCACATGAGTGCAGTCCAAGAGAAGAGCAAATCACTTCTGAGAGACCCAAAAGAATAATTAGTGGAGACTAGAACCCATTGAGAGATTGAGTCTATTTATATCCATTTGGGTGAGGACTCTTTTGCGCTATTCCTGAATAGAATGAAGAGCTACTCCTAGAGCTTCTTAGTCCAGCACTTCTGATCTCATAAGTGTTACTCCTTGTTCTAACCATAAAGGTGACATCAAAATGCGAAGAAACCTTGACTTGTAGCTTATGATACACTTTTCGGAACTAAGGAGAAGATGATAGGCATTCTAAAAAAAAAAGATCCAATGGCCAAATTTTGAATCCACCTATTACATTTTATACCCTTAGTAGCCCTCTTGAGCCTATCTTACAAGAAACCTTCCTTCATTGACCCAAGCCTCATCACCCACATATATATAGCCCTTTTGACCCATTGTTTTTTAAAAGGGTAAGGATACATGAGGAAAGGAAGGATTTAAGCATTAGCGATGAAGACTTCACATGAGCTACCAAAAATAAATGTTCTGCAAAGGGATGACAAAGGAATAAAGGAATTTGAAAGTTGAAACCAAAGAGAAAAGTAGAAAGAAGAAAAAATAATAGAAAAAATAGAAATGAGAACCAAAGGAAAAAAAGTAAATAGATATGGGAAACCACAGAAAAAAAAGCACAAAAAAGAGATAGAATGGAATAAAGAACACAAAGCAAAAGGAAGAAGTGAAGACAGTGGAAGACTTTCCTATGAAGACTTGAAGACCCTTACCTTCTTAAAAACCTTAGCCACATTTAACCCTTATCTTACCTATTAACCCTAACCCCATAACAACCTATGAAAGACCTATTGGATCCTAGGAAAGGTTTGGTGTTGAATGAGTGAGAAGTTAAGTGAACATTTCCACCTTCTATTGGTTATATCTTATTCTTTGAGATCAATCCTTCTATACATATGCTCCGTTTTTCATTAATTATGTAAGTCCTTAGCCTTGTTTATACTCACATACTGAGAGTTAGTCTGTAAAATCTATGTGTTTCCATTGTTGAGAGTATGACCTGTAAGGCTGTAGTCAAGGAGAAATGTATTCCGAAGGGGATTAAGTTTGTATGAGCTTCGACTTGAAGATAGCATGATTATTGGCTAAATACACACACATATACAGTGAGACTTAGGTATTGACTGACATAGTTGGCTAGTATTCATAACTCGGTACTCATTCTTATCAGCTTGCTAAGGACCATTGGACTTCAAAAATAATTTATTTTCAAAATAAAAATAATTTTGTGGGATTTATTTGCCGAAAACCCTCATGAGACAAAACTCATCCACTAGGGGAAACCTAGGGGCTTAACGGCTTGTTACACGAGCTAAGTGCAACCGCGATTCCTGCGAAAGTAAGTTAGAATCTTTACTGTGTTTTCTTGCATATAGTTTAATTTTTCTTTATAGTTTTTGCTTGGGACTAGCAAAATGTAGATTTGGGGGTGTGATGAGTGTTAAATATTGCATATTTTACCCCTCATTAGTCCGTTTTTTATTAGCATCTCATATGCATATCATTTGCTTTACAAAGAGATTTTATCATTCTATCAAATTAACAAATTATCGGATTATCATGCATAAATCTGATTATTTATAGTGCATTTTTATGTAATTTCTCTTGTGTAAGTGGACCCCGCGACTACCCCAACCTTCCGACTAGTGATCCAATGTATCAAGAAGAGATTTCAATAAAGAAGTTACATGAATAAATCTTGGTGAAATGTTAAAGAATTTCAAAATGAAAGGAGAAGACTTGATAGATTAAAGAAGTCATTTTCTAACATAAAGGATTGGTTGGTGTATTGGTTAGAGCTTGTATTGGTATGGAATAGGTTATAAGTTCAAATCCCAACAATTGCATATTATTATTTTTTCCGTCCAACTCACCTCTATACCAATCAAAGCTTGCCATGGCACAAATCCATGTGTAACATAAAGCAAAAGGCACATATCCTTTTGAAAGGAAAGTAATGTCTTTAATGTTCCTATAAATTGGAATGTTTATGTAGAGAGGAAGGGGAGATCCTTTGGCAAGTTAGTCTTTTTGAAATTTTATTTTTACTTTTAGATTGTAATTATGAGCTTCTTTGTAACTAATCTAGAGAGTGTGTAATTGAAGATCATTAATGAAGATTTGGAGCTCTTTCTTGATGTTTAGTGACTAAAGTTCTTGGAATAGGCTCTCCTTTTGAAGCTAAGTATTGTGATTAGTTCAATTACATGCATATTTTAATTTAAATTCTCTATTTGGTCCTTGATTGATTAGTAGATTTTAGATCTAATTGTGCTAATTCCTCTCATTTCTCATGCTCTATCTCTACACTTGATGCTTGGATAATCTCAATTGATGCTTTGTAGTTGGATTAAGTTCTCTCACATAGCATGCTCTAGAGCCCTTATCTTTGATCTTTTGTAACTTGATTTTGATGATTAATTGTTAGGGTAGTTAGGTTATGATCTAGAATCTTGGCTTTTGATTTTCTTTACTTTGATCTTCATTGTTATATCATCCAATCCAATTAGGCATGAGATTGCTAATTGGATTGTAGATTTGGGAGTTGAATTAGAACATGCATTGGTTGAATTAATTATATAATTAGTGGATTTTGGATTGCCTAATCTCTATTTTGATTGTTGTTAATTTTAATCTTTATTTGATTTGTTATTTTTACTTTTAAATTGTTAGATTTACATTTCAAATCACTTGTTTTAGAATCGTACACATTTCATACCACATCTTCACCTCAAATCTTCCATTTCCACGACCATTCATCCATCCACTAGTTTAGAATAGTTTGTTAGATTAGCTATGATCTTGTTAATTTCATATTTTAGATTTTTAATTAGAGTAGTTTAATTGTTATTTTAGTTTTGTTTCCCATTTCAATTGGTTTAATTTCATTTTTCACACATAGTTTAGTAGTTTTAATTGTTCAATTGAAGTGTCTATATTAGTTATATCTTAGTTCAATTCTATTTAAAATGATCAATTGCTTGTTCCATCCTCTCTCCGTGGGATCGATAATCCGGACTCTTTAGTCCTTTACTACTTGACGACACCGTAGTCCTGTGGTTAAGTGTTACACGTTCTAGTGTCGATCACATAGTAGCAGGATGGTCCTCACCTTTGAAGTGAGTCAGGAAGTGTGTCTCTAGCATGACCCAATTTTGGATGGAGTCCTCTAGCAGAGTGGAGCACCAATCAAAAGCTGTACCTTTTAGGGTACTTACAAAGAGACGGATCTTGAGGGCATCTTGATCCGCAATAGCTCCCGTTAGGATTTTGAAGTGGATGACATGCTGTCTGGCTGAACCTTTCCCCGTATATGTTTGGAGAGTAAGGTGCTTGGATTTTGTGGGGAATGGGACCGAGTCCATCCATAAGGGATATGGCGGCTTGATCCCATGGTCTTTGAGTGTATCTTCTTCTCTTGCTTTGGCGAGGATGTCGTCCAAGAACTTTTTGGTGAGGGCGCGTGACTCATTGTTTTTCTCATTTACCTTGTTATCTTGATGACTTGGAGGAGCCTAATTGTTTGCTTGACGCTGAAAGGTGAGAATGTGGTTTTCCATTAGAGTCTCAATCATTTGTTGACCTTGCTCCAATTGCTAGATGCGTGCGGCCGTGTCGTCAGGAGGTGGATTGCGAGGTGGCTCAGAATTTGTAGCCAGGACGTTCATCCCTCGGGATTCGAACGAAGAAATCGTCCTGGTGACTGAGCTAGGGCTCATTCTTTTGGTTGAAGAGTTTGAGGAAGGATTACTCCGCTGTCCTTGGCTTGAAGGATTAGGGGACTCTTCCGAATGTCTTCGTGTTCGGGAGACGCTACGAGTCACCGGACGTCGGACATGAAGTTTGGTTGCGGACTTTTGGCATCTTCTGGTTTTTCCATCCATATGGACAGTAGCAACTTGGTCGGGTCTTTCTTTTTCAACCCATTTGTGGGAGACTTGGAGGGTAGGATGCTGGGTCCTTTGCTTCTCTAGTCTCTTTTGTCGATACGATGTGTGGCGACGTATGTGACGGGCAATTTGAGCTTCGGTTGGCTCCGGCTAGGCTTTAGCAATGAAGGATGTGCTCCCTCGAGCGCAGCAACCAGCCTATCTTCTTTGAAGCTAGGCATGGACAAGATCCGGACCTGATCCTTTAACTGTCGTAGCGAAGCTTTGAATTTTTCGAGTTCGGCTCCTGTCGAGATGAAGGGTCGAACCACAGGAGTGCAAGCCTTGGCAGGTTTTTGTTGAGGCCTTATGATGCACGATTTGATTTTGGGCTTGTAGGAACAATCTAGCTCGTATTGAGTTTGCTTTGTTGTTTGGTGAGAAACGGGTCTCTCCTCCTTTATGTAGGCAAAAGGATAGAACTGGTTGTCACGCCCCCAAACCCGGGTCCTACGGCGGCCCGACCTCGGGGAGCACGAATTGGGAGGTAAGTGATGATTATATTTCTCCCAAGATTCGCGTGTGTGAGGATCACAAATTTCAACACAATCTGAATATTTTACGGAAGCTTTCGTGGCATTACGACTCGGAGTCCGTGGCTATCGGATTCCGTGTCACACCCAACCGCTGGCATAAAGCTATTATATCAAGAACCATATCAGACTGAAATGAATCAGCACAATAAAGTACATAGCTGACAGTAGCAAAATATTACATTCCCATATATGTTCAAATCACAAGTTATCAATGTACATTAATTAACAATCCCAAGAAAAGGCAAAGAGAAGCCATGCAATAACAATTAATAACCACTACCCAAATGTGACGTAACTCCGATATCAAGCACCATGTCTACATGACATAGCCGACAAAACAACCTGCAAACTTATGGCTCCACAGCCAACAAAAGCTCTCAACTCGAGGAGGGGAAAAACTGAACCTGAGTATCAAGGTAGGGGGGGTCAGACACGACAATCTGGCAAGTGGGTGAAAAGACAATAAATGTACAGAAAAGTAAAACATGTGATAAATCATGTTTTTAGATCAAATGTTGCATATAATTAAAGCGGGTGGAAAATCATGGAAATCTGACAAATCCTGTATTTATGTAAAACGGGTTTAAAACAAGGATCTCTGACAAAACATGTATCCAATTGCAAAACTTGTAAAGCATGGATTTTTAACAAATCGGCTATTCATTTAAAGCATGGTAAACATAGAGATCTGGCAAATCAAGTGTTCATTTAAAACATTTGTAAAAGCATGTAAAGGTATTCAAGGAATGGAGAAACAAGCAAGATGGCAACCACACGAAGCTAAGTCCTCTATCACCGAAGTGATATGAGCATAACGGGATGTTGATCTTAGTCATCAAAGTGAGGAGATGCAACATAAGTAACATATACATATACATAATAATAATACGGGACATGACCACGGTAGCGAATCGAGCATTGGGAACCACAGTAGCAATCTGCGGCGTCGGGACAAGACCACGGTAATAACCAGGTAGCGGGATCCAAACTACAGCTGGCGGGACGGGAGGGGGATCTCCAAGTTGGTGGATCAAACCAACAAAGGTTATCCAAGCTTAGTGGTGCCCACTCATAGGTCAAATAACGAAAATCAAGTCATGTACAAAACACATAAGATGCACTTATATAAACGGGAGGGACGGGGTGCTCAAAAGCACTAATATCATTTTTAAGCGGGAAGTGCATATCGGAACTAGCAAAAGCTATAGTTGAAAATTCAGTATTTTCGGGGCAAGTATCTGGATTCAGAACTAGTCTGAGGTGAATAGGGATCCCGTATGTCAATTTAAGTATAACCTTGGCACTCATTGAGTTTTGAAGGCATTTTGGGCTCCTTATACACCTTAGGATTTTTCTTAAGGCTTAAAATGAATCTTCGTGATATGGCTTCTTTCTCAAATGGGCTCCATACATATCTCCCGTTAAACAGTCCCCATCATTCTCTAAAAGGGTGCACGAATGATTGGGACAAAACCCTCTTCATTTCCCTTTGTTTCAGAATTTCTGGGTGATTTCGGTCAGCTGGCGGTTAGCCGCCAATGGGTTCAGCGGCTAGCCACTAGCTAGCCGCAAGGCTCACCGTAGGTTTCTAGGTTGGTTACTAGAAAAGTAACCGTGACAGCATGGTTAACTGGCGGTTAGCCGCCAGTGGGTTCAGCGGCTAGCCACTGGCTAACCGCGAGGCTGACCTCGCCATCTCGGAGCAAACATGCTCTCTGGAAAAATGACCGTGGCAGCCCGGTAAGTTGGCGATTAGCCGCCAGTCACCAAGCGGCTAGCCGACAGGTGACTGCTGGCTGACTGCCAGGTGCGGAAAAACCCCACTGTGCCCAAATTTGAGCCCATTTCTCTTCCAATCAGTTTTCTTCATTCTCCACTCATTTTCCTGCAATAAAATAAGCTAAAAATGCTCCTTCAACACAAATTCAACACCTCCTCCATATCAAAACTTTCACAACCAACTATCCATTCACTTCCTTCTTCAACTCATCAAACCACAAGAAAGGAGAAATCCAACATTCACAAGAATTCATTTGAAACTTTGTAAAGTTACATTTAACAAAACGCATATAATAGAGAAATCAACTCATTGACATGTATTTTAAGACAATAGAAACCATTGCAAGATGAATAGGCAAAACACATTGAGAACCATTGGTGTAACAATCAAGATTTTTCCATAAAACATGTAAATATTCAAAACAATCCATTCGTCCACTTGCCTTAGGTCCAAGCTTAGTCAAAACAAGCTCTAAACACTCTTCCAAGCCAAGATCAACAATCTCTACAAAAAAACCCCCACGAGAAACCCTAAAAGGGTCAAAACAAGTCTAGAAAATGAAGCTTCCAATAATGAAGGTGAAGCTCCTCTAGGGTCATAAGAACACAAATCTAGAAAATGGAGGGGATTGCTTACTTGTAGGTTCTCCAAATGGGCAAGACAAGCTCAAAGAGGATCTTGAAAATGGAGGTTTTCTTCAAAAAATGGTATCAAGATGAAGCTTTAATGGAGAGGAAGAGAATGGTGATCTCCATTTTGATATTGGTGCAAGTTTGGTGGGAGATTGAGATGAAGAGAGCAAGAAGAAGAAGAAGAAACGGCAATAAGAAACCCTAGGCAGCTCCAGCCACTCCTCTCCCACGTTTTGAGCCAACAAAGAGGGGAAAGTGGAATGAGTTTTCTTTTGTAAGCAAATGCAAGTGGGCTTCACCACTAGAAGACTTTGTGGGGTCAAATTCATGTCTTGCGGGGCTTTGTGGGGTCAAAATCATGTCTTTCAGGGCTTCAGATGAAATTGACGAAGAAGGAAGAAACGATCGTCGAAATTTTTAGTTTCCAAAAAGTATATGTTTCACGGGTTTCGGGAATATCAAATATTTGGTACAGATTTAGTGTAAAAAGACTGTTTTGCCCTCAATGCAAGGAAAGTTGGGATTCGGGACGGGAACGGGATCAACATGAAAGTTGAAGAGATTAACAAGATAAACAAAACGGTATAAAAACAAAAATCATTGGAATCTCGGATAATCCCCCAAGTAAACACAAAGTCATAAAAGGAACCCCTAAAGGGTTGTTAGAATCACACAATCACTGAGAGGGGGGGTGAATCAGTGATGTCTTAATACTTTTTACTTGAATACTAATAAGTCCAAATAATCAAGCAACCATAGGAACACAAGGTTTTAACGTGGTTCACCCAAAGGCTACGTCCACGGTGCAACGACTACTCGGACACCAATCCGAGGCTAGTCTTACTGATTATTTCTGAAACTTCAACTTCAAGGAGCACCCACCCCTGATTCAGATAGCACCCACTATCTAGGAAACAACAACTCCCTTTACAATTCGTCTGCACCAACAGACAGGATCACCAAACCCCAACACCAAGCACCCACTTGATGTTTTACAAAGATTAGAGAAGAACCCTTTACAGAAATTCCCTTCTACAATCTCTCACTCTCAATCCCATACAAATCAGATTTAATAAACATGAATTGAGAAATACTTATCTAAAGAAACTACTGAAGAAGAACCATCTTCTTGATGCAGAGTTTCTTCTTTAATTGCTGTAAAGAATCACAACAGCGTCTCCTTGCAAGCTCACACACCCTCACAAATCTTCTCTCTGTTTCTGTGTCTCTCTGTATATGTTCAACGATCCTTAGCATGCCTTTTTATAGGATTTGCCAACCCTAATTCGTGATTGCAAAAAGGCTAGGAGTGGTTTTGGAAACTCTTGCAAGGATTAGAAAAGATCCCCTATTTTTTCTCGCGCAACTTTCTGTTTTGTAAACTCCTTCAAGGATTGGAAGAGATCCCCTGTTTTTTCTCGCGCAACTTTCTGTTTTGAGCTCTGCGCTTGACCGACCTCAGTGCTTGAACGAGCTTTGCGCTTTACCGAGCTGCTTAGTGCTTGAAAGACTTTACCAAGCTGCTCAGTGCTTAACCATGCACTACGCTTTACCAACCTCAATGCTTTGCCGAACTGACCGAGCTCAACGCTTCGCCAGTGCTTGAACGTTCTCTGCGCTTGACGCTTTGCCGAACTGAGCTGTCATGGCCGGGATCAGTGCTTTTTACCAAACTCTGGTTTGATTCTTCTTTGAGCTTTGTGCTTCAACAAACTGAGTTGTCATGTCCGAGCTCAATGCTTTTACCGAGCTCTGTGCTTTTACCGATCTCTCTACTTTTACCGTGCTCTGTGCTTTTTCCGAGCTACGTTCTTTTACCGAGCTTCCTTCTTTTACCGAACTCTGTGCTTTTACCGAGTTCTGTGCTTTTACTGAGCTCATGTCTTCCTTGTTTACGTAACCGAGCTGAGGCATCCTGTGCTGTGCCGAGCTGAGGCATTCTGTGTTGTGCCGAGCTGAGGCATTCGGTACTATACTCGTGTGACAATGTGTTGACAATAATTCCAACACAAAATACCGAGCTTCAAACATCAAACTCTCTTCAAAATCCAACAAGGGTCCCACTAATCATAAAGGCACTCAAAATTTTCAAAGCTAATGAAAAACCATCATAGCTCACAGACTCAACCAAACAAACACTAATCCCACTTAGAGAAACTAATCCACAATAAGTGTAACACTAATCGTGGACTCTCGGGACGGGATCTCACACCGGTTCTCCTTGAAAGGGGCTAAGTATGCTGGCTTTAAGGATGCCTGGAACCTTCTTTGTTTTGGTGAAGGTTTTGGGGACCAAGTCTTGGGATAGACCTGGGTCTTTACAGGTTGAGGCTTCAAGGGAGTGCCACAGGCTTCGGGTTTTTTGGCGTTCGCCCTTGGTATCATGGCAGTGACACGATGCGGGGCGATCTTCTGCTTCTTAGCAGGTGCAGTTTCCTCTACAGGAAGTGGGAATGGTCCCAACGACCCGAAGACAATGGTCTAGGGAGTAGAGGTTGACCCGGTGTTCTAAGAGTTGCCGAGAGATATGATACTTCGGTAGCTGGCAGGGCGCTTGTGAGTGTGCATTTTTAGCTTCTCCTAAAGCATAAGTTGGTACTTGTTTCATCGAAAGTAATAGTCAATGAAGCTGCCATTGTTAGTTTCGAAAAAAATTCTAAAACAAGACCACATCCATTAGTAATATAAGACCCCGACTCGAGAGACCACGATTAGTGTTAATTAAGCTGTGTATTAGCTCTACGTGTGTTTAGCGGATTTTGATTAAGTTCTGTGTTAGAATAGCTTTCAAAATAGCTTTGGGAAATTTTGAGAGCCTTCTTGTTTAGTGGGACCCTTTGGGGGTTCCATTGGCGACTTTGCATGAGCTTGGGGGATTATTCGAGATTCTATAAATTCGTGTTTTCAATTCATTTGACTCATCTCGTTAACCTATACAACTTTCATGTTGACCCCGTCCCCATTCGAAATCCCTAAACCCGACTTTTCTTAATTTGAGGGAAAAATGGTCTTTTACCCAAAATCTGGCCACAATTTTCAATATCACCAAAACCCGCGAAACATATACTTTTTAGAGACTAGAAATTTCGACGAACAACTTTCCCTTCTTCGTCGAGCCCGTCCGAGGTCCCGAGAAGCATGTTTTTAGCCCGACAAGAATTGCTAGTGGTGGAGTCCATCTTCATTTGTTATAAAAGGAGAACTTTTCTCTCTTTTTCCTTTTTCCAACTCAAAAGATCCAAAAGCTAGGGTCTTCCCTTTTCTTCTTCTTCTTCATGCTCTTCTATCTCCAATCTACTACCAACCTTGCGTCAATGGTGAAATGGAGGTCATCATCTTCTTTCTCTCCTTAAGAACTCTCCTTGGATACCATTAGAAGTGAAAACCAACCACATTAGGACTTTCTTTGAGCTAACTCTTGCCATTAGAGAACCTTCCAAGTAAGCAATACTCTCCATCTTCTAGATTTGTATTCTTGTAACCCTAGAGAGTCTCCATCTTCCTTATTGGAAGCTCTCTCTCTCTCTCTCTCTTGCTATTTGATGGTTTTGACCATTTTTGGTTTGTATTTGAGGGTTTTTGAAATGTGTTGTAGGTTGGCTTTGAGAATGTGTGATTAGGAGCTTGGACCCAAGGCAAGTGGATGAATGGTGTGTTCATGTTTTAAGATGAATGCGGTTTTCCATTTCATGCTTTTAATGATTTAATACATATACTTCTTTCTATGATTTCCATTTATTTCGAATATGTATCTGGATAGGCCTCATTCCTCTTGTTTAACTTCTAGAAAATACTTGTATTTGATTTTGTTAAAGCGTGATGATGAGTTTTATGGATCTTCATAAATATTGGTTGACCTTGTGATAAATGAAGTGGTTTAATGATTTTGGTGGAATGGTTGTTGAAGGAGTTAATGTGTTTTGAGTGAGGCAAAGAGACTTAAATGTTGTGGAATAGAAGTGACCCAAAAAAAGGGTTTGTTAAAAAAGAAAAGAAGGAGTCGGACTGCCCAGAAACTTCTGTTTCTATGACAGTTCGCTCGAGCAAACTGGACACTTCGCTCGAGCGAACCCCTCACAGAACATTGTTGGCTTGAGCGAATTGAAACTTCGCTCGAGCCCACCTGAACTGGGAAGGTCCGCTCGAGCGAACCTATATTCGCTCGAGCGAACCCCTCACAGAATATTGTTAGCTCGAGCGAACTTCTTATCCACTTGAACCAACTGTACAGCAGGCCTAGGTGAATGATGGAAGTCTTGAAATATTCTTCTAAGGCTTGGGGAGGTATTGTTTGAAGCTCCAATGCGATGGTAAGACCCAGAAAGAGAATTGTGAAGCTTGATTGAGGAAGAAACCCCATTACGGAGATTCGTCAATGTGCATAGGGACCCGGAATGTCCTTAATTCTCAAAGAGTACCAAATATACGTCAATTCAACATACGGAACCCTATTCATACTGATTTAAATCCTGAACCCTCAATGTTTAACCCGGAATTTAGAGAAAATCCATCGTACTTGTTTTTACCTGAACTTTTACTCATGGACTTCAAACTTCATGCTATATGACTAGTCATGTCCCGGAATATATTGAAATCATGTTTTTAGCATGTTGTTAGCCCGTTCATGCCTGATATAAATGTGTTATTGTGCCTATGAGCATCCCGTCCCGTTTATATATGAACTTGTCTTGATTTCTTGCATATGACCTATGAGTCGGCACCACTAAGCTTGGACGACCTTGTCGGTTTGAACCACCAACTTGAAGGTCCCCCTCTTGTCCTGCAGCTGCAACCTGGATCCTGTCCTATTCCGATACCTGGTTCGCTACCACAGTCCCATCCATCTATATATGTATCCATGATTATCGTTGACTCTCCTCACCTTGTGTGACTGAGGTTAACGTCCCGATATTGCTCTCATCACTTTAGTGAGAGAGGATTTAGTTTTGTGTGGTTGTCATCTTGTTAGTTCCTGATTCTTTGGTACCTTTACGTATATTATATTGCAAATGTCTTTCTTAATAAATGATGCATTTTCTTTCATAAAATTCATTATTTATACAGGTTTCAATATTTTTCCAAGATATCACTGTTTTAAATTTATTGTTATATCTTTCCACTCTCCTGCCAGACCGTCGTGTTTGACCCACTCTTTGGTACTCAGGTCCAGACACCGGTCATCCCGAGGAGGAGTACGAGGAGGCAGCCGGAGAGCCGAACCGAGTAATTGAGTGGCAAGCCAATGATGTCGTTTATACATTCGGTTGCCTTGAGAGATGAAACATTTTGGGTTTGTGTCTAACATATTCTTTTAGGGGAAACTATTTCTGTTGTGCTAGCCTTTGTTGGCCTTTATTTTTGGGGAAACGTTAATTAACTGATCTTTTGTATAAAGTCTAACTTTATATTTTGGGAAATGCTAATGATCATTGCTCACTCTGACACTATGCTATTTATACATGTGAAATTGATTCGTGTTTATGGAATGAATTGTCATGTGCTCAATTTGCTATACGCTTCCGCATCCCGAACATGTTTATGACTAGTATGTGAGATGACTTATATGTATAATCCTCACCGCAGAACCCTGTGGGAAATCACGTGCATGGACTAAATGTTCTTCTTGAATCCGTGTACGTATGGGCCAATTAACCTTGTGTTATACATGGCATCATCATCATCCACCAATAACCGTGTCCCGGTCCCAGATTAGGCCCTTGACCTGGTCCGGGGTCGCGACAAGTAATCACAAGAAATATAATGATCATAAATGGGAAAACTATGGTATTGTCTTTTCAAATCGCTCAAGGGACATGGTCCGACTTAAGTGACATGAAGAAGGCAAAAAGTCATAGAAGGTACAATTGTTCTGATCGTGAGTATGGAAGGCCCGAAATGAGTGTTCCAGTGACTGCTAGAAGCAATTGTAAACCTTAATTCAAATCACCGAGAAACAAGGCTCACTCAAGGCAAGATGAATATAAGGTTGGAGGTACAAATGTGTCGGTCATGAATACAATAGATCTGGAAAGGGCGCACTAGCACCGCTAGGCACAAATGTTGGAGTAAACACGTGTGTCGATCGTATATACAGTAGACCCAAAAGGGCGTACTAGCACCGCTAGGTACAAATGTTGGAAATCGCATCCATGTAATGGACATGGGATGGGATTTCGAAAGGTCAAGATTGAATTCATAAAAAAGAGCAAATGGTGTTCCAATCCGAACGTAGGCTCAACATTTCTACGAGCGCATCATCCGAAAGGGAAGGGGCCAAAATTTCTCGAATCTGAACCCGAAAGTAACGAAAGTTTTTTTTTTTTTTAAGGGTCAAGATCGAATTAATAGAAGAGAGCAAATGCTATTCCAACTCGAACGTAGGCTCAACATTTCTACGAGCGCATCATCCGAAAGGGAAAGGACCAAAATTTCTCGAATCTGAACCCGAAAGTGACGGAAGTTTTTTTTTTAAGGGTCAAGATCGAACTCATCGAAGAGAGCAAATGATATTCCAATTCGAACGTAGGCTTAACAATTCTGTGAGCGCATCATCCGAAAGGGAAGGGACCAAAAGTTCTCGAATCTGAACCCGAAAGTGACGGAAGTTTTTTTTGAAGATTTTTTTTTTTTTTTTTTTTTTTTGAAGATTTTTTTTGAAAATGAAGAACTAGAGGTTAAAGAATATATTTCAGGCCTCCCAATTCGGTCTTATGAAAACTCAGTTGATAGATCAGCCCCCAAGTAAGGATAGGATTACTTAATGAACCCGTTTGGAAGACCCCTTGCCTAAAACAGTCTAGTTGTCTCCACATTCTGGACAAGGCTTTTCTTGGATCAATTTTGGTTAAAGAATGCAATTGGTGCAACCTTAGTGATCTTCGCCTCCTTTTTTTTTTATTTTTTTTTTGTTTTTTTTTTGGTAAGATCTCTAATGGACTCATCAAAGATAAAAGGTGGCCCATGCCCCAATCCGAATAGGCTCAACATTTCTGTGAGCGCTTGCCCGAAAGGGAAAGGATCAAAGTTTCTCAGATTTGAACCATAAAAGTAAGAAATCTGATTTTTTTTTTTTTTTTTTTAAGATCTCTAAAGGATTCATTAAAGAGAAAATGTGACCCATCCCCAAATCCAAACAGGCTTAACATTTATGCAAGCACTTGCCTGAAAGGAAAAGGATCAAAGTTTCTTAAAGTTGAATCCAAAAAAGTAAGAAATCTAATTTTTTTTTCTTGAAAGATCTCTAATGGATTCATCAAAGAGTACCCATCCCCAAATCTAAACAGGCTCAACATTTCTACGAGCGCTTGGCCAAAAAGGAAATGATCAAAGTTTCTCAAAGTTGAATCCAAAATGTGAGAAATTTGATTTTTTTAAAGATCTCTAAAGGATTCATCGAAGAGAAAAGGTGACCCATCCCCCAATCCCAATAGGCTCAACATTTCTACGAGCGCTTGTCCGAAAGGTAAAGGATTAAAGTTTCTCATATTTGAATCCAAAATGTAAGAAATCTGATTTTTTTTTGGTTTTTTTTTTTTTTAAGAGAAAGAGTGGAAATAAACTCAAAGATAGAATTAGAAATTTCCAAAAATCCCTTCTCTTTTTTTTAGATGCGAAATCCAACATAAGCAACTAACTAGAAAAGAGCCAAAGAATCTAGAAAAGAAACATAAGCATAGAGCAAAAGATATGATATGCAAATATTTCTTTTCTAAGCATCATGTTCTTAAATGAACGAGTCCCACCGAGTGTGCCAACTTGATGGACCTAGCTTCTGGTGCTCGGCACTACCGAGGTTGGCGGATGCGGAGTCCGTTGGGTCCGACCCTTTCGTGCCCGGAGGCAAAGCAGGCATCAACATTTTTTGTACGAGTATACCAGATTTTCTACTCTACTTGGAATTGACAAATGGTGGTCCGTAGATCCACCTTTGCAAGTAGAAAAGGAAATCAACTTTTTTTCTAGTTTTTCATTGCACATGTATTTAAGAAAAGAGACATGGTTTCTTTTGAATGCCGTGAAAGGCGATTTCATTTTGTTTTGCTATGAAAGGTGATGTTTGCCGTAAGAGGCGATTTTTTACCGTGAAAGGCGGTGTTTGCCGTAAAAGGCGATTTACAATTCTTATCAATAATGAAAGATAAGAGTTGTTATGTTTATGTCTCTTTAGAAAAATACAAACTACAATGAAAAGCAAGGAAAGGGAATCTAACTTCTCAGGAGATTGTGGGGACTCGTTCAGATTGACGGTCTCAAGCCATGTGTAGACTTCACCATCATCCATGCAGATGAGAACAGAGGATGCTTTTGATTCGCTTTGCTCGGCTTAAACCTCATATTTTTAGAGGATAAAAACCAAGAGGAGGTCCTATATCCAATAAAAAGCTAAGTAGACGGGTTAAAAAGCCACGTCTAAGCCATAGAGGGAGAGATCCTTGGGGAGAGTGACCCTCCAATGGACTTTGGTCACCTTGTGGTGGTCGGTACAAGACTTCTTCAAGGGAGGAGAGGTCGTTGTAGCAACTTTTGCATAGCTTTCTCTTCTTATATAGATTTTTCATTTGGAATTCAGGATTGGGAATTGATTTTTTTGGACCTGTTTTCTTTGGAATGACCCTCCTTTTATAGGCCTTTGGTAGCCATTAGGTGGGTTTATGGGCTTTTAATGCAATAAAGCCACATAATGGGAGGAGTTACAAGTTTTAATTCATTTATTTTGTAACTTCTTTTTCTTGGATTCTGATTGGCCGGTGGAGAATTAAGGGCTTTTAATTGCCTTTAATCTCAATGATGGGAGGAGTTTTATGGTTTTAACGCCATGATTGCTTTTACTTGTAACTCTCATTTGCTTGATTCTGATTGGGCCGTCCAAAATAATGAGTTAATGACCGCATTAAGTTGTCATTAAATGGCTCAATTAACTGCATTAAGTGGTCGCTGGGGCATTTGAACAGTCGCGGGCCGCGCCGCGTCTTTTGGAATTCTTTTTGTGATGATTGACAACGGATCTTCATGCTGACCGATGTCAGATGACCATGGAACTTCAGACATTGATTGCTACCAGTGGGCCGGTACCATCTGTCCTATCGATTTCTCGATCAATCGGGCAGAAAGTGTGTTTTCTTGGTCAGCCGGTTAGCGATCTTGGAGTGATCAATGATGATTTCATGCTTTTGACGGTGGATTTGTGATGTTGATGAAGATCGATAGATTCTGTGTCTCTAAAATCAGTTTTTTGGAAAACCACAGGGGTCGGACATCTCAAAACGCGAAAAAGGACTGAAAAACTGTCACTTGGCGGAAATCCAGCGACCCGGATTTCCAGGGTCGCCAGTGACCATGCACCAATGGTCACCGGCGACCATGGGGCAGGGTCGCCCGTGACCATGGGGGACTTTTCCCCTTTGGTCGCCAATTTTCGGTTGTTTTCTCCGATTTTTCCATTTCTTTCTTCTTTGGTATTTTTTCTAACATTTTTGTACATGTTTTGGCCTAATTTCCTTGTGGAAAACTTGTCGAGAATCCTTGCATATCAGAACCCAAAGTTTCCAATTTTCTGGGATAGCAGAAGACTTTGTTGTGCAGAATTGCTGATTTTCCGTTAGAGGTTAAAATTAGGCCAAACGATATCGGAATGACTTGAAATTTGAGGTGAAGCCTCCTGAGCAGTAGATAGGACCAACCATAGGCTTTTGTTTGAGTTTTGAAGTCGTATGGGGTATTGTCCCCAGTAGACTTGATTTAGTTGTGAGGAAGATGCCACGCTTTGATGTATGGTCAACCGATGTCCGATTGATCTGAAATTTGACAGGGAACCTATTGGAGTCATTTTGAGACGATCTATTATCTTTGATTTGGAAATAATGGTCCCGGGGAGCTCCGCCACCGGAAGGCCTGATTTGGCTTCCAAGAGTCAAAATCTGGTCAAATGTTATCGAAATGACCTAAAATTTGACATGTAGCCTTTTGGAAAGCATTTTGAAGTCACCCATGTGCTCTGTGAATCGGGATCTCTGGCTTCACCGCCGCTGGGAGCTCTTTTTCAGCTGCTGGAAGAGTGAAGTTAGGTCAAGTGATGTCGAAATGGCTCGAAACTTCATGTACTCTTCTTTCGGTTGTTTTGAAGAATCTTGTAGTTTTGTTTGACTCTGACAAGATTTGATGCTTGAAGTGGCATTGCCAGTTTGTAGTAGGATACAGCTTCATGTAGCTTTCGATGTTGAAGAGGCAAAGTGACATTTTGGTTCAATAGAGATCTGTTATAGACTAGAGTCTGGTGCACGAGGAGGAGGTTAAGTCTTGGGAAGCTCAGGCAAACAATGTGATAAAGAGAAAAGAAAAATCAAAAGGCGAGGAGGATGAAGAAGAATACATGAGATGGTATGAAGCGAATACCATCATGTGTATTGGCCATGTCAGGCAACGCGACGAGCCACAAAGGGATCTTCCCCACAGCCCGATGCCCAATCTCCTACCGTCCCACTGACTCGGGTATGACGTTCACACCCTTTGCAGCTCTTACTTTGCTTCATATTGATTTAGTTCATATATTTTCTAACAGGATCCTTTCAATATGTCGATTGCAAGTCTCTCTCTTCCTCGACCACGTTGTACAATCATGCCATCGTTTGATCGCTGCAAATATGGACCTAGTCTTCTTCATAACTTCAATTAAGAAAAAGGTCGAGCGATTTAGGTCTACATTTGGGACTACGTACCAGGACTACATCGAGACATGTAGTACTTCTGCTTCGAAAGATGATGACAATCTTGTAAGGATATAAATAAATTCGAGCATTTCATTTTGCGAATTGACTGTATGAATAATTCCAGGTATCTGAATAGGTTACAATTTGGTTAATGTGATGAATGATTTTGGTGATTTCCTCACCATAATTTGCTTCATTATGCAGGCCGTCAAAACGCCAAAGCGTGCAAGGATTAAGGGGAAGTCCTCAAAAAGCCTTGCAAAGAAGCCTCGACTTAGTATAGATGCTCCCTTAATGATAGAGGACCCCCTCATCAAGGCATCAGCCTCCCACACTTTGGATGATGAGCAAACACATGAAGTTGATGCCAGCAACCTTGACGCGTCCGGTGACTTGGATGACATCCCTAGCGAGGATCTTATCTCTGTCTCGCCCAGTCCTTAAAGATACAACACACCTCCGAAGGTTACTTGCCAGGCAATCATTGTAGCCCCTTCACCGGCTACAATTGATTCATTGATATGGAGGTGCAAGCACATACTGAGGCTGAGGAAGATCCCAGATAGGTTTCTTGATTATCAACATCCATTGCCACAAACGGGTTATGTTCTGATAGAAGTGGAGAAGGAACTTTTGATGGATTTTTACAAATATTTCACGCATAGGTAACTGCAATTGTTGAAAACACTTCCATAGTAATTCTCTCTTTGTGGATGTTTTTTACTAATTCAACATTCCAATACTCATTGCATCGACAGGAAAGAGGAGCTAGATATGAAAATCTTGTGCGTCAATTCTAAGTCCCTCAAAGATTTATTGGATGAGGGAGGGCACTTGGATGGACTCGAGTATCATATATTTTTAGTTTGAAGTGCTATAGGAAAGGTGCAAGGATGCATACTTGCCTGACCCTAGTATACACGTAAGTTCAATAAAAGATTAAAGCCACTTAAAATTTTTACTCAATAGGTTTAATGTCTTAGTTATTTGATGTCTGAGATGCTTGTCTTGCAGAGTTTCTAGGAAAATGGTCTAAAGAATGGGGATGACATGGCCTTTGGGCCAAAGGGAGAACGTGTAATGGATGCGATGAAGTGCAAGACTAGTCTACGTACTGCACGCTCACAACCATTGGTCCTCACTGGTCGGATATGTTGATGGGAACCATTAGGAGTACTAGAACAGCTCGAAGGGAGAGATCTAGGGCCAAAAGACCTGTGAAAGATTCAGAAGTACATATTTGCTCCTCTCTTGGCAGCATAATGTTTGGATAGTAAATAAATCTCAAAATTGAAGTATCATTCATTTTTACTATGTTTGGACAGAGATTGTGGCTTCAACAATGGTTCATGGATAATGGGTGGTCGGTGCCTATGATGTGGATAATGACCACAAAGACGGACATCCCATTTCAAGATAATGGAAACGACAGATATATCGTCGTCCCATTGAGTTCACCCAGTCATACATCCCATACTACCGATGGAGAATTGTCATCTACATATTTGAGCAAAACTGGATTCAAAATGCTTCAAAGCTTAACCTCCCTCCACTCCCGATCTTGCCAACTGATTTGCAATGAACCTTTCCCGGGTTATGGTGTGCTATATGTGTTCCTCGAAATGTGTACTAATGTAACTTGTAATTGAAGTGGTTATGCTGTGGATGTTGTGAATTTCTAACTTTAAACTTAAAAAATGTGCAGAATTTCTTCTTAACTATATATGGGATGTTGATTGAATGTCAATTGAATGCATGGTTTGTTTGTGCTTATATTTTAAATGATGCATTTATCTTTTTTGAAGCACATAGTTGTATTTTGATGTAAATGTCAAAGTCCTAGCATTTCCTCTTTTTTTTTTCCTTGTTTATATAGCGTCATCACCGACATTGTAACACTAAATTGCTTGAGGATGCCTGGAAAAGTTACAACTTTTGGTTAGGAAATTAGGAAACATGCGTCAATGATGACCTTATTTTAACTGTTAAGTTCATCACCGACCCGGACTTAGAATTTTAACCAGGGGTTGCTTAGAAAAGTTACAACTTTTGGTCAAAAAAATGGGAAGCATGCGTTGGTGGTGACCTTATTTTTCATTGCTAAGTTCATCACCGATCCGGACTTAAAATTTTAGCCAGGGGTGGTCTGGTAAAGTTACAACTTTTGCTAAAAAAAAATAGAAAGCCTGCGTCGGTGGTGCCTTATTTTATATTGCTAAGGTCATCACCGACCCTAAATGGATTCACTGAAGATAATGCTTGGAAGAGTTACAGCTTTTGGGGGAAGAAAAAAAAAGAGGAAGCCTGCGTCGGTGGTGACCTTATGTTACACTGCTTAGGTCATCACCGACCCAGACTTAGAATTTTAGTTAGGGGTAGCATGGAAAAGTTACAACTTTTGCTATAAAAAAATAAATAAATAAATAAATAAATAAATAACAGGAAGCATGCGTCGGTGGTGACCTTATTTTACACTGCTAAGGTCATCACTGACCCGTATTTAGAATTTTAGCCAGGTTTTGCCAAGAAAAGTTACAACTTTTCGTCAAAAAAATAGGTAACATGCGTCGGTGGTAACCTTATTTTATACTACTAAGGTCATCAACGACCCTGTAATGAATTTTTTCCCAGCGCTTTCCTTGAAAGTTACATACTTTCGTCAAAAAAATAGGTAGCTTGCGTTGGTGGTGACCTTATTTTACACTGCTAAGGTCATCATCGACCCTATAATGAAATATCCCACATGCATTAGATCAATATTCCTTGCAAAATCACTACTTTGCGTAGATGCATTACATTATCTTCCACAACAAAATATTGGGTTCTACACATCTTTTCAAAAGAAATGATAATTTATACACAAACATCCAAAAATGAAAAACCTCTTTTCAAAACAAATGATAATTAATACATAAACATCCAAAAATACAGCCAAAACCATTGCTGGCATTTTATTAAACTTCCCATAAACATACATACAACAAAAACTATCCAAAATCATACCCAAAACAAAAAAGATTACATGAGCGGCACCAAAACACAAAATCCATTAACTTCATAGTTGAACTGGCGGTTTTTTGCAGCTCCCACGGTTGTGACCCCTCTCTTTACAGCACGAACAATTTACCACTCTTCGCTTGGGTTGTTTGGATTCAACTAGGATCCTATTCTTCTTTGGTTGACCTGGTTACTCAAAAAGATTACATGAGCAGACCCAAAACACAAAATCCATCAACATCATTGTTGAACTGGTGGATTTTTGCAGCTCCCACGGTTGTGACCCCTCTCTCTACAACATGAATAAGTTACCACTCTTCGCTTGCGATGTCGATCTTCAACTCGAATCATGTTCTTCTTTTGTCGACCCAGTTGCTTAAAAAGATTACATGAGTAGACCCAAAACACAAAATCCATCAACGTTATTGTTGAACTGGAGGATTTTTGCAGCTCTCATAGTTGTGACCCCTCTTTCTATAACACGAACAAGTTACCACTCTTCACTTGCAATGTCGATCTTCAACTCGGATCCTATTTTTCTTTGGTCAACCCGGTTGCTTGCTAACCAATGGTGGGAGGACTCTCCAGGTTAAATGTTGTTCCCATTGCTTTCTTTCATGGATGTCATGAATGGCATCATTATACGTCTTCTGGTACATGCTTGTGAGGTACTAGTGCTTGCAATACTCATGCGGATTCATATTCTACGCTTTCATGGCGGCAACAACATTGAAACATAGGATCCCAATCACGTCCCATTTGCGGCACGAGCATGACCTACGATCTAGATTAACTACATCAACATGCTCTGAAGATTGCACTTGATATTCATTCAATGCCGCTACTCGTACCATCAGCCTTCGTGATTCTCCATCTATGTGGCTAGGTACTTCTTTGCGTACGGAGTTAGTAGTGAAGTGATGCTTTGTACTTGAGTTGACCGTCTCTGAGTTTTGCATGTATCTCTTCCACTTGCTTCGTAATAGGGAGCACTCGGGTGTCTTTTAGGAGATTATTTATGCACTATGCAGTATTGCTGGTAAGCATGTCATACCTGCTTCCATGAGCAAATGTCGTTGCCCAGAAGTGACGGCCGATGCATAGATGTAATTATATGCACGCTCATCTACACTTTTTATGTAGTCCATGCAAGCATCGTACTCACAAGGTTGGTATGCCCTTGTTGCGCTCCAAAACTTTCTTATAATGTCGTGGTTGTTGAAAGTCGCCTTTATGTTTTCAGCTATATAATGGCAACAAAAATAATGCTTTGTTCTAGGCATTATGACTTGTACTGCAGGAATCAGACCTTTCTGACGGTCGGATACAATTGTCAGATTTTTTAGCTCACCCAACAATAAGGACAAGTGTGCAAGAAACCACTCGCAACTATCACACTGCTCCACTTCGGCAAAGGCAAATGCAATAGGGAACAATTGATGATTTCCATCATGTGTTACGACCATCATTAGCACTCCTGGATATTTGCCACGAAGATGTGATCTATCCACCGCTATCAATGGCCTTAAAGAGGTTTGGAATTGTCACGACCCGGACCGAGTCCCACGTGCCTTATTCGGGATCAGGACTGATGAAACGATAAATGAATGAATGATACAATCCATGTCAACACAATGAATTAATTTAATCAAAACGTATATGAGTCCATCAAGGATGCCACTCGTACACGCGATTTCCCACAAGTGTTCGCACTGAGGATACCACATCAACATGACTATTTCTTTTAAAGTGCGGAAGCATGTAGCAAATCTAATCTATACATTCATGTCCAAGAGAATAAGGTTAAACATATTCAATACCAGTATCAAAATGAGCAATGATCACTGGCTAAATTCCTAGAAGTAAGTTAAGGTTTACAACAAGATCATTTAATTACAACTCCCCAAAATAGAGGCCAACAAAGGCCAATATAAACAAAGTATCAAGTTCTTAAAAGAATGGTTAATTCTATCCCAAAATGTTACGCAGCTAATACACCCGAATGTCTAAACGACATCATCGGCGTACCACTCAACTAGACGTTGCGGTTCTCCGACCGCCTCCTCGTGCTCCACCTCGAGATATATAAAAAATACGGGACATGACCACGGTAGCGAACTGGGCATCTGGAACCACAGTAGCAATCTGCGGCACCGAGACAATACCACGGTAATAAACGGGTAGCGGGATCCAAACTGCAGCTGACGGGACCGGAGGTGGATTTCCAAGTTGGTGGATCAGACCGGCAAGGTTATCCAAGCTGAGTGATGCCGACTCATAGGTCAAATATCATAAATCGAGACATGTACAAAATTCATATGATGCACTTATATAAACGGGCGGGACGGGGTGCTCAAAGGCACAAATATCATTTTAAACAGGAAGTGCATATCGAGATCAGCAAAACGCTACAGTTGCAAATTCAATGTTTTCGGGAATGGTGAATCATAATTCAAGTGGTTTGGGAGAAATATCGGGATTCGAAATTCAATCAAAGTGAATAAAGGTCCCCTATGTCATATACAATAAAAATTTGCACTCCTTAAGTTTGGGGACATTCCGGGCTCTTTATACGCCTTAGGATTTTAAAAACTTAAATGAAAACTTGTGATTTAATTTCTCTTTTCAAATGGGTGCTATATAATGGTTACTAGATTTCCCATCACACAATAGGGTTCCCAACAAACACCTCTCAATCAAATAAACATTTCATTTTTGCTCACAAATTAGTCCCAAGTGAACAGTGCTTATCGCTCGAGCGGACTGGAAGTTCTCTCGAGCGATGAGCTCTCTGGAATGGATTTCTGGGAGGTTCGCTCAAGCGATGAGCTCTCTGGAATGGAGTTCTGGGACGTTCGCTCAAGCGGATAACGGGTTCGCTCGAGCGAACATGTTGGCTCTAGCGAATAAATGGTTCGCTCGAACTAATAATGTTCTGTGACGCTCTGATGAAATTTCTGGGAAAGTTCGCTCGAGCGGATAACGGGTTCGCTCGAGCGAACCTATTGGCTCAAGCGAACAATTAGTTCGCTCGAACTAACAAGGTTCTGTGAGGAACCTGATGTGATCCTGGGAATGTCCGCTCGAGCAAATAAGGGGTTCGCTCGAGCCAACTGTCTTCTGGAATGGTTCGGAGCCTGTTCTGGGAACTTCGCTCGAGCGAACTGCCCAGAAATGGGTTCCGGGACAGTTCTGCTCCCTTCTATTTCTCTCCTTCTTACAACTCCTTTGAGTCCCATTTCCTCATCAAAATGAGAAGGCCAATTCTTACTTCTCACGAACTTCAAAACACCATCAAATCCCTTGAACATTCAACCAATATCTTCTTCTCATTCACCCCAATAAATCACCAAGAAAAGGGAAAACCAACCAATTTTAAGGATTCATTTAATGCAAAGAAAATAACAAAAGAATGAACATAAAGACAAACTTTCAAAAGTTAACACATCAACTAACTCATTCATGAGCAATGGAAGTCGGGTTTCGGGATTCGGGAATATCAAATATTTGGTCTAGATTTAGTGTAAAAAAACTGTTTTGCCCTCAATGCAATGGAAGTCGGGTTTCGGGATTCGGGACGGGAACGGGTTCAACATGAAGGTTGAAGAGATCGATGGGATTAGGGATAAGAACATAAATTCAAAGAATTTCGATTAATTCCCCAAGTACACGCAAAGTCATAAAAAGGGAATCCCTCAAAGGGCCCCACTAATCACAAAGGCACTCAAAATTTTCCAAAGCTATAATAAAGCTATTCTAAACCCAAACTAAACCAAAACACACTAAACATACTTAAAGCTGACACACAACTTAATCAACACTAATAAAGGTCACTCGGGTCGGGGTCTTACAGGAATGACCTTAGGCATGGACCGAAGGACCAAAAGAAGCGTCTAAATCGGTCATCCTCCCTGATGTCCAACACAGTGTATGAACCTAAGTTGTTTCTATGAAGCTCGTTGCAATAGAGCGACAATATCATAAAAGACTCCTCGTACGATCCATGCACTTTGCACAGTGCAAGATCCATTGCCATATGTGCTCTCATGTATGTAATGCGGGTCTCAAACTCAATATTGAGAGTCCGGGATCCTAACCCTAGAGGGGGGGTGAATAGGGTGATCTACACTTAATGACTAATTATGGCCAATTTTAATTTCTTAACAATCAACTAGTCACATGTGATGATTAACATACAATATGCGGAAACTTAAACAAAACAATCACCACAAAGCAAGCACCACTACACAAGGATTTAAAGTGGTTCGGCTTCAATGCCTACATCCACTATCGGCTTGTGATCCAACACCTTACCGGATTTCCACTATTTATGCTTTTCAAAAGGCTAAGCAATAACCTTTACATTATGCTTTCCAAGGCTAAGCAATAACCTAACAATGTTATTTTTCTAGGCTAAACAACAACCTATCAATGTGCTTTTCTAGGCTAAGCAATAACCTCTACACTATGCTTTTCTTAGGCTAAGCAATAACCTTTACAAGAGATGATTTCTCAAATAAGTGTCTACACAAACACTTTAAGAGATTACAATTAAAGCTCAATTTAATTGCCTCTAAAATAGGCGGATAAGAAAGTTTAATTCAACTCACACAACACTCTATGAAATGCTAAGATGAATGCTCGATCATGAAGTGTGTGTGTGAAGACTTCAATCAAGTTTAAAATGAAGGCTCAATTAATGTATGTTTAATGCATTTTAAAGTTTACAGCACACAAAGATTTAATTGAAGTGAAATGCAAATCACATGTACAAAATACTAACTTGTTGATGATATGCAAATCAAAAGCTCACAAGTTGTATGAAATTAATTATGTCTAAACATGTGATGCATATGCAATGTTGTTTCAAAAAACAAAAGTTTAACTAAGGTTCAAATGAATGAAAACAACAATATGAATCAACAAAGTAAATGAAACATGTTACAAAAGAATTCAAAGGTTTTGACAAAACATGTTTTATAAAGTTTTAAAACAAACTTGGTTTGAAATCAAGGTGAAGAATCCAATCCAGCTTAGATCAAAAATTAAATGAAGAATGGATTCAACACATCATAGTTATCATGCTAAAAATCATTTACTAATAATTTAAACAAAGCATATAACATATGATAAATAAAAGTAAAGCTTACTTAGAGATTTAACTTCATTAATCCAAACTTTAGCTTTACTAATGAACCCTTGGTCTCTCTTAATTCATTCCCCTTTTTCTTGCCTCCAAACACCTCAAAAAAGGCTCTTTTATCTTCTTTGATCAACAACTTTTTCAAGGGAATGAACCTCATTTTATACTCAAAAAATGAGTTCTGGCGTGTCCCCGGTCGACCTGCACTATAGCTCGGTCGACCTGGTCTTAATGGTCAAAAGTCTGACCGTTTGAAAAAGCAGCCCAACGGCTCTTTGCCCAGTCGACCCCATGTGTAGTCGGTCGACCGGGTCCAGGGACCAAATTCCCCATATTAGCATATTTCAAAGTAATTTTCTTGTGGGGTCCTTGGGCCATTAAATCAAGCTTGGAAACATGATTTTAATTCAATCTAAGTGCTTTTAAAATCATGAAACATAAAAGCCTAAAATGATTTGAAAGATTTAAAACATATGCTAACTTAATTCATAAAACTTCTTTTCAAATTAAAATGCATCCAATCAAAACATGCATGAAACATATGATTTACAAGATTTAAAACAATGCATGAGTAAATCAAGATTTCAACATTTTCTAAATCAATGCATGTGTGAAAATCCAAATGATGATTAAAATGATAATGCATCCATCAAATTGCAATATACAAAATCCCTAACAATCTCCCCCTTTGCAATTTGATGCAAACCTTATTTAACACTGATTTTCACACAAAGTCTTCAGCTCCCCCTAGGCTGGACAAGACTTGAAATCTTCTTTGGATGCTTCTTCACTTAGCTTGGGCTCTGGGTCTTTTTCGTCATTGTCCTTAATGCTTGGAGCTTGATCATTCTTCAAGCTTTCTTTTCATCTCTCTTTCATTGGCCAAGCATCTTCTTTTAGCTCCCAAGCTTTCTCTTCTTTCACTCTCCCCCTTTGACCATGCACTCTCTCCCTTTTGGCCATGCACTCTCTCCCTTTTGGCAAGATATATGCATTCTCTCCCAGTTTAGACAACTTGAACACTCTCTCCCCCTTTGACATTAAATTGCAAAGGATCCTACACACATGAAACAAAGTGTCGCGACCCCGGACCGAGACCCGGGCCCCGTCGCGACTGTGCGGTGTTGGTTGATGATTGTAGGATGATTAAATCTCCCATAGGTTCCCGCGGTGAGGGCTGCGATGACACGGTAAACCAACTCACATGATCAAATAGGCGGAAGCATGTAGCAATCAAATCATAATAAATCATGACAGAATATGAACATCAATGTCATCGAGACTAAAATATCAGAATGGAGACATAACAAGGCATTCCCATAATAGTTCAAGTTACAAAGTTAACAAAGTGTGTTAAGTTGATTACAATCCCAAAATAAGAGGCCAACAAAGGCCAATACAATACCAAAAGTATTAAAAGCCCAAAAAGGTGATATATCGGAACTCATGACCCGTCCCGACGTCTAGATGACATCGTCGGGTTGCTACTCGCGAACTAAGGTAGGCTCAACAGCCTCCTCCTGGCCCTCCACCTCAAAGGGGTAACCTCCTGCACATGGTCACCAAAAATACAAGCATCAAACACAATGGTTTGGCAAGAAATCAATGTAGGCTAGAGCATGAATAAGAATGTTTAATCGAAAACATATAAAACAATTTATTAAGCCAAGAATGAATACTTGACTGAAGAACATTTCAGAATTTATGACAAACTAGCATGAATACATAATATATCATGAATCGTAAATCCACAAAGAGCCCCTCCTTTCTCTATCATTTGTAATGAAAAGAGTAAGCACGCACGACAAGCACGAGTATACATAATATAACACGACACGATTCCCACAAATACGGGATTCCGGCCGCGGAACCGGACACGCACGATGTGTAATAAATACACGACTAATCTACAAATAGTACACATGTTTAAGGACCCCCAGACAGTGGATCAGACTGAAAGGGCAGTCCAAGCTCTGTGGTGTTCACTTGAATTCATGAATGCATAAAACACGCGATACAAACACGTCTGAATAAAAGGGGAGATCACTTATCAAAACAAGACACAGCACGGCTAGCAAAACGCATAATACATATATGTTCACAACTTAAGAAGTGATCCCCATTTAATACTTGAAACAAATCTTAGAACGAGCTTAAAACTTGATTTCAAAGCGAGTACTGACTTGCGGTATTAAACCAACGTTCAAAACACGATAATTTCATCAAGTACATGCTTAGGCTATTCGTTGACCCTTGTGTGATTGGAACTCTATTATTAAAATACAAGGATTGGTGTCCCTGAAGTTAGTACATATCTTGGAGTTCCAATAACATAATGTCAAGTTAAAGTCCTTAATATAGCTTAGTTTCAAATTTTAAAAGAATATGTAAATGGGTAAAAATCCTCCCAAGAAAGGGAAAATTCAAATGGCCCGGTTGACCTGGCCCTTGGCCGGTCGACCGCGTACACAGGGAGCCCGGTCGACCGGCCAAGGCCCGGTCGACCTGCAGTTGTAAATTTAAATGGGTGCACAGTGTTTTGGTCAAGTTCCAAGGAACCTGACCCTATGTCGCCGGTCGACCGCGCCCCTTGGCCGGTCGACCGCGTGAACTGCGGAAACAGAACCCAGTTCTGATTTCTGCAGTTCGGTGGTCCATCCATTTCTCCCTTCCATTTCTACATTCTTTCCAACTTGATTAGCCATTTGATTCATAAATATAACAAGCTATCAAGGCTTACTATGGGGCATTTATTTCAAACATAAACAAGTCATTAGTATTAAGACCCATTTCATAATCATTCAAACCCATTCTTACCATAACAAATAAAAACTTCAAAAAGGTAAGGCCTTGTTGAAAATGATGAAATCTGAAAGTTTGGAAAGCTATTTGGCATGCTTGCAATTTCTAAAGTAACATCACAACATGAAAATCTAGTAAAACAAAGCATTAATACCAAATGACAAATCCATGAACACACATGCACAAACAACCTAAAGAGATTACTTGCCTTGCCCAAGTGCTAACAAAACTCTCCTTCAAGCACTCCTACTCAAGAGCCAAGCCAAGAACTACAAAAACCCCATGAACCCCATTCAAAAACTCACCCAAAAAATGCAACCAAGCAACCCATTTCAAAATCGGTGTTGAAAGTTAGAAAAATATGATCATTAGAAGTCAAAAGAACTCCATTGAAGAGATGAGTAGGAGCTCTTACCTAGAGGTGCCCAAACAAGATGCAAGGAAGGAAATGGAGAGCTTTCCCAACAAGAAACTTCAAGAAAATGGCATCAATGGAAAGCTTGAGGTGAGAGGAAGAAGATGATGGTCTTGGAATCTCTTGTGGAGATCTCTAGCTCATGCTTGCAAGAGGGGGAAGATGAAGAGGAAAAGAGGGTTTCTCAACCCTAGGTCAAGAAAGTTGCTGAGATTTGTGGAATGAAGAGAAAAAGAGGGGAAAGGGCTTAAGTGCTTGCAAGTGGGACCCTTAAGAGAGCATTCTTGTTTCAAGGAAAACATAACCTTGCGGGCCTCAGATGAAGTCGACAAAGAAGGATAAAACGATCCTTGAAATATCTAGTTTCCAAAAAGTATATTTTTGACATGGTTTTGGGATCTCGAAAATTGTGTTCAGATTTGAGTGTGAAAAGGCTGTTTTACCCTTTTTGGCCAAAATTTGAGTTTCTGGGCTACAAACACAAACGGGCTAAACACGAAAGTTGTACACAATCATAAAACTATTCAAATGAGATGAAATTCACGATTAACACAAAACCAAACACGATCTTCCCACGATTGCACGTACACCCAGGCCTTCCTGAGTGTGCCTAGTTAACACTAAACGTTCTCGAAACTCCCCAAAGCTATGATCAGGACTAAACTAATCATACTCTAACCCACAGTAACTAAACCCGATTAAGACTAAGCACACACTAAGAAAACACTATTGGGTTAATCCTGGGTTGGGGTTTGACACAAAGAAAATATCTATGAGTAGCACCTGTTAACAAAAGAAATCGAAAATGAAATTCATAACAGGCCATCATGTATGAATAACAATCTAAAAGGGTAAAGAGCCAATACAAGGGTGAATTTGATCAAAACTAATACTTTCTATGAAGGTTTACACTCCCCCTCAATCATTCTCTCCTTTTGTCAAACTTTTGACAAATATTTAACTATTTGAGCAAGAAGAAGATGGTTTTACCAATTGAGGGTAAACTTCAAGGAAAGAATTAGACACATATAACAATAGAGCTCAATTTGATCAAATTACCATTATAAAGATACCAATTGACGGGAAGCTATAGGATAATGAAAGAGCAAGGTCAAAAGGATAAACTATCATGGATATCAATTGAAATTTATATAAAACAAATATATCAATTGAGATTGAATGATTTGACTTCTAAAATAATCACTCTAAAATGGAGTTAAAAAGAATATAACTATTAGGAAAAATCCAAATTAGAGCTATCCATGATGAAATGGGGATTACTAAACATAGCATCAATCAATTTAACTATGAAAAATCATATGCTATGAAAGTTTTGAAAACATTTCATTCAATCATAAAATATGACTATCAAGTGCAAGATGAGTGAAATGAAATTCAAACATGAAGCCTACCTCAAACATTAACCAACCAAGATTATGATCACATAAATATGGTGGTCATGAGATTTACCTATATAAGCAAGAGAGGTGGCAAACATGAAAATTATGATGCTAATGGAATATGACAAATACAAAATCAAGCATCATAAATGAATATTCATCACTATTAGAGATATAATTAATGAGCATAGTGATGAACATGAGAAATTGCATAAAAAGATATAACTTAGTAGAACATGCAATTTTCAAAGCGTCAAAATTATAAGGATTCAACATCTAAGAAATCCATCAAACAATAGATATAACTATGAAATACAAGGAATGAATTTTAAAGAGGTTCATATGATTAAGCACACTTTTATGAAGTTGAGACATGTATAAAGAATGATACCAATAAGAAAAATACACATGAATCAACAACATAACCATCCAAAAGAAAAGAAAATGATTAGAAAGCATAAAGGATGGATTTTAGAGTTCTAGTATGGTATCTACAAAAATAACTAAGATCACAACCATACATGGAACCAATTGACATTTGCATATAAAAAGAATGTCAATAATTTTCCATTTGAAAATATAACTTTAAAAATCAATGGAAAACTTAAACTGCTTCAAATCATTTGATTTACCAAAAAGATCTTACTATAACATCCATCAAATGATTTTGCAACAACAATTGATCATGAATAATCTAGCTATGAAAGCTTTTGAAATCACAATCAATTGATCATGGATAAAAATGCAATGCAAGAGATATAACTAAATGTGAGCAAAAAGTAAATCTATCATGGTAAAATTATAATCAAATGATTTTGAAAACCATGATATGTAACTAAAGAAGTACAAGAAAATAAAATCAATTGATTACAAATAAACATTGCATTTAAAGAAATGTAACTAATGAAAGAACATAAATGCAAATGATCATGACCAACAATATGATTTAACTAAAAAGGATAGGTTGGTCAATGACGTTCAAGGCCTTAAGGTTTAACTAAGTATATAACTTTAGGAATCCACCTAAGGTCTTGGGAGGATTGATCTTTGAGGTCTAGTTTAGAAGTCCCACCAACTTTCGGAGATTTTACTTGATAAATTTTCAATTTAAATTTATCACCATTATGTTTAGATTTAACTAAATTTAGCTTAGGTTGGTGAATAGACTTTTGAGGTTGGTGATTCTTCTTCTTAGGTGATTGATTTCTTTTCTTCTTATTTTCTCCCTTTATTTGACTTTTGAATTTTAAATTTAACTTTGCTATTTTCTTCAAAAGTTCTTTCATGGGTTGATTTAAGGGAGATAGATTGAGAAGCGTTTTGTTTATAGATTCTTTTATAATTGGTTTAACTTGTTTAACCTTTTTAGAATCTATCTTAGAAGAGTCTTTTTTAATTGATTTAACTTGTTTGATTTTCTTGGAGTCTTCTTTAATTTTTAGTGTCTTGCCCTTCATAGATTTTGATTCTACTTTCTTGGGTTCAAATATGGGTTTAGACACATGGCTTCTTCTTAGTTTGCACTCAAACTTAAAATGCCCTTCAATGCCACAATAATTACATTTAGATATGGGCAAAGAAGTATGAGTGTTAGAGAATGAGGACTCACCTTTCACAAAAGTGTTGGTGAATTTAGGGTCATGTGAAATATTCCTATTGTAACCAAGACCCGTCCTATCTCTTTGTGATTTACCCAATTTAAATAACTTTTCAAATTTTTCTTCACTTTGGGTAAATTTGCACTCATAGTTTTTCTTATAATTTTCAAGTTGAGTGACTTGGGTTTTAAGGGTTGAATTTTCATTTTTAACTTTTGTTAGTTCATTTTCAATACCCTTAAATATGTTTAGTTCTTCATGGGCAAGTTTTAAATCAAATTTAAGTTCATTAATAACATTAGATCCAAGTTCTAAAGTTTTTATCTTATTTTGAGCATTAGATAAATTTTCCTTAGAAGTAGTCAACTTGGATTCTAGGTTGTTAATGTTTTTGTCTTGCCTTTGTAATTGATCTCTTAGTTTTGAATTTTCCTTATTAAGATCATCATTTTCTATTTTTAATTCATTTAGATCATCTTTAATATTATGAAGGTTATTCAAAGAGATCATAAACTTAGAATCTAGACAATATATAACTTCTTCTTTCTCTCTAAGTTCATCTTTTGAAGAAACTAATTCTTTGTTTAGTCTTTTAGATTCTTCTCTTAATTTTTTATTTTTCTTATCAAGCTCTATGGACAATGTATATAATTCCTCATAGGCTTGTTGAAGGTCATCTTCATTTTCATCATTTTCTTCTTCTTTTAAGTCAAATTGAGATTCATTAATTTGAAGGTTTGAATCTCCAATAGATGAAAGAAGGAGGTGTTTAGAAGAATCTACACATGAATCTATACAACCTAACATAGTGGAATCCGTTCTAATGATTTTCATGAAAATACAACACTAGGGTTTTGACTCTAGCTTTTTACACCTAATCAAGAGTTCCAAAAACACTTGATCCTAATAAAGAGCACGAGGCTCTGATACCAATTGAGAGTCTGGGATCCTAACCCTAGAGGGGGGTGAATAGGGTGATTTACACTTAATGACTAATTATGGCCAATTTTAATTTCTTAACAATCAACTAGTCACATGTGATGATTAACATACAATATGCGGAAGCTTAAACAAAACAATCACCACAAAGCAAGAACCACTACACAAGGATTTAAAGTGGTTCGGCTTCAATGCCTACATCCACTACCGGCTTGTGACCCAACACCCCACCGAATTTTTCACTATTTATGCTTTTTAAAAGGCTAAGCAATAACCTTTACAATATGCTTTCCAAGGCTAAGCAATAACCTAACAATGTTATTTTTCTAGGCTAAACAACAACCTATCAATGTGCTTTTCTAGGCTAAGCAATAACATCTACACTATGCTTTTCTTAGGCTAAGCAATAACCTTTACAAGAGATGATTTCTCAAATAAGTGTCTACACAAACACTTTAAGAGATTACAATTAAAGCTCAATTTAATTGCCTCTAAAATAGGAGGATAAGAAAGTTTAATTCAACTCACACAACACTCTATGAAATGCTAAGATGAATGCTCGATCATGAAGTGTGTGTGTGAAAACTTCAATCAAGTTTAAAATGAAGGCTCAATTAATGTATGTTTAATGCATTTTAAAGTTTAAAGCACACAAAGATTTGATTGAAGTGAAATGCAAATCACATGTACAAAATACTAACTTGATGATATGAAAATCAAAAGCTCATAAGTTGTATGAAATTAATTATGTCTAAACATGTGATGCATATGCAATGTTGTTTCCAAAAAAAAAAAGTTTAACTAAGGTTCAAATGAATGAAAACAACAATATGAATCAACAAAGTAAATGAAACATGTTACAAAAGAATTCAAAGGTTTTGACAAAACATGTTTTATAAAGTTTTAAAACAAACTTGGTTTGAAATCAAGGTGAAGAATCCAATCCAGCTTAGATCAAAGATTAAATGAAAAATGGATTCAACACATCATAGTTATCATGCTAAAAATCATTTACTAATAATTTAAACAAAGCATATAACATATGATAAATAAAAGTAAAGCTTACTTAGAGATTTAACTTCATTAATCCAAGCTTTAGCTTTACTAATGACCCCTTGGTCTCTCTTAATTCATTCCCCTTTTTCTTGCCTCCAAACACCTCAAAAAAGGCTCTTTTATCTTCTTTGATCAACAACTTTTTCAAGGGAATGAACCTCATTTTATACTCAAAAAATGAGTTCTGGCGTGTCCCCGGTCGACCTGCACTATAACTCGGTTGACCTGGCCTTAACGGTTAAAAATCTGACCGTTTGAAAAAGTAGCCCAACGGCTCTTTGCCCGGTCGACCCCATGTGTGGTCGATCGACCGGGTCCATGGGCTCGGTCGACCGACCACACTGTGGGTCGACCAGGTCCAGGGACCAAATTCCCCATATTAGCATATTTCAAAGTAATTTTCTTGTGGGGTCCTTAGGCCATTAAATCAAGTTTGGAAACATGATTTTAATTCAATCTAAGTGCTTTTAAAATCATGAAACATAAAAGCCTAAAATGATTTGAAAGATTTAAAGCATAGGCTAGCTTGATTCATAAAACTTCTTTTCAAATTAAAATACATCCAATCAAAACATGCATGAAACATATGATATACAATATTTAAAACAATGCATGAGTAAATCAAGATTTCAACATTTTCTAAATCAATGCATGTGTGAAAATTCAAATGATGATTAAAATGATTATGCATCCATCAAATTGCAATATACAAAATCCCTAACAAATCTGACATTCATTGATGATCTCCTTGGGCCTAAGATCGTTATTGCATCGCACATTCTCTTTAATGAACTCTGCTACTAGCTTCGTGGTTGCTTGCCGATGTACAGTTCTCATGAGTGGTTTAGAGCAACAATGTTTGGAATTATACTTTTGAACTCTGAAGTGTGGACCAGAATCTACCATGGAGGCATGTATACGTCTAGGACAATCAACTCCTTTACAACTCGTTGTGACCATCTTCATATTAGCTCTCTCGTGTTTCAAGCTATCTTCTTCATTTCTACTTGTAGTATCTCTTTCGTACCTGATTTAATTAGTTCGGCAGCTGTTGAACTTCCATTCACATCCACATTAGTTGCGGGAGATCCTATGAAGCTGTGCACACTTTCGCTTCCATTCACATGAAGCAATTCTATATTGATTTCTTCGAACATGGACTCATCATTATCTGCAAAATAAGGCAATGGTGTTGGGAATTTGATATCGTGATCCTCCTATATATCGATCGTGGGAAATTCTTTAAGAGGTGGAGGTGACGGTGGTAGCACGCCCTTTAATTTATTATCACGCTTTCCAATGCTCGGAGCGTCTCGAATGATTTCATTTCTTTCATCCTGTTTGGACCTGCAATATAGAGTTATGAAAAAAAAATACTTTCGATCCAAGCTGAAAATGTTGAAATATAGTTTTAACTTCAAAACATACCTATTGCCACGAGTGTGTTAGAAAGTGCATTTATCGTATAGCCTTTTTGAAACGAATAATAATATCCCTTTTGCTTTGCTTCTTGACGATTTTAACAAACCATTGATATCATTGTCATCGTGGATATCTATCAACGAAAAAAAATTGTCATTGTGTAGAAGATACTTTAGAGTTATCTCATCGAAAGTTGTTGTCTAACTAGATGCTTCCAAAGCAATTTTGGATAGCTCCTTAAATGTGACATTGCTCGAGAGATATCTCATCTTCTGTCTTCCACCCTTATATTAAGGACAATTGAGCTCAAATTCAAACTCACCGTCATAGTAAAAGATTATTAGGCGCTTAACGTCTGACATGCTATTAGAACATTATAAAAAACATAAATTATTTAGGCCATTCTTCTCACGCAATAATGCATAGGGATTAGATTAAGTTTGTAAACGTTTTCCTCCTTATTAGAAACTAATTGTGTACAAAATACTTTGGTTGTGGACATTTAAGTCAATGTAGTAGTATGTATTACATTGAAGATTGCAAAACAGTAAATAGGGCTCCTGTGAAAAATATACCGTATTCAATGACACAGACAATAAACAACATATAGTGAAAAAGAACATGTATCTATGCATTAAATGATAGTATATGTATGATACGCTGTCAATCGAAAGAGGAGATTGATTTTTAGGGTTCCATCATGTGAAGAGAAAAATTTTCATTACCTCCTTTGTGTAGACCCAAACAATAGCAAGAGGTTATTGATTGAAAATTAATGGTGACATCAATGGTGGAAAAACACATTAGTCATCATGTTTCACAGCTATATAATACTAAAAGAAAACGGCCTATTTGTGATTTTGGAGAAGTGGGAAGAATGAAGCATAAAATCAGATTATATAGGGTTCGCGGGCAGGGTCGAATATTATGGTCGATTCCTACGAGGGATATTGACAAGACGTAAGATGCATGAGTTAAGAGAAACACAATTTTACTATGCTTCTTTGAGTTACTACTTTCCATCCATGACTAACTATTGTATATTTAAGCATATGCAACTTTAAAGAATTCTTCTTCCATATCAGATATATAATATTAGAGTCTAGGAATAGGATTTGTAAGAGTCCATTTATTTGAACAAAACTAGTGAGGAAGTAAGGGATGAAGGACATAGGATAGAGGCATAGATAGGCCCTAATTATTTTAAGATTTAGTAATTATGATGGTGGTTAAATATATATTTTTCAAATAAGAGATTATTTGATAATCATAATTCAATTCAATTGAAGCATAAGGGTCTAAAGTTTTTTTTTTTTTTTTTTTTTTTTTTTTTTTTTTTTTTTTTTTTTTTGCTATATTGGGCTACTGGCCATGGAGTGATACTTTAACTTGTAGACCTAGTGATTGATCCCTGGGCATATATGTAAAACTAAGGTGCTAACTGAAAGTCCGGGATCCTAACCCTAGACGGGGGGTGAATAGGGTGATCTACACTTAATGACTAATTAAGGCCAATTTTAACTTCTTTACAAATAACTAGTCACATGTGATGATTAACAAACAATATGCGGAAGCTTAAACAAAACAATCACCACAAAGCATTCACCATAATACAATGATTTATAGTGGTTCGGCCTCAATGCCTACATCCACTACCGGCTTGTGATCCAACACCCCACCGGATTTCTACTATTTATGCTTTTGAAAAGGCTAAGCAATAACCTCTACAATATGCTTTCCAAGGATAAGCAATAACCTAACAATGTTGTTTTTCTAGGCTTAACAACAACCTATACAAGATGCTTTTCTAGGCTAAGCAATAACCTTTACACAATGCTTTTCTTAGGCTAAGCAATAACCTTTACAATAAAGAGATTTTCTCTCAAGGTAGTGTCTTCACAAAACACTCTAAGAGAATACAATTAAGCTCAATTACAATGCCTCTTAATTAGGCGGATATGAAATTGAAAAACTAACTCACACAAACACTATATGAATGCAAAGGTGTATGTTCATGATGTGTGTGTGTGATAACTTCAATCAAGTTAAAATTAAGCCCAATCAATAATTGCTTAATGCATTTAAAAGTTTAAGGCACACAAAAGATTTGATTGAAGTGAAATGCAAATCACATGTACAAAATACTAACTTGTTGATGATATGAAAATCAAAGGTTCACAAGTTGTATGAAACTATTTAAGACTAAACATGTGATGCATGTGCAATGTTGTTTTCAAAAACAAAAGATTAACTAAGGTTCAAATGAATGAAAACAACAATGTGATTCAACCAAGTAAATGAAACATGTCATAAAAGAAATCAAATGATTTGACAAAACATGTTTTATAAAGTTTTAAAACAAACTTGGTTTGAAATCAAGGGTGAAGAATCCAATCCAACTTCAATCAAAGATTAAGAGAAGTGATGGATTCAACACATCATAGTTAACATGCTAAAATTAATTTACCAATAATTTAAACAAAGCATGAAACATATGATAAATAAAAGTAAAGCTTACTTAGAGATTTAACTTCATTAATCCAAGCTTTAGCTTTACTAATGACCCCTTGATCTCTCTTAGTTCATCCCCTTTCTTTTGTCTCCAAACACCTCAAAGAAGACTAAAATGTTCAACCCTTTTCTCATGGGAATGAACCTCATTTTATAGTCAAAAAGTGACTTCTGGCGTGTCCCCGGTCGACCTGGCCCTTCCCGGGTCGACCTGGCCTTCAACGGTCAAAAATCTGACCGTTTGAAAGAGAGCCCAACGGCTCTTTCCCGGTCGACCGCGCAGTGTGGCCGGTCGACCGGGTCCATGGGCTCGGTCGACCGGCCACACTGCGCGGTCCACCCGGGCCTGGGACCAATTTCCCCACAAATTGCATATTTCAAAGAGATTTCTTGAGGGAAGGTTTGGGCCACTGAATCAAGCTAGGAAACATGTTTTAAATCATTCTAAGAGTTTTAAAAGCATGAAACCTAAAATGCCTAAGTTGATTTGAAAGATTTAAAGCCAAAGGCTTGCTTGATTCTAAAAGATTTTTTCAAAACAAATTGCATCCAAGTTTAAAATCAAAACATGCATGAACCAAGATTTTTACAAGTCTTAAAAAAACAATGCATGTATATATCAAGATATCAAGATTTTCTAAATCAATGCAAGTGTGAAAATTCGAGTGATGCTAAAATGATAATGCATCTATCAAATTGCAATACACAAAATTCCTAACAATCTCCCCCTTTGCAATTTGATGGCAAACCTTACTCAACACCGAATTTACACATTGAGTCTTCAGCTCCCCCTAAGCTGGACAAGTCTTGAAATCTCTTGGATGCTCCTTCTCTTAGCTTGGGCTTCTAGTTCTTTTTCTTCAATCTTCTTGATGCTTGGAGCTTGATCATCCTTCAAGCTTTCTTTTCAATAGCCAAGCATCTTCTTTAGCTCCCAAGCTTTCTCTTCTTTCACTCTCCCCCTTTGACCATGCACTCTCTCCTTTTGGCAAGATATGCATTCTCTCCCCTTGTAGAAGATCATACAATATCTCCCCTTAGGATGTATGGACATACTCTCCCTCTTGAGACAACTTGACTTCTCTCTCCCCCTTTGACATTAAATTGCAAAGGTACCTACACACATGAAATAAGGAAAATACCTTTTAGCAGCACCTGTTAACAAAAGAAAACAAAAATGAAATATATAACAGGCCATCATGTATGGTGGAAGTTTCTAAGAGTTCAAGGCCAAAACAAAAGTCAATTTGATCAAAACTAATACTTCCTATGAAGGTTTACACTCCCCCTCAATCAATTCTCTTCTTTTGTCAAACTTTTGACAAATATTTAACTATTTGGAACAAGAAGAAGATGGTTTTACCAATTGAGGAAAAACTTCAAGGAAAGAATTAGACACATATAACTATAGAGCTTAATATGATCAAATTGCCAATATAAAGAGCAAGGCCATGGAGAAAAGCGATCATGGATACCAATTGGAATATATATATAAAACAAATATACCAATTGAGATTGAAGGATATGACCATTAAAACAATCACTCTAAAATGGAGTTAAAAAGAATATAACTATTAGGAAAAAATCCAAATTAGAGCTATCCATGATGTTATGGGGTTTACTAATCATAGCATCAAACAATATAACTTATGAAAATCAAATGCTATGAAAATTTTGAAATCATTTCATCCAATCATTAAATATGACTATCAAGTGCAAGATGAATGAAATGAAATTCAATCATGAAGCCAACCTCAACTATTAACCAACCAATATTATGATCACATAAACATGGTGGTCATGAGATTTACTTATATGAGCAAGAGAGGTGGCAACCATGAAAATTATGATGCTAATGGAATGTGACATGGAATGAAAACATATTACTATAAAGTTCAATTCAATGTACATGGTCTATCACATTCTCAAGATATGACATCAATTGGATATTACAACAATCGAAAATTATACCAATTGAATTTGAAAACATGATTAAAAGCAAGGATGTGACAAACACAAAATTCCATCAAGCATCATAAAAGGATATTCATCACTTTTAAAGATATAACTAATGAGCATAGTGATGAACAAGATAAATTGCATAAAAAGATATAAGTTTGAAGAACATGCAATTTACAAAGTGTCAAAATCATATGAATTCAACATCTAAGAAATCCATCAAACAATGGTTATAACAAGGAATGGATTTCAAAGAGGTTCATATGATAAAGATCACTATTATGAAGTTGAAACATGTGTAAAGAATGATACTAATAAGAAAACTATACATGAATCAACAACATAACCATCCATTTAATAATAACTAGAAAGCACAAAGGATGGATTTAAGAGTTCTAGTATGGTATCTTCAAATATAACTAAGATCACAACCATACAAGGAACTTATTGACATTTGCTTAGAGATGATCAATTACAATCAAGTTCTAACTCATACCATATCATCAACAATACAACCATGTGTGCACAAGAAGGTATGAAGTTAGAAGGATATCATAGATCACATATAAATGAAAATAGATCTAATATATGGATTTACTTATTAAGAACAATGGATTAAATCCAATTCATCTAAGATGATCCATTAATCTATCATTCAAAATCTCTACCCTTAGCAAATGTACTAAGCTTACAATGCAATGGAAAGGGATATAAAGATCATATCAAATGAGAGTAGCATATAAAAACTCATATGTACTTTTGAATCTCAAATCATCATGAAACAAAAGATTTTACTATAAAGAGCATAAACAACATCAATTTGCATTAATGAAAAGATATCCAAGTTTAAGAAAAATATGCAAATCAATGAGACCATACCCAACCATGCAATGTAAAACATCAAAATCAATTTGCTTTTGAAAGAATGTGACTTTGTTGAGTAAAGAAGCAAATTGTTTGTAAACTTTATTTCCTTTCAAAAGATATATTCATAACTAGGCACACGGAAATAAATTCAAGGAAAATGCTTTTATAAATATAACCAATAAAGCTTAGAACATTTTCCAATATCAATTGATCATGAAAAACCTTAGCTATGAAAGCTTATGTAAACACAATCAATTGACCATCAATAGAAATGCAATGCAAGAGATATAACTAAATGAGAGTAAAAAGCAAATCTATCATGATGAAAATATAATCAAATGATTTTGAAAACCATGATATGTAACTAGAGAAGTACATGAAAACAAAATCAATTGATTACAAATAAACATTGCATTTAAAGAAATGTAACTAATGAAAGAACATAAATGCAAATGATCATGACCAACAAAAAGATTTAACTATAAAGGATAGGTTGGTCAATGAGGTTCAAGGCCTTAAGGTTTGACTAAGTATATAACTTTAGGAATCCACCTAAGGTCTTGAGAGGGTTGATCTTTGAGGTCTAGGTTAGAAGTCCCACCAACTATAGGAGATTTGACTTGATAAATTTTCAATTTAGACTTATCACCAATATGTTTAGTTTTAACTAAATTTAGCTTAGGTTGGTGATTAGTCTTTTGAGGTTGGTGATTCTTCTTTTTAGGGGATTGATTTCTTTTCTTCTTATTTTCTCCCTTTATTTGACTTTTGAATTTTAAATTTAACTTTGTTACTTTCTTCAAAAGTTCCTTCATGTGTTGATTTAAGGGAGATAGATTGAGAAGCTTTTTGTTGATAGATTCTTTTATACTTGGTTTAACTTGTTTAACCCTTTTGGAATCTATCTTAGGAGACTCCTTTTTAATTGATTTAACTTGTTTAATCTTCTTGGAGTCTTCTTTTATTTTTAGTGTCTTACCCTTCATAGAGTTTGATTTTACTTTCTTGTGTTCAAAGATGGGTTTAGACACATGGCTTCTTCTTAGTTTGCACTCAAACCTAAAATGCCCTTCAATGCCACAATAATTACATTTAGACATGGGCAAGGAAATATGAGTGCTAGAGAATGAGGACTCACCTTTCACAAAAGTGTTGGTGAATTTAGGGTCATGTGAGATATTCCTATTATAACCAAGACCCGTCCTATCTCCTTGAGATTTACCCAATTTAAATAACTTTTCAAATTTTTCTTCACTTTGGGTAAATTTGCACTCATACTTTTGTTTGTAGCTTTCAAGTTGAGTGACTTGGTTTTTAAGGGTTGAATTTTCATTTTTAACTTTTGTTAGTTCATTTTCAAATCCCTTAAATTTGTTTAGTTCTTCATGGGCAAGTTTTAACTCAAATTTAAGTTCATTAATAACATTAGATCCAAGTTCTAAAGTTTTTATCTTATTTTGAGCATTAGATAAATTTTCCTTAGAAGTAGTCAACTTGGATTCTAGGTTGTTAATGTTTTTGTCTTGCCTTTGTAATTGATCTCTTAGTTTTGAATTTTCCTTATTAAGATCATCACATCCTATCTTTAATTCATTTAGTTCATCTTGAACATTAGATAGGTTATGTAAAGAAATCATGAACTTAGATTCTACACAATTTATTAATTCTTCTTTGTCTCTAAGTTCATCTTTTGAAGAGACTAATTCATTGTTTAGTCTTTTAGATTCTTCTCTTAATTTTTTATTTTTCTTATCAAGCTCTATGGAAAATGTATATAATTCCTCATAGGCTTGTTGAAGGTCATCTTCATTTTCATCATTTTCTTCCTCTTTTAATTCAAATTGAGATTCATTGATTTCAAGGTTTGAATCTCCAAATGTGGGAAGGAGGGGTCTAGAAGAATCTACACAAGAATCTATACAATCTAACATAGTGGAATCCATTCTTATGATTTTCATGAAAACACAATACTAGGGTTAAACTCTAGGTTTTTACACCTAATCAAGAGTTCCAAAACACTTGATCCTAAAATAGAGCACGAGGCTCTGATACCAATTGAAAGTCCGGGATCCTAACCCTAGAGGGGGGGGTGAATAGGGTGATCTACACTTAATGACTAATTAATGCCAATTTTAACTTCTTTACAAATAACTAGTCACATGTGATGATTAACAAACAATATGCGGAAGCTTAAACAAAACAATCACCACAAAGCATTCACCATAACATAATGATTTATAGTGGTTAGGCCTCAATGCCTACATCCACTACCAGCTTGTGATCCAACACCCCACCGGATTTCTACTATTTATGATTTTGAAAAGGCTAAGCAATAACCTCTACAATATGCTTTCCAAGGATAAGCAATAACCTAACAATGTTGTTTTTCTAGGCTTAACAACAACCTATACAAGATGCTTTTCTAGGCTAAGCAATAACCTTTACACAATGCTTTTCTTAAGTTAAGCAATAACCTTTACACAATGCTTTTCTTAGGCTAAGCAATAACCTTTACAATAAAGAGATTTTCTCTCAAGGTAGTGTCTTCACAAAACACTCTAAGAGAATACAATTAAGCTCAATTACAATGCCTCTTAATTAGGCGGATATGAAATTGAAAAACTAACTCACACAAACACTATATGAATGCAAAGGTGTATGTTCATGATGTGTGTGTGTGATAACTTCAATCAAGTTAAAATTAAGCCCAATCAATAATTGCTTAATGCATTTAAAAGTTTAAGGCACACAAAAGATTTGATTGAAGTGAAATGCAAATCACATGTACAAAATACTAACTTGTTGATGATATGAAAATCAAAGGTTCACAAGTTGTATGAAACTATTTAAGACTAAACATGTGATGCATGTGCAATGTTGTTTTCAAAAACAAAAGATTAACTAAGGTTCAAATGAATGAAAACAACAATGTGATTCAACCAAGTAAATGAAACATGTCATAAAAGAAATCAAATGATTTGACAAAACATGTTTTATAAAGTTTTAAAACAAACTTGGTTTGAAATCAAGGGTGAAGAATCCAATCCAACTTCAATCAAAGATTAAGAGAATTGATGGATTCAACACATCATAGTTAACATGCTAAAATTAATTTACCAATAATTTAAACAAAGCATGAAACATATGATAAATAAAAGTAAAGCTTACTTAGAGATTTAACTTCATTAATCCAAGCTTTAGCTTTACTAATGACCCCTTGATCTCTCTTAGTTCATCCCCTTTCTTTTGTCTCCAAACACCTCAAAGAAGACTAAAATGTTCAACCCTTTTCTCATGGGAATGAACCTCATTTTATAGTCAAAAAGTGACTTCTGGCGTGTCCCCGGTCGACCTGGCCCTTCCCGGGTCGACCTGGCCTTCAACGGTCAAAAATCTGACCGTTTGAAAGAGAGCCCAACGGCTCTTTCCCGGTCGACCGCGCAGTGTGGCCGGTCGACCGGGTCCATGGGCTCGGTCGACCGGCCACACTGCGCGGTCCACCCGGGCCTGGGACCAATTTCCCCACAAATTGCATATTTCAAAGAGATTTCTTGAGGGAAGGTTTGGGCCACTGAATCAAGCTAGGAAACATGTTTTAAATCATTCTAAGAGTTTTAAAAGCATGAAACCTAAAATGCCTAAGTTGATTTGAAAGATTTAAAGCCAAAGGCTTGCTTGATTCTAAAAGATTTTTTCAAAACAAATTGCATCCAAGTTTAAAATCAAAACATGCATGAACCAAGATTTTTACAAGTCTTAAAAAAACAATGCATGTATATATCAAGATATCAAGATTTTCTAAATCAATGCAAGTGTGAAAATTCGAGTGATGCTAAAATGATAATGCATCCATCAAATTGCAATACACAAAATTCCTAACACTAACACCATAAGGGGTGCACAAAAAAATCACTAAACCCCTAAATCGATTTGAACTGCCTTCCTTCAAACCGTTTGGTTCAGTTTTCGGTTTGAAGGTGCGGTTAAACCACTCAAACCGAACTCAACCGATTATATAAATATATATTTTTTATAAAATATATTAAAAAATATAAAAAATTACTTAAATAAGACTCAAACCCTCACTCCGTTACTTGGAGTCCAACGTTTCTCACCAATTGAACTGCCATTTTTTGTGAAAATGAAATAAAATAAAATAAAAACAAAAAAACTATAACTGAATCGAACTGGTTCCTTTCTGTCGCGACCCCGGACCGGGTCCCCTGAGACAAGGCGGGCCTAATCCGGGACCGGGACTAAATTGTTGTTTGATGTATGTATGATTGTGCATGAATTAATTTAAAACCCAAAACGTATACGAGTCTACCAAAGAGTACCACTCATACACGCGATTTCCCACAGGTGTCCGCGGTGAGGATATCACATCAACATGAATATTTCTTTTATGTGCGGAAGCGTGTAGCAAATCTATTTCATACATTCATGTCCAAGATAGCAAGATTAACATATGTTTAATACTAGTATCAAAATGAGCAATGATCATTAAAGCTATAACCCCAAAAGAAAGTTAAGGTTTGCATCAATATAGTTTAATTACATTGTCCCCAAAAATAGAGGCCAACGAAGGCCAATGTAAATAAAATAACAAGTTCCCCAAAAGAATGGTTAGTTTCTATCCCCAAAATGTTTCGCAACTCAAGCACCCGAATGTCTAGACGACATCATCGGCGTGTCACTCAACTAGACGTTGTGGTTCGCCGACCGCCACCTCAAGCTCCTCCTCGGGGAGACCAATAACGGGACCTGAGTACCAAAGCAAAGGGTCAAACATGATGGTTTGGCAAACTGGTGAAAAGACATAATAATAAGGAAATTACCTTGGAAAACATTTAAACCTGTCAAAGCAATAGTTTCATAAAACGAGAGAATTATTTATTCAAACACATATGCAATATAAAACATGTAAGGTATCCAAGGAAACGAGAAACAGACAAGATGGCAAGCACACATTGCTAAGTCCTCTATCACCGAAGTGACATGAGCATATCGGGATGTTGTCTCAGTCACCGAAGTGAGGAGATGCAACATAAGTAATATATACATATACATAATATAATATGGGACGGGACCACGGTAGCGAACCGGGTATTGGGACAAGACCACGGTAATAACCGGGTAGCGGGATCCAAACTGCAGCTGGCGGGACGGGAAATGGTCTCCAAGTCGGTGGATCAGACCGTCAAGGAAAGCCAAGCTTAGTGGTGCCGACTCATAGGTCAAATCATGTAAAACAAGACATGTACAAATCATATGTAATGCACTTAAATAAACGGGCGGGACGGGGTGCTCAAAAGCACTAATTTCATTTTCAAACGGGAAGTGCATATCGGGGCAAGCAAAAGCTCTAGTTGCAAATTCAATGTTTTCGGGAATGATAAATCACATTTCTTGAAATTCGGGACAAGTATCGGGATTCGATATAAATCAAGTGAATAAGGACCCCGTATGTCGATCGTAATGATCACTTGGTACTCCTTGAGTTTGGAGACATTCCGGGCTCTTTATGCACCTTAGGTATTCAAATTTTAATCGAATTTTAAACAAACAAAACATAATAGAGATGGGATCCTAAGCACAATATTAATCTAGTAGTACCTTACAACCTACTCAGTCATCGAAAGGAAAACGGATTCGCGATACCCAAACAAACCAATTTCGCGTTTAGATAAAAGAAAGGTTATCCCGTCGTTCCGTACCGTTCAAGGTTGAATTAGGTTAAGTACTGATACAATCGGATTAACCATGAGGAATGTCGGTTCAACCATCCTCTCAGGAAGTCAAATGGGTTCACAAAAGGGTCACTAAGTTCCACTTAAAGTCCATCTAACATAGGGCAAAAATCCATATTTCAGTAGGGTTTCTAGTTGGGCAGGTCGACCTGGCCCTTGGCCGGTCGACCCAGCACACAGTGGGCTCGGTCGACCGGCCAAGGGCCAGGTTGACCGGGAGTTGTAAATTAAAATGCAGGAATAGTGATTTGGTCAGGTTCCAGAGGACCTGACCATGTGTCGCAGGTCGACCGAGCCACGTGGCCGGTCGACTGCATGAACTGCGTAACAGTAGTTCCCGCAGTGCAGCAAGTCATCCAACAGGGGACCTGATCCAGTGTGCCCGGTCGACAGCGCCCCTTGGCTGGTCGACCGCGTGAACTACGTAACAGAGCCCAGTTCTGTTTTCTACAGTTCAGTGGTTCATCCATTTTCTTCATTCCTTTTCTACATTCTTTCAAACCTGATTAGCAATATAATTCATGAATAAAACAAGCTATCAAGACTCACTATTATGCATTTATTTCAAACCTAAACAAGCCATTAATATCACTAAATATTAGGTGAAATCATAAATGCATTTCATAAAACTCATTCAAAGCTAAAAGTATCAAATCATCCACTTGCCTTGGGTCCCAAATCAAAGGAAAACAAGCTCCTAACCACACTTGCAAGCCATGAACACAATCTCTACAAAAACCCCCAAAACAAAACCCTAAAATGGGTCAAACCAAGCAATAAGAAGAGATAGCTCCTAATAATGAAAATGAAGCTTCTCAAGGACCATAAGAACACAAATCTAAGAGATTAGGGAGAGATCTTACTTGGAGGGTCCTCAAATGGCAAAGATTAGCTCAAAACAAGTCTTGAAGATAGTGGTTTCTTTCACAAAAGTTATCAATGGAAAGCCCTTGAGGTGGTGAAGAAGATGATGAAGTCCTTATAGATGTTGGTGCAAACTTGGTAGTGCTTGATGAAGGAAAAGCAAGAAGAAGAAGAGAAGAGCCAAGCAAACCCTAGGCTCAAGGTGGCTGTGCTGGAAAAAGAGAAAGGAAAAAGGGGAGATGGGTTCTTGTAGCCAATGAAAGTGGGCTCTACAACTTAAGAACTTTGAAAGGCTGAAATAGTGGTTTTCGGGACTTCGGATGAAATCAACGAAGAAGGAAGAAATGATCGTCGAAATTTCTAGTTTTCAAAAAGTATATGTTTCGCGGGTTTCGAAAATATCAATTATTTGGTACAGATTTAATGTAAAAAGACTGTTTTGCCCAAGAAGCTAGAAAAATCAAGTTTCGGGATTCGAGACGGGAACGAGATCAACATGAAAGTTGAAGGGATTAACAAAACAAGTAAATTGGGATAAAACACCAAATCAAAAGAACCTCGAGTAATCCCCCAAGCACACGTAAGTCATAACAAGGAACCCCCAAAGGGCCCCACTAATACCGAAGGCACTCAAAATTTCCCAAAACTATGACAAAGCTATTCTAAACCAACTAAACCAAAATCCACAAAACACACTTAGCATTAACACGCAACTTAATCAACACTAATCGAGGTCACTCGGGTCGGGATCTTACACTTTCGATTCGGTTCGGTTTGAGAACATAAGCAATTCAGTTTGGTTTAGGAAAATAGAAAACCGATGGGTTCGATTTAGTTGATGATTTTCCCTCTAAACCGGTCCGAACTACCTATGTGAACCCTTAAACACCACTCAACCATTAGCGTATTGGCAGGTCCTTAGTTGATTTAGCCCCTGTTTGGCATCAATAATTTTTATCTTCATTTCTATAAATCTCTAAAGCGGTTAGAGATTTTGAGAATAGAGGCATTTGATAGCGTGTTTCACCCTCGTGTAGAAAAGTAGAGACAATGCCGCTTTTTTCCACATCCCACCATTGGATCCATGTAGAATGTAGAATGAACAAAATAGAGGCGGATGAACAATGAATCTTGCCTAACAGTGCCGATCTGTTTTAATTTTTTTTTTTAAAAAGATCTAAGAGTGTAAATCAAGATCCAAACCATTGGAAACGTTCACACGATCAAACATGGCCCTGACACCAAATTTCAGCCGTTGGATCATCACCAATCTCGAGATATGTGCAAAAAAGTGATCCATTGGATGTAATTTTTTGGAATCTGTGCGCTCTAAACATAAAATCAAAACTCGTATATCTCTTTGGAATGTTGAAAACAACTACGTGATCAGTTTTCAAGGTTTGATGTATCATGCTCAATTTTGAATTTGTCCATGAGCAGTAACGTTTTTCTATTACTTTTGGGTTAGTAAATCACAATCTAAAATGTTAAAATTGTTCTTAAGATAAAGCCCATCTATGGGATAAAATCTCATTTGTTGGATCATCACCGATTTCGAGATATGATCAAAATATTTGAGCCATTTGATAATATTTTTTGGATTATGTGCTCCTTAAACACAAGATCCAAACCGTTAGATCTCTTTGGAAGGCCGAAAATGACTATAAAATTAATTTTCAAGGGTTAATACCTTATGCATTTTGAGAAATTTGTGAAAAACTTCCAACCATTGATATAAAAAAATATATTTAACATAAATCCTTGCATTACCAATCACTAACTCTTTTTTTAATGGCTCTATTTTTATGAGTTTATAAAAAAAAGAGTAGAGATATCAACAATTCCCTAGCCCTAAAAGGATAAAGCTCTGTTTATAGTGACTATTGAGAAACCTTTTTAAAATGCGTCGCCCTCATAATTTTGTCAAATTCCAGCGTCCACAATGTTTAGGCTATATCATGTTTTCATGATAACTTTCCCACCACGTGGGATCCCATCTAATCACGTTTTCAAGAAAACATCTCTGTTTTCATGTCAAATTCATATGGGATCCCATCCCACCATCAATTGAGCTTCATAATGAAAACGTAATTGGACCATCTAACCAGAGATGTGACGTCAGTGCCGTTCATGTATTTGTCATTGTGATTAATCTACGGTGGAACCCACTTCTTTTTTCAAAGCTATAATAAAGGTAATGGGTTTCATCTTAAACGATAAGTGACCTCCAGAGTTAAAGTTCCAACTTCGAGGCATTTGTTAATACTGCCAAGGATCTGGATTCATTTCCTGACGGTAGGATCAAAACAACTCTGCAAGTGATAATATAAGTGGATGCATGTTGCAGCCTGCACGTGAAAAGAGTGCTAGGGTGGGAACTTTCGTCTCTCTAATCCAAATAAAATAAAAGTTTGCAACGTCATTCGAGCAATCCGAATCTGCCGTCCACCTCAGATTTCCAAAACCCGAAGAGCCCTTTCCTGTACAAACTCTGCTACTGAATACATATTACAGTTCCTTCTCTCTTCCTTTCAGGAATGAATGTCTCTCATCTCCATTTGCTTTTGCAGCTTTGAAGTAGCAGATCGGTTCCTCTGGTTGCTAAATCCTCTTCCATTTCTTCCCTAACTAGGTTTTGTTTGATAGGACGACATGGGCAGTTCGGACGATAGAGTCGTTGCTGTCATCATGGTTGGAGGCCCAACTAAAGGTTGTTTTTAAGCAAATCAACGGTTTGGTTGAGATTGAGATTCCTTGAAAACTTCTTTTTTTGAATGAAGAAGAAGGGTTTTTGAGGCATTTCCATGGATTTCATTTGAGGAGAAAAGTTTAGGTTTGTTTATGGGAGGCATTTTCATGGAGTTTCATTTCCTGGCCACTTTGTGTTTTTTATGATTACTGTGTACTAAAGAAGCTTTTGGTGGTCTGTGATGGCTATGGGTTTGTTTCATTGTTTGGGTGGAGTTCATTGAGATTAATATGGAATGGAAATGAAAATGCAAGAAACCAATCAAGTGAAAATTGCATGGGATGGAAGATGGAATGAGATTTGATGGAAATGTCTTTGCATGAAAAGCCTGAGAGTAACATTGGTTTGTGGAGGTGGAAGAACTGAAGTAACATCATTTAATTTTCTTAGATGATTGTGATTGGTTTTTTTTGCAGGTACTCGATTTCGGCCTCTGTCGTTGAATGTTCCAAAGCCGCTCTTCCCTTTGGCAGGGCAGCCCATGGCCCATCATCCCATTTCTGCTTGCAAAAGGGTAGATCTACTCTCTTTTCATCTACCTTTTTTGGTTTCATGGAATGTTGGTTTTTCCCTGAAACCCTTATGAAAGTGGCGTTTTCCCAGAAACCCTCATGAAAGTGACCTTTTTTTGGTTTCATGGAATGTTGGATTTTCCCTGAAACCCTTATGAAAGTGGCTGGGTATGCTAGTTTGGCCGTTTGCAGAATCAGGGAACATGAATTCTCCAGGTTCTTGCTTCTTTTAGCCATAAGATGGACTACATTGTCCAATGCAGCCCAACAGGTTTTTAAATGCATTTTCCCAGAAATAACTTCCAAATTTAGACACTGGCAAAAAAAAAAAAACCTTCCAAATTTAGATGTGTTTGTGCGGATGCATTTCCATTGAATCTTATTTTCTTTCCATCATGTTTTTTTTTTTTTTTTCCTTTTTAAATTGTAATTAGTATATTGGACCATTAGGAGTTGTGTTCTCTATATGTGTTCTCAACGCCTTACCCGATATATAGGGCTAGTGGGTGGTTCTATGTATCCATGGGTTTACCAATGATCAAACCAAAGGGGGGTCGGCAGGTTCCCATGTTATAAAAAAAGAAAAAAAATGAAGAAAGATGACCCAGAAGTCAACTTTCATGAAGATACATTTATGTGCAGCCAATCTCGAAGGGAACTAAAAAAAAAAAAAAGTATTTTCACCATTCTGTTAGGTGGATTGATTTCTGCAGGTCGTATTCCTCCTGCTATGCCCTTTCTTCATGATTTCCTTGTATTTTCTTCTGTGATATGAAACAGAATTTGTGGAATGTGGTGGCACTTGGTATAAATGCTTCCTTTTCCTTGACGAAGTACAAAAGCCCCTTTCAGCCATTTTAGCAAAACGAGTAATCAGAGGTCGTATCTGCAACATGTGCTCTGCTTAAATAAAAAGGGTCTTTCCGGCCTTTCCCTTAGTTAAAGGGCCTTTATACCAAGTCCCTCTTTCTGCAAAATTACAGTTGATATTCCTTTTTTTTTTTTCTTTGAATGATCAATTATCACATGATTTGCATTTGCTATTTCTCCATGAAGAATGAAATCCAAGGAAACTAAGTGAAAATGACATCCCAAGGAAATGAAAGTTTGTGGATAATAATGGAGTACAATAAAAGCAAGGAAATTGATTTTCGTTTCTAATGAAATTCCAATGAATAAACAAGCCGAATAGCCGATATTCTTTCCCTTTTGAATGGGTTTTTTGTACCTAATCAAGATATTCAATGGTTCTTGCAGATCCCCAACTTGGTCCAGATCTATCTTGTTGGCTTCTATGAGGAGCGTGAATTCGCTCTTTATGTTTCTTCAATCTCTAATGAGCTGAAAGTTCCTGTCCGGTAATTACATGTGTTGCAGCCCTTTTGAGTATTTCTGTATTATTATATCTGAATTTTCTCTCTCATTGCAAGATAATTAAAATTCTTTTTTCCTTTTTTTTTTTCTTCTCATTGCTGCTGCTCTAGATACTTGAGAGAAGACAAGCCACATGGCTCAGCAGGTGGCCTTTACAATTTCAGAGATCGAATTATGGAAGACAATCCGGTTTTCATCTTCTGCTCCTCATATGCCTTACCAATGCATTTGTTTCTATGTTGAGAGTTGGTTTTAATACTCAGTATTGGTCCCAGATTCATTGACCTCAATCTGTAATGACTTGGCCGAGTTGCACCATGGTCAGCTAGTATGAGACGTATAAGTCCAATCAACTCAGTGGGTGCCAAGTCCCACACAACTCGGCCGGGTTCTAAAACCATATATACAAGACAAACGCAAAATGTGTATCTGACATGGACATCAAATTTTACTCTTCACAAACTCAAGTATTTGATTGAATTTAATATATGACTCAAAGCTTAGCATTAATGTTGTGGTCTTTCTTCTGTTATTGACCTCACAGTCGCATATATTTTTGCTGAATTGTGATGTTTGCTGCAGTTTCCCGCTGCCAGACATGCTTGGTAAGTCATTTGACCTATACAATAGGATGATCTTTTCTCAGATAACTTCTTTCCTTGACTCCTGTATTTTTGGACCTGTTTGGTTGTACCAAAACCGAATTGTCAGTTAGTTATTGGTACTTAATTTAGTGTGGCTGTAAATGCTAAAGTATTGACGTATATATTTTTAAATTCCGTCAGAATCAATATCCTTCCATTAACTTTTCATGATTTTCTCATGTAATTGGCTATTGACTGCGGCTTCTTTCCCTACATGACTTATTGACTTCAGAGGCCCATAAAAGATATGGTGGCATGGGAACCATTTTAGTGATCAAGGTTGGTTATAATCGACTACTTCTACTCTATTGCCCCTTTTTATCTTTGTGCGGCCTTTCTAGCTGCATTCCTTTCTTCTTCAATTTCCCCTTTTATTGAGAGGTTTCTTCTTCAATTTCCCTTGGTTTTCTGTTATTATTTTTTTTTCTTTTTCACTCAAAAGGCTTTTTAATTAATACTTTTTTTGTACAGGTATCTGCTGAATCTGCCAACCAATTTGGTGAGTTGGTGGCTGATCCAATCACAAATGAACTGTTGCATTACACAGAAAAGCCTGAGACCTTTGTATGTATAGAACCTTTGTATTGCATACATATTTCCAGCTGATAAAGGGTTTTTTTTTTTTTTTCATGTTTTTTTTTTACTTTTTGTTGAAATGTTCCATATGTGCATCTTATTTCTTGTGAGCTTCAAATAGATGGATTCACTTGTTGATCTCTTTATTTCATTGCTTCCTTGTGATAATCTTATGCTCTGTAATGTAGGTAAGTGACCGGATAAACTGTGGTGTTTATGTATTTTCTCCCGACATCTTTTCTTTCATCCAGGATGTTTCCATACTACGAAGAGACAGAGGTTGGTAATACATAGGATGTTCATCTGTCACCATTGTGTCTTGAAATGGAAGTATTAAGGTGCAAAACTTACTGAAATGAATTTGGGCTAGTCTCTCAGTCATATGGAGGATAGGATATCTCTGTATAGGACAAGTGGGCTCTTTTTTTTTTAAATTTTAATGAGATAATTTCATTAAGGAAATACGTTATGTAGCTGTACGGTATATAAAGCATATATTGTTTGGTATATCTTAGATGGGCAAGTAGCTGGGACAAGATAATGAGGGATGGATACAAGTTGGGTCCATGGAGTTGGATCCTAACCAGATTTAGGCCATTGTACTCAGATCCAGACCTGGACTCGGACACGAAATGACTTTGATATTTTTTCCCTGAAAATGGTAACAGGTAATTACATTAAAGAAGAGATAAAGGATCAATACAGAGGAAACGAAACCAACAAAAGGTGAAAGGTGTAAAAGCATTTTATGGGATCATACGAACAATTAAACCCTGTTTGTTTACATGTATGTATGAGTAAAGGGGAGATTGATGTCAAATCATGAAAAAAAAGTAGAAGTAAACGTATGTTAAAGTAAAAAACAGAGGCGTGTTTAAATACTTTTTTTTATTGTATTAGCTAAAGTACAGGTGAGAGGGAATGTAGATTAAAAGAACTTTTTCTCTGTGATGCCCAGATACGGGAGGGACACGCTATGGACACGGTAGGGAAATGAATCTTACAAACAAAAAGTGAAGTATCGGATATGATATGACACGATATGTTGCCCACTTTGAAGTATCTGTGCATCATAGCTTTTTGTCATAAAGTTTATTGCACTACAATTTATCATACTTCTTTGTGGTAAAAAAAAAAAAAAAAGGCATGTGGAGTAAAAGGTTAGTGGTGTCACATCTAAACTTTACTTCTCCACTCCACTTTTTTCATCTAGACATGGTGAAGTAAATAAACATCACATCACATGCGTAATTGTTACTCCATCTTTCACTACTTGTGCTAACCAAACAGGCCCACACTTGCATCTCCCTATCAACCCCTTGCTTGGCTAAAACATCTGCCAATCTTCCATTGCATTAGTGCTCCTTCTAACCTACTTGAAACAGACTTGGATGGACAAATTCAAAGACTTAATTTCAATACTATAGAAGTGTAATTCCCATAGTCCCACACTTTAATAGGTAACCCAAGAGCATGAAATGAAGATGAAATGACTTTGATGTGTAGATCTAACTTCAATTCCGATGGACCCAGGTGGGCCAGACCTTACTCAAAGTATAGTTATGTATTATATAATATTAATCTAATATATTATTATTTTTTAAATAGTATTATTATTTTTATGAGTTACATACATTGCAACTAATGCATGTATATTATGACATAACTGTATATAAGATATACATTTATTATATTATTATACACTTGAGGACATGGGTGTATGTCTCTACACCTGGATTCAATTATTATTTGGGCCTGAAAGGGGACCATGAGCCAAATTCTTGGGTGCGGTCCATGGAGTGACTGGGTGACTGAGGGTACATTGACATCCTTACCAACTCATCTCATCCAAACATCAAAATATACAAAATGGTGAACATAATAGATGAGGGTGATACGACTAATTTAGCTAGGATCACATTCTGTGCAGCTTCGTGCCTGCAAAGGAACTATATCGAGAGAAGTGCTTGATTACCACACTATCCCTTTCTTAGCAAACCTGTCTTCTTCCTTGTTTCCACCTTGGTTCAATGACATTTTGAAATGACATTGAATTCTTGGGAAACATCTCGATCTTCCATATCTTTAAGAAGATGCAATGGGGGCAGCGACACTTGTGCTCCCTTAATGAATTCCAATCAGGACTCATCCTCATTGATGAGACATGACATGGAATCCCCAGCCTAATAGCCTCTAGAAGCTCTACAAGAAGAGAAATGACTCTATCATGTTCATTGTTTGGAATCCAACAGCCTCGAGTCGATACAAACAATGTTGGAGGATTGGAGCATAGTTCCTAATCAAATCACCAAAGCCAGTATGGCCTTGATTTCCGTGCACACTATGTTTGAAACTAAGCTTGAAGAAGTAGGGAGGGAATGGACCCATCGAAGAACCCGAGCATGAACCCTACTAGAGTCCTTGAAGTTTTGCTCAATGGAAGACATATAGACTTTCAAAAAACTCTCCAAAGAGAGTCCACGAAGAAACACCACACTTGACCTTGATAATAAACTAGAATGAGTTTCATAAAACTGGCAAGAGGTCATCTGAGGAGGACATGATTGCAAAGTCTTTGCCTGCTATGAACATGAGGCAAGTGTTCATCATGATCTGTCTTTTGTACCAAAGATTCTCTATGGTAAGGATCTTTCTAGAAGATTGTTTGAAGAAAATGTAGGTTCTTATGGTGGGGCATGAATTTTTAGAGATTGGCTATCAAATTTGAGGCTCCATCCACCACACCCAGAACAAAGAAAAAGATCTGATTGAGAAACACACGTGTATTATCCCTGCATAGATCATAACTGCGAATTTTGGATCATTTTAGCTGAAATGGAAGAATAATTTTGGTTTGAACCAACAGCACCCTGAAAAAAATTGGTCCAGATTTTGGACCATTCAGCCAAAATCTTGGATTTCGGACCATTTTGGCTGAAACTTTTTTATCATACAAAAGCAGTACAGGCCGGAGTATCTAGATTTTTTTTTTCCATTTTACTTGTACCTCTAATAGGCCCACTTAAGAAAGATTTAAACCCCTAAAAATTACCCATTTGGCATGTAGAAATAACATATTCCATTATTGATTTGCTAGAAAAAATTGAATGTATAATTTATACCTGTTTTCTACTTCATCATCATCATCATAATATTATATATATTTTTTAAAATGTAACTCCGGAATGCTTTTCCGAAATTCCGAATCACCCAAAGCATGTCGTTTGGAAGCCAACCGAAATAGGGTCCAAAATGAAAATCTGAACTATGGGCTAGATCCTCGTATCCCCACTACTCTCTAGTTATAAATATAAGACTTTGAAATTGTACTTAGCTTCATTAATAAGGGACTTGAACCATAGTTGTCAAATTCAGTTCAGTTCAGGTGAACAATTTTGGTTTGGCTGGTGGTCCGAGAAGACTCTCGTAAGATTTTGGCCCAAACTTTGGACCATTTTGGTTAGCTGAAATGACTGAAATCCATAATTTTGGCTGAATATTTAGAAAAAAAAAAAAAACAAATAAAATGGGGAAAAAGATATAGCTTCACAAACCCAAACCCTAGCTTCACACAAAGATGGCTTGCACATGTATTATACTGTACCTTGCTAGAGTTTAAATACAACCAAATAAGATGTGAATAATCTTTAAGGATAACTGAGCTAGAGCCTAGAGGTTGGATACAATCAAATGTGATGAAGTTATCTTGAGGATAATATACTTAGTTCGGTGGTCCTCGTGACTACACATAAAATATACAACAACTATGGTTCTCGATCAGAGCTAACAAATGTATGTGCCCTCTTTTATCACCCCTCTCAAACTCACATACAAAGAGTGTAGCAAGTTCGGATACCAATGGATACAACCAATTAGTCGGCATAGATCGTGCCAAGTTGATAGTGATATGAACAAAAAGACAATCAACTTCAATGTGTTTAATCTATTCATGGAAGATGCCCTTTTCGGCAATGTGAATGTCACTTCTGTTGTCACAATAAAATGGGTTTGGTTGGGATATAGAGATGACGAAGTCTGAATGCCAAACGAGTTCTGAGCCATAGCATGATATTCAACCTCAGTTGAGGAGCAGGAAACAACTGAATGCTTCTTTGATTTCCTACTTCCTAGTGATGAGTGAGTCACCCAGGCAAATGTTAATAACCAGTAGTGAAGCAACAGTCAGTTGTATCACCAGCCTAATCATCATCTGTGTAAGCACGTGACAAAAATGTAGAAGCAGATGTGTAGAAGAGACCCATCTGGTAAGTGTCTGATGTAGTGAATAATATGAAGGACAACAGTATAGGTGACTTATATGTATCTCTCATATATGTTACACTTCATAATTCTTTTTACTATTATTGGAAGTGACTTGTCATGGTAGAAAATGGTTGTTGTCACTGTTTGCATTGTTGAGAATTTCGTTTCGGTCCCTGTTTCGGTTTGGTCTCCAAACCAGAATGTTTCGGCCGATTCAAAATTTCAGCACAACATTTTGGAGTTATTTTTTTTTTTAAATTATAATATATATGTAGAAAATATAGAATATTAATTTTAAAATAACATATAAATTATACATTTGATTTATTCTACCTAATCAATAAGCAATATATTATTTCCACATGCCAAATGAACAATTTTAAGGGGTTTAAATCTTCCTCAAGTAGGCCCATTAGAGGGTACTAGTGGAAAAAAAACCTCTGGATACTCAAGGCCTATATTGACCCTTTTTTTTTACTGATAAAATAGGCTTTGGCCAAAATCTGAAATCTCAGACTGAATCCAATTTTGGCCGGAATGGTCTTTAGATTTGGACTAATTTTTTTCAGGGTGGCTGTTCAGTTCAGTTCAGACCATTGTTCGAACAGAAATTATTCGGCCATTTCAGCTGAAGTGAACTGAAATTCGCAACTATAATTGTTAATTTGTTTGAAGATTAATTATATAATCTCAATCATGTTTTGCAACACGGTACATATTTCATTTTTTATCATTTATTTCAGTGCATTATAAATACTACAGTCTTTTATCGGTTTGACATTAGATATTGTAGTCAATCCTCCAACAATCAGCACTAATAATTGAAAATATAGTCTCAAAGACAAAGTAATGGAGAATTTTTTTTCCTTCCAATAATTGTTTACCCTAGTTCATTGTGTATAGTTGATAATTTTTTTACCTAATGTCATTCATATATATAGCCAAGACTTGTTGATGTCTAAACATTAATGTATGATATTGATACCTGCAGCTAATTTACGACGTGTATCCAGCTTTGAAGCCCTTCAATCTGCAACCAAGTACGATGACTGATTCTGAACTTAAGTTGCTAGAAATTAACCTGTTACTGTTGCAAGGAGAATTTGATGTTGCTAGAAATTAACTACCCCCATTACTGTTGCAAAGAATATTTGATGATGAAATATGGAATTGCATGCAATCTTGAAGTACTCTATTTTCTGATTGCATTTGTGTTCTATTGCAAAAGCCTATGGCACTGTGGAAGGTTCTCACTATTGTAACCTAGACCTTGTGGGTTTGAATCATTCTAATAAAAAAAAAAATTGCTTCCTGCATTTAATGTTAGTAGTCGAAGTACTTGCATCTATATTCTATATACAAAATTGTAATGAAAATACAAAATAAAAAACTTTTCGGCAAAGCACTTGATTATTGTTGCTTTTGTGTTTATTAGGTTAATGATAGTTTCAATGGATTGCATGTGGTTGGAAGAAAACAAGATTTTGAGTAATTGTACAAGCAAAATGCTAAAATATTTTTATAAAAAAAAAAAAATCTAACATGTTGGGATAGTGAAATTTGAAAACAAAGGGTAAAGGCCATCGACAAAGGTATGATGATAGCCAAGAGAAAACATGACTTAGTTTAGGTGAACCGTTGAATTCAACCCAACTGGACAATTTAAAATCATCAACTAGAATGAAATGATCAAGTAGAACTAATCCCTAACAATTTTCATATAATAAACCTTAAACCTATGCCATATGAAGAAAAGATGCTTAACCTCACTAAGAAACATGACTCCTCATAGTGGTCGGCCAATGGAAGAACCCATATGGACCACCTCATGGCCAGGCCATATTTATCAAGTTAGGCCACAGATGTTCTTCTTCATCATTCATAGTCTTTTTAGGTCAAATCATATTCAACCTAACCATAAGACATGATTACTACAAAACTCCTAACATGAACATCTAAATCAGATTTGTCAAAATCCTAAACATCAAATAAGTGATTGAATTTCAGGTTTAAATCACATCATAGTTACCTAGTTCGTTCAAGAGGCCTTCAAACTGCAAATAGTTCATTTCGAACAAATCACAATTCGATTTGCGAACTACTAGTGAATTAATTTCATGTAGTTCTCTAAGTTGAATCATATAATTCTATTGCGGTGCTTACCTTAAAACACAAGCCACTCAAAAGCACTGCGCCTTGTATAAGTGCTAATCCATACCTAACTCCGATCAGAGTTGGCCCCACATAAAGATTGATCACCTGTAGAACATGAAATTTTACTTTGGTTTTTATCTTAACTATGTTTTACATGTTGTCATTATGATCGTGGCCCAAACTATAATTGAAGTATAATCTTGCCTGTAGGGCAAATGAATATGACAATTATTTTGAGTGGTTTGGATTTTAGACAGACCTATAGTGATGGACTTACAAAATGGGCACATATAAATTAGTTCATCGAACTTGTCGAACTCGAGCTCCGAATTAGTCAAAGAAGCGAATCAAATGAACTTACCTTTTTTTTTTTTTTTTTGGGGGGTGCCCAAAAATGGGGTTCGGCCAGCACAATCTCCCCTCTTTTGCATTCAAACGATTAATTTCCAGCCCTAATCCATCATGCAAGTGATATTTGGGTGCTTTATTGATCTTATTGAATTAATGCACTGTTCATGTATTTTGCTAGGTTCATGATTCTTGTACCTAGAGCTTATATGTTTCCTCTAAATTTGTTTCAAAATTCGGTCCGATTTAGCCGAAACCAGTGATTTCAGTCCAAAATCACTAATTTCGGCCGAATCTAACTGAAGTTGTTTAGTTCGGTTGAATTTTTTTTTTTTTGGGAAAGAAGCAGCACCCAGTTGATTCAATTGAAAAAAAAAAAAAAAAAAAAGAGAAGAAGAAGAGGAGTACCTGGACTTGCCGAACCTCATCTTCTTTGTTAATGCTGCCATCTGCTGAACCTCATCTTTCATCTTGTTGAATCAACTGCCGAGCTGGAGAGCTGCCAAGTCACCCCTCTCAAAATCTCGATCGACAACTGCAAAAAGGGGCAAATGCCCTTTCGAGAGAAGCTTTGCCATTTTAAAGGGCTTTCCTGTCCCTTTTTTATATTTTATTTTTGTTGTGGAAGGGCAATTTGAACCTTATAAAGGGCCCATTTAATTGAGATTTATGGGTCCACAATATGGCTTCCCTATTAAAATTTAAGGCAGAGGGCCCATTTTAACCTTACAGAAGACACATTGTAATAAGATTCCTGGGTCCACAATATGATCCATCTATTAAATATTTAAACAGTTTAATAGAAATAAGGTCTTTGGCCAAGCAGGCTGCCACTATCCTATGCCTAGTGAACGATGTCCAAGCCGCCTGCCCAGTCGTGCATGTTATCCAATCCACCTGCCCACAACCCCACTTTGCAGAATGTAATGAATGCAGTCCTCTCCACAGGGGATCCTACTGTGGTTGGACAAAATACAACTGAGTGGTGCCTGACTCAAGAATACAAGACAATCATGTCTGGCTAGGTTTCCAAGCATACAAGTCTAGTACACACTCGAGACTACTACAATCCATCAATACTATGGACTTCAAGTCTTCAAGAACAATAATGAGTAGTATTCGTCCATTAATGCTCCATTTCCAATCCACGAGCCCAGACACAACCATCAAGCTTAATGGTAGCCATAGGGGGTCCTAGGTACACTCTGGGTCCTCAGTTCTGAATCACAACTGGTTCAAATACAATTCAAAGGTGAACATGCTTAAACATGTAAAGGGTATTCAAGGAAACGTAAATAACGACAGAGAGTTGATTCAAAGTCAAGGAGTCATTATAATCCAATCCTAGGTCATTGATTGTCGAATGTGTACGGAGTGTGGTATCGTTCAATTCTGCATAATCCCCAAAGCCTCGATGCCCTTAGGATATGTCCTTGGTGTTTTTTAAGGTAATGGACATGAATAGCTCGTGTTTCTGTGCACGTCTGATTTGGTATCGGACTCTGTATAAATTCCCGGACAATCCATAAGGGTACGTCAATCTCCAACGTCCCTCATTCAATATTCCCCATTTGGTCATCATTAGGTAGGGTCAATGGTCCCACACGTGAGGTCAAAGACTAGTTTTAAGTCTCCTTTTTAAAGGAAACACAGGGCTCTTACGGTTAGCTGTGATCCTCTTATAGTTAGCTGTGAGCAAATCAGTTTCAGGCAACTTGCAGGATGAACAGTAAATTCTGTCAGTAATTTTTGAAATTTGGTTATGGATGGGTTCGGTGAACCGTAGAATTCTCTATGGTTGGCTTACGGCTAGCTGTACGGCTAACCGTGAGCTGACTATAGAACAGTCTGTCAGTCAGCCTGTCCTAGGTTGGTTATAGGAAGCCTTCTAGAACCAAACCTGTAGATTTACAGCTAGCCGTAAACTCCCTGAATTGAGTTTTCTGAAGCTAAATCCGTTCATATTCAGGGGCATTTACCTTGCCTTCAGAAATTCACCTGTAACAAGCATTTAAGGGTCCATTTCCTCATCATGTACACACAACCACTTCCATTCAAGTCCATTCAAATAGAAACCCACTCCTACCATGTGAAATCAATACCAACATAATTGAGCTTGTAATTTAAGGTAACTAAGATAATTAAAGAGCAACAATCAACAAATAAACACTTGTATATCAAATTTATAAAGCTCATTCACTTGCCTTAGGTGAAGAGAGAAGAAAATGGGAGAACTTCTAGCTCAAGCTCTTACCTACCAAACCCACACTCCAAAATGCACCAAGCCACTCTCTAACACTCCAAAACTACTCCTACAACATCAAAAGAAAGATAGGAGAAGAATTAAGCATCATGCACAAATCTAGAAAGCTTAAGGAGGAATTCATGGGGCAAACTTACCAAAAATGGATAAAATGGCCAAAGGAAGCTCAAGGAAGAAGATGAAGATGGAGATTTGGCTTAGAATTCCTCCTCTAGCTTGGATTGAGCTCTTGGTTGAATGATGAAGAGAGAAATGGGGGAGAGATCTCAGACAAGCAAGGAGAAAGGAAGAAATGAGCTGAAATTGGGATTGGTTGGTGTTTTGTTCAGAAATCTTCTGAAAATTGCATTTACGTCCTTTAGTCATGGGTTTTGAGAAAGGACGGAAAAAAGAGGGCCTTCAAGGCATTGGATCCTGATGAGTCAAAAACGTAATGTTCGGGGAATGCAAAGATCTTTCCAACGGGCTCAAAATCGGCAAAAACTGATTTTTCGGAAAAGCTTCTCAACTTTTCCTAAATTGCAAACTGACCCCACCTGCTACGACCAATTGTGCTCTGATTCACACAAAACTTCGCAAACACCTTCCTAACACTAAAAGAAACTCGCTCAACCACTAATCCCACTTAATTAACTAACAAAGCAATTAATTAAACAAAACACACAATTAACGACATGATCTTACACCAAATAGCGACATGATCTTACACCAAATATATTTATTTTCTAAAAATATAGAATCCTTTAATTATTAAATTAATTCCTAAAATCACAGGAATTAAAATTTAACGAATCAGAAATCCAATGTTTTTGGGATTGAATCCTTACAGTACAAGGGCTACTGAACTCAACCAAACACTGCCCTAATGTGTGTTGCACTCTGCTGAACAGGGTTGTGATTGTATGGCTCTGGAACAATTCATAAACACTTGAGTTTTGTGTCTAGACGCGGTAATAGGGGTGCCAAATCACACACGGTGGTTGCTGAACTCAAAAAGGTGGAAACAAACTGCTTTTCAACCTAGCTGAACTCAAAAAACAGAAATGGATTCTTTTTCAACACAGCCAAACCTTTAGTCTGATTGGACTAGGGCTAGGGACCTTCAAAAACTCGAAGCTTTTCAGATCTGCTCAACTTGATTCCTTCGTTTGGATGTCTTCTTCTGGATTACGTGCTCAGATAACTTGATACCAAGTTAGAACAATTATAGCTAAGGAATCTATGGCTTTCTTAAGGTGTTTGAGAAAACCCTAGACTAGAAGAGAGAAGCAATAGAGAGAAAGAAGAGAAACAGGGATGGAAGGAGGAGATAGTTGTGATCCCTACGTGGGGCAAGCATCTCTATTTATTAAAGGGTCATTCTATTGGCACACAAACTTTTACTCTTCCCACACAAGGAATTTTTATTTATTTATTTATTTATTTTTATTACATTTGTACCCCTTTATGAACTGACCAAAACATCCATTATCCCACAAAAACTCAAAACAAATTTTCTCTTTTCATACTCAACCTCATCTTCTTCCCTATCCCATTCTCCCACGCATCTCACTCCACTTCCCTCACACAACGGTCTTGGGTAACTCTTCTTCCTCCATTTTCCACTCTTGGGTAACTCATCTTCTTCCATTTTCTGCTCTTGGGCAACTCATCTTCCTCCATCTCCTTCATCTTTCTTCCTTATTGTATTTTCTCTATTTTCATTCCTTCTCTGAGGCTTTCTCTGCAGGCCCAGATATGTGTGGTCTTTCAGGTCTGAACTAAATGCTAATGTTTGAATGTATAGTACCTAACAGTGTGAATTTGTTCGGTACTGTAAATCCGAACATTAGCATTCGGTTCGGAACTGTACATCCAAATAGTCAAGAAAACTATGCGATGAGGCATAAAACTTAGTCCAAATGCGTGAAAAAACACTAACAGTATTTGTAAAAGCTTACATTGAATGCGAATCTATCACCCATAACAAGTTTTCATGAAAAAACAATAATCTAAGGTGGAGGAAATGGTAAAGAAGAAATGGGGAAGAAGAATGAAATGGTAATGGTGGAGAGAAACATTTACCTTTGGAAGATGAGGTGGTGTAGAGGATTGGAAACACTGTGGGAACATCGGAGAGAGTGAGATGTCGGAGATGTGGAGAGGTCCGGTTGTGTGATTTGTGTTTAGGAAGAAAGGGAAAAGGATTTGTGTGGGAAGAAAGAGGAAAAATGGAAGGATGGGTTATTTGGGGATTTTTGGTGTGCGTGGAAAGAAGTAAAACACTTTTTAAATTATAATGATGTGTATAAAGAGAATTTGTGTGGGAAGAGGAAAATTCTATGTGCCAGTAGAATCTCCCTTTATTAAAAACTAACTTTAGAAAATTACAAAAATACCCTTGCATTCTCTATTAATATCCTAAAAGCCCCAAAACTAATTGAATAACAAATAAATCCTCTGTAACTCTTTACACCCAGTGAGTATTTGCATATGCTTCTACATTCAAGTATCCATGACATTTGTACAAGAAACCTTGACCTAAAGCTCCCTTCAAATATCTTAGAACTCTATGAATTGGTGCATGCATGAATTAACCTACCACTCTAACTACATATGAGATGTCTGGTAGTGTGATAGTCAAATAAATCAACCTCCCTACTATCCTCTGATACACTCTTGATCATGAAGCAACTTACCACTTTTAGAAGGCAAGCCCTTGTTTTTCTCAATTAGCGTATCCAGTATCCACTAGTTTTGCCTACGTTTCTTGTTTCTTCTAGTCCAATGTATACTTCTGCTATGAAATTGCAAATTTACACTCTTTGATCTTGCGACTTCTATCTCCAAAAAAATATTTTAGCTTTCCAACGGGGAAAGGGGGAATTTCATGCTTGCATGAGTGGCATGAAGTACTGTCCCTAATACTTAATTCACTTAGCGTTATACAGTGAATTACAAAATGCCCCATGCAATTTTCAGAACTCACATTAGATCCCCAATAGTTAACCAGAATAACAAATAAGCCCTGCAGAATGTGAAAGAAGAAAGGGTTTGGGGGGGTGGGGGGGTTGGCGCAGAAAAGAAACAATTTCTCTTATTTTCTACGACCTTTAAGTTATCAATCCAACTACTGGATTTCCAACATCATATCTTATTTGTCTCTATAAATTGAAATTAACCAGGTCAAATTCCTTTTTTTTTATGGACGAAACACAAATTCCGTTATTCATTTAAACATACATATCGTAAATGTAATCAGGATAAGGTTTTCTTTGGATCAGTAAATGCATATGATCTCTAGCCGCATGTCTTGCTATCCCATCTTTTGTTATTTATTGCCCAGATTCTTAATGAATGGACTGCTTTTTCTTTGGGATTCAAGTTTTTTCGACCTGGTTTTCATGACCTTGGATGTTGAACATCTTTATAATGTACTTTCAAGGAGAGACATGGTTGGCATCAATAAACACCTTTTACTTTATTTTATTTTTTTTAACAAAAAGATTTCGCTCTCAATGTTTTTATATTTAAGCATCTTACATTAATGTTGGCATAGCTACTGTAAAAATGAATGCAATAGAAGCAACTGTTAATAGAAACATGTGTGTTGATTTAACTTCCTTCAACAGGACCCTTCCAACAGATTTTGTGAGGCTGGATCAAGATATTTTGTCACCTCTTGCTGGAAAGAAGCTTCTATATACATATGAGACCTTGAACTTTTGGGAACAGATCAAGACTCCAGGGTTGACTAATTCTCCTTAGTTCTTTATCACCCTTAACTTTGGAACCCTTTATAACCACTCTTAAATTTTGTCTCACTTCAGGATGTCTTTGAAATGTTCTGCTTTATACCTCTCTCAGTTTCGATACACCTCTCCCTATCTTCTAGCTGGTGGGGATGGCACCAAAAGTGCTACTATCATTGGTGATGTTTATATTCATCCATCTGCAAAAGTTCATCCAACTGCAAAGGTAATGCTCGTTACTGATTCAGTTGGAAAGGTAATTCTGATCATGCATATTTTTCAGAAATTATGGGAAGAACCACAGATATTGCTTTAAGGCATCTAAGATAATTTGCTCCAAAAGAGCCTCATATTCAACAACAGCTTTTTGATCATTTAATATGTCAAGTAGTTCATGGTGAGTATTTTTCTAGAACAGTTGTTTATTTTAATTCGTGAATGCACTGAATGAATTTTTGGTCTATTTTCCACGACATTTCTCATGATTTCTGGATTGCCTTTGAAACTTAAATAACCTTCAATTCCAGATGGTTTTTTGATTTTAGTGCTGCCTACTTTTAATCTGGTATATCATTGTGTAATTTGATAACAGATGAAAGTGAGATTTTTTTTAGCAACTGATTTCTTTATGAAGCAATCAAAAAATAGAAAGCAATCAAATCTACACGTGATAAAACAATGTCAAATGTTAGAATGACATTACACACCATCCTAAAAACATCTCCATTGATGCAACCCCGGATCCACAATTGAAAATAGACCAGCTCTACAGCCTGATTTGGCTGAATCCTGAAGGAATTCAATGAGATAGACCAACTCCACAATGAGGGTTTGTTGAGTCCCTCATGGGATTCAACACACACGAGCACTCTTCAATCAAAGAGAAACACTCACAACCATTGGAAAACCAAACAATTCTTTATTGAGTAATGAAAGCTGTCTCTCCCAATGGAGGGATTTCATATTTATAGTAATGGTTGGACATCCATTTTCCTAGTAGCACTCTACGCTCCTAAATATTAAAGAAAACTAAATCTCTTAAAACAATATCAAATGAAACCAAATCCTAAAATTGAAGACTTCTAACTAAATCACTCCTAATCAACTTAAATTCCCATAGTAAATTAATTGAACCCATTGGGCATGTCGTCTGGGCTCAGTGGGCCTGGTCGACCCATGTATTGAGGATCTAGCTTGCATCAATTCTCCTTGACTTATAGAGAACTTGACCTTGAGATCTGTTGATCAAGTGAAGCTTCCAAACGATGCAAAGAGAATGAAGATCGACCAACAAATCAAAAGTTATATGATGGGTTTTCGACCTAGAAGATTGTAGGTATTGCCTCTTCAGGTGTTTGGGTTTAGCTTGACGCGTAATCTGATTGTTAGATGCTTCAATTGTTGACTTTATACCAATAAATCACAATCTTAAAATACCCATTATTGATCATAGAAGATGAAGTCAATGTGGGGGGCTTCGATAATTCGTCTTCCTTGCGAAAGAACGATGCCATTGTCCTCTAATGATCTACAGTGCCCTTTTGAAACTATCATTAGATCCACTGGATGATTAGGCTTGTTGCTCATTAGATCTATGTTTTCAATGCGTGCTTGGCCTTCTTTCATTTCTTGCTTTCTGATTAAAACTGTCCATTAAAAGAAATTTTGTCCCTTTATCTTCTAGTTCTTACATTAGAAGTTTTGCATGCTATTTCATTTGGATTTATTGTGACATCTTCTTTTCCCTGATCTTGCTTCTCAATGTCTCCTTTGATGGTTTGTAGCCCTTTCGGTGCAGTCATGACTTTTGTTTCTTCCTTTTGCTCGCTTTTTGGTTCTTTAATTGAAGACGATGACGTAGATTGAGAAGATGTTATCGATTGTGATGGAATTAGTTTGCTCTGTTGTTATTTCACAGAAAAGAATGTGTGATCTTCTCTTTATTAGTGCGCACATCTAGATAAAAAAGCTATGGTTGTTTAAGAAGAATATGAGTGACATTTGAGCTTTCATCTAGTGCACATAAGTTACGCAATTCTTCAAATTGGCTGGTATAACTTTTCATGCTTAAACCTAAGGAACTACTTACAGTGGATCACATTCTCAAAATAACAATCTCCATATTTATTACTCATACAAGGTTCTTGAATGTCATTTGAGGGTCCAAATATTTTCATCATGATTTGGATTTGAGAGGGAGATAAAAATAAAATATTCTCTTTTTTATAAAAGAAATAAAAATGGAGGACATGCTTGTAAATCTCCTTGTCAGGAGTTTGTAGGTGAAAATGGATCATTGATCAGAGTCCATACAGCTTCTATGAAATATATTTGAGCCGCAGAGGTGTGGAATGGTGAGGTGGATTGCCACATAGGTAACGGTATCCTAAGTGGTTACCATGTGTCTTCATCTTATGTGGCTGCGACATCCTTAGTCATCTGATGAGGTGTCACCATGTGTCTCCATCTGAACATCCTTATGTCGCTGGGGTGTGGCCCACCATGTATGTGTCAAATACAAGATGGCTCAGGCCCATCAGGGCCACTTGTAAGGGTCGACTCGAATTTAGGCCCAAAATGGTGCTATCCAATCACGTTTGATTTGGTCAAACAATTGTACAGTTTTCTTCCTTCTTTAAATATTCTTTCATTAGTATTAGATTGTAATTAGATTGATGAGCCAGATTTGTAGCCTTTGATAAGGCAATTGTACTCAATATAATGGGAGAGAATCTCCAAAGGAAACGAACGAATTTTCAATCCAAAAGTCTCTTGCCTGCATGGTACGAATGTTATGGATATCTGAGTAGAGTTCTGATTTTCAGTCTTAGAAATCATCCAAGGAGGATCTGTTTCCAAAGATCGACATCCATTCAGGATCTGCGATAGCCTTAGATCTACTGTGGCCCACCTGTGATCATCACAGCATCTTCAACGACCATTCCAGCCAAGGTTGTCTGGGTCTTCTGAGGTTTTTGGTGATTTTTTCAGAATTTTTTGGAACTGCCAGGTAGGTCTTTCGATCATTCTCGTGATTTTTCAAAATCTTACACAAGTTTTGATCAAGACCGTCTAGAATCTTGGATCTACACTGGATTTAGATCAAACTTGTTCCAGTCGAAGAAGGAATAGGGATATCACTCAGATCTGTGATCTGATTATTGTTCAGATCCATAAGTGGGGGCCACGTTGAAGATTTTGTGTCAAATTCTTGGTCGTCTGAAGCTTTTTTTAGGCTTTTTTTGGTTCTGTCTTGGATTTCCATCTCTGATCTGTATATCACATCATCGGATCAATGCATCCTTGCTTTTGTATGTTGAAAAAGCCTCTTTTTTGTCATCGTACATCATCACTTTGATTGGTTTAAGAGGTTTTTTTTTTTATTTTTTTTTTATCACAGTTGTTGGATATTTCTGATTCAGTACATTTTTGCCATTGCCATATTAAAAATGGAGAAGTCAGAAGTTAATTTGATTCGATTTAATGGTAAAATTATCCAGCATGGCCTTTTCAATTTCAATTATATCTTGAGGCCAAGGAATTATGGGGATTTGTTTCTGGTTCTAATCCAAAGCCTACAGAGGATGAAAAAAAGGTTTCTACTTGGTATACAAAAGATGCAAAAATTAAAACATGGATTCTTGGGTCTGTTGAACCTCATCTAATTCTGAACCTCAAACCCTATATGACCTCCAAGAAGATGTGGGGTTACTTAAAGACAGTTTATCATCAACATAATTTTGCATGACAATTTCAACTTGAGTGTAAAATTGCAAAATACAATCAAGGCACCTTGTCCATTGAAGACTACTATTCAGGTTTCCACAATTTGTGGAGTGAATTCAATGGAATTAAATATGCTTTTGTTCCTAATGATATTCTTAAAACTATACAAGACCTTCAAGCCTCAAGTCACAAGGACTAGGTTTTGATGAAATTACGTCCTGAATGTGAGACTGTAACATCGTCTCTGCTGATCCGGAACCCATTACCATCCTTAGATGTTTGTTTGAATGAGCTTCTGCGAGAAGAATGACGTATTCACACAAAAGCCCATTTGGAACGACAACACAATGAGACTTATACTGTTGCATGCTCTGCTAAAGGAAACACTCAGTCTCTTCAGATTTCTCAGTCTAATCTGGCCACTTGGTCTTCTCCGGCTCCTCAGACTCCGAATATGAGCAAAGTCCAATGCTACTGTTGCAAAAAGTATGGACACCTCGCAACACAATGCAACCAGAAATTCTGTAATTACTGTAAAAAGAAGGGACACATCATTACTGAATGTCGTTGCCGTCCACAACCTCGGACTCCCAATGCCTATGTTGCCAAGATAGACTATTCTACTGCTGATGCTACATCCACATCTGTGCCTCCACAGCTTGGTTCTTCAACTCCTCTCACTCTTGAATTAGTTCGACAAATGATCGTCAATGCAAACATTGGCATCACATGTAAATCTAAAACCCCTTCTTCCATTTGGTATCTTGATTCCGGAGCATCAAATCACATGACTCATTCCAATGCACAACTTTCTAGCTTGACAAAATATACTGGCAATAATCATGTTCAAACAGCCGATGGCGGACAACTTACTATCACTGCCATTGGAGATATTTCTAGTAACGTGCCCTTAAAGAATGTTTTATCATTGCCCCAATTTAACTTCAAACCTTCTTTCAGTTGGACAACTCGTTAAAAGCAACTGTAATGTTTCCTTTTCTTCCTCTGGTTTTGTTGTGTAGGATCATATGTCAGGGAAGGAGATCGCGAGGGGGCCTAAACATGGACGCTTATTTCCTCTTGATCTATCTACTCTAATTTGGAATAAATCAACAAAAGATTTTTGTTTTTCTGCTCAAAATAATTGTCAATTGTGGCATAGTAGGCTTGGACATCCTAATTTTAAAACTATGTCTCACATGGTTAATTCTGGATTGTTGAACTTGATAGGCTTTTCTAAGTTTTTTCCTTTTGATTGTGCTAAGACTCTTCCTTTTTCTGTCTCTACTTCTAATAGCATTCAGTGTTTTGATTTAGTTCACAGTGATATTTGGGGTATTGCTCCTCATCTGTCTCATGCTCATTATAAATATTGTTGTTACATTTATTGATGATTATATTCGATTTACATGGGTCTATTTTTTGAATTCTAAAGCTGATGTCTTTAATGTTTTCAAGATGTTTTTAGCATATGTTGAGAATCAATTTTCCACTTGCATTAAAGTTTTACGTTCTGATTCGGGAGGTGAATATGTTTCAATAGAGTTTCAAACTTTTTTACAACAAAAAGGAATAATTTCTCAAAAATATTGTCCTTGTACTCCTTAGCAAAATGGGGTTGCTGAAAGGAAAAATAGGGGGTTGCTGAAAGGAAAAATAGGCTTCTCCTTGATGTCACTCAATCTCTTCTTATTGAATCCTTTGTTCCTACACGTTTTTGGACAGAAGCTCTCAGCGCTACTGTCCATCTTATAAATCGATTACCCTCTCTTTAGAAAATGAGAGTCCTTTTTATCAATTAGACATAACTACACTGTCTTATAATGATTTACATGTTTTTGGTTCGGTGTGTTTTGTTCATTTACCTCCTTCTGAGCGCAACAAATTTACTGCACAATCTGCCAAATGCGCATTTCTAGGATATTCTAGTCATCAAAAGGAGTTTCTTTGTTATGATCCTCAAATACGGCGCATTCGTACTTCCCGTAACGTTGTCCTTTTCGAAAATCAATATTGTTTCCAGCAACTTCTTGATTCTGTAGAGTCCCCATTTGTTCTTTCCTTACCTGTTTTTTCTGACAAAACACCATTTGTTAAATTTGATACTAATTTTGTGTATCATAGGCGGAGTAATGCTGCAACCACAGATAGTCCCCCTAAAGATCCCCCAACTGCATATGGCCCAACTGGAAACCCTCCCTTGCGCCGTTCATCTCGGATTTCAGTGCCTCCAACTCGTTATGGATTTACCCACACGGCCATCGTGTCTTCTACATCTATTTCTAACTCATATTCTCAAGCTGTGCAGCATAAGTGTTGGAATAAAGCTATGCAGGATGAATTGGATGCTCTTGCACAAAATCATACTTGGGATGTGGTTCCGTATCCTTCTTCTGTTAAGCCAATAGGTTGCAAGTGGATCTATTCTATCAAGCTTAAACCTGATGGAACTTTGGATCGGTATAAGGCGCGTCTTGTCGCTATGGGTAATCGGCAGGAATATGGTATTGATTATGAGGAGACTTTTGCTCCTGTAGCAAAGATGACAACAGTTAGGACTATTCTTGCCATTGTGGCATCCCAATCCTAGCCTCTCTACTAGATGGATGTCAAGAATGCATTTCTTCATGGTGATCTCAAAGAAGATGTCTATATGCGCCTTCCTCAGGAGGTTTCATTTATCACCACGGGTGCTGTTGCCAAACTACACCGTTCTCTTTATGGTCTCAAACAAGTCCCCCTGGCATGGTTTGAAAAGTTTCAACATGCTCTTAGCCACTTGGAGTTCCATCCTAGTCCATACGATCCATCCATGTTTCTTCATCATGCTTCCGCAGGGATTACTATTCTTCTTGTTTATGTGGATGACATCATCATTACCAGTACCGATGCAACTATGATTAAACAACTTCAAGCCTCTCTTCATGAATCTTTCCACATAAAAGATCTTGGCCCTCTAAACTATTTTTTAGGTCTCGAAGTTCATCAATCTGATAAAGGATAGTACTCCATCAACATAAATATGCTCTTGAATTAATTGAAATGGATGGACTTCAAGGTTCTGCTCTAGTCGATACTCCAGTAGAAGTCAATGTTAAACTTCAGCAAGACAGTGGGGATTGTCTCTTTGATCCTATACTCTCTATTGTCGCCTAGTTGGCCTTATGCAGTCAATTTAGTCAGTCAATTCATGACTGATCCTAGACATCTTCATTTGGCTGCAGTTTGACATATTATTAAATATCTCATTTGGACACCAACTTGTGGATTATTTTGTTCGGCCAACAACTCCTTTACACTCAAAGCATACACAGATGCTAATTGGGCTAGTTCTCCGGACACTCATCGATTTATAGTAGGATAGTGCATGTATCTGGGTGATAGCTTGATTTCGTGGAAATGTAAGAAACAAGATAAGGTCTCCAAATCTTCCGCCGAGGCTGAGTATCGTGCCATGTCTGCTGCTTGTTCATAAATTCTTTGGCTTCGCGGTTTGCGTTCAGATCTCTGATTTCCTGCTGATAGTGCCACACCACTCTATGCAGACAATACTATTGCAATTCGTATTATTGCCAATCCAGTTTTCCACGAACGCACTAAACACAGAGATTTATTGTCATTTTATACGAGATGAATACAAATGTGATGTGATTAGCCTTCCTCACATTTATTCTGATCTTCAAAATGCCGATATCCTCACAAAGGGGCTTTCGCGACCCAGCCATCAGTTCTTGGTTAGCAAATTGATGCTTGTGGATTCCCTGGCAAGGGGGGGTTGTCAAATAAAAGATGGCTCAGGCCCATCAGGCCCACTTGTAAGGTCCGACTCAAATTCAGGCCCAAAATGGTGCTATCCAATCACATTTGATTTGGTCAAACAATTGTACAGTTTTCTTCCTTCTTTAAATATTCTTTCATTAGTATTAGATTGATGAGCCAGATTTATAGCCTTTGATAAGGCAATTGTACTCAATATAATGGGAGAGAATCTCCAAAGGAAACGGACAAATTTTCAATCCAAAAGTCTCTTGCCTGCTTGGCACGAATGTTAGTATGAAGGTTTTCAGCTATTTTGGCTCGTACAACTTCAGTTTGACTCAAAATTCGATGAAATGAAAGGTGGTTTTTTTTTTTTTTTTTTTTTTTTTTTTTGACACTGGCTACCCAGTGGTATAGGTTTGACACAGAGTAGCTTGGAGTCATCATTTCATATTTGTGGGGCCCACTTTTGATCGAGCCATCAAGGCTTGTTGTATTTTGATCAACCTGGCTGCTTGTGACCGATACACATGTAGGGGTTGAATTCAGACTAATCCCATAAAAGTGGCACTGACCCAGACCTGTTTTAGGCTGGAGTCTGTTGAAGGATTTTCATTTGCATGCTTGACTGATTTCAATGCATCTTGGACCGTCTTTAACTTGTATTTGCTTCATTTGACCTCGTCATGTGACAAGGTGAGGTTCATCATGTTCCTTGAATTATTAGCTTTCCGGCAAATTATATTTGAAGTCTATCATAGTGACATCAACTTTGTGGGGCCCACTCTTTGATTGGACCACCAGAGCTTGAGAAAACTTTATCAGCCTTTTTATTAAGGCCCATTATCATAAGCCTTGATCCCTGTTACTGAACCATTGATCTATGTAGATCAGACTGCATACAATGCTGTTGATCGTACATCAGATATCGATCAACGATCAATGTGATTGATACAATCCTGATCTAGGGATGCTTTCAGGATCTTGGATGATCAAGGGTGGGATCGTTCAGTCTTATTGTCAATTGAGCAATAGAAAGAAAAAGAATAGATCAAACTTCAAAGGCAACATTACAATCCACAAAAACATACCAACCATTAGGCACAAACAATTTAGATGGTTCAGTGACAGCTCGACCTACATCGACCGAATACTTGCTTAATATTCCGATATTCAAGATGAGGTACAAATATTCAGATTTGAGGGTCCTGGATCTATAACACCCTGCATTTCTGTTACCCAAATTTCGGAGAGTTAATTCCAATCACAGTGAATTGGGTAGATTTTGCAGCAGAATCTCTCTCTCTCTCTCTCTCTCTCTCTCATGATGATGATATAGGAGCACAAAGTAGCATTTCATTAACTTCAAAATTATTTACAACTACTGAATTCATAAAAATCTGATAGTTTTCAGCTATAAGAATCACAGATTTGCATGTTTCAACTGCTGGAATTAGTGTTGGAGATGTTCAAGTTAATTATATAAGCTATAAACATATTCAAACTGATTTTTGAAATGAATTCAGATATCAAGACTTACTAGTTCATGTACTATAGTGAAATCATAAATGGCATAGTTCTTGTATGAGAATTCTATAATTTTTAGGATGTATATGAATGAAGATTTATGAAGGATTTGTTATATAAAAAAAGATTAAATGGGCTGGACCTGGCCATTGCTTTCCCCGCTAATTTCCGTTGCCTGTCATAAATGACTCAATGAGCCTTATAAATTACTAAGGTTCAGTTTAGGGCTGTCTTTTAGGGTTGTGGGCTGGATATAGGCCTAAACATTTGGCCCAAGAATCAAATGGGCTGGACTTGGACAACCTTCTGACAGGACATTTGCAACTTCAAAACCTACTTGCAAATTGGAGTGTAGCTTATAACAAGACTGACATTTTGGTGTTCCAGTTTAGTTTATTTATTTATCCTTGGTTGGAAATGAATTTGCTGCTAGGCCCAGTGTTTTTCCTTAAACATTTTGGTGTTCTATTTTAGTTTATTTATCTATCTTTGGTTGGAAATGAATTTGCTGCTAGGCTCAGTGTTTTTCCCTTTTTATTTATTTAGTAAACATAGTCAACTGACTTGCCTATGGTCTGTTGGAACAGATTGGTCCTAATGTTTCCATTTCTGCAAATGCTCGTATTGGAGCTGGTGTAAGGCTTATTAGTTGCATCATTCTGGATGATGTTGAAATCAAGGTGTGCAGCTGATTTTGGATGCATAGAGCGTTAGCTTTTTATCTTGAATCATCATGAATGTGTTGTTATTATCTCCCTTACAGGAAAATGCATTAGTTCTTCATGCCATTGTCGGGTGGAAGTCATCTATTGGCAAATGGTCACGTGTCCAGGTAAGATGTCTATTGCACATTAGGTGCCTGTTTCTTCAGTAATAGAAACATAATGCCTGAGAAAATTATGTTCTTCATCTTTCTTTTAATTTAAATAACTTTTTTTTTTTACTTAAATGATTTTGAAGATTGGGCTCTTCTGTAGAGATAAATTTGTAATGCCAGTGCTGAGTGATTGGTAAGGCAGAGGAATAAGTTTTCTAGCTTGCATGCACACACTCTTTTACTATGGAATAGCCAAAAAGGTGGAAGAGTTGGGATAAAATCATTCTAGCTTTTTTTTTTTTTTCAGAAACAAAGCATTCTATCTTGTTGATGGAATGTATTCACATTGTGTCATGCCCCCCAAAAAAATTACCGTAATTTCCCAAATAATCCGCATCTTGGGGCACGTGATAGCAGGGAAATAATGCAGACAATTAAAAAAATTACCCCTAGCCAAGTGTTTCCCACAGGATTTTGCGAGGTGAGATTCTATTGGGTTCCGAGGAACCGGCAAAACCAATAGCGGAAGTTTGTGTAAGCTAATGACAGATATATACATAAATAAAATGAGACAAATATCGGAGTAAAGTGCAACTATGTCATGAAGAAATACCATCAAAATAAACAATGTACTGAACTTGAAGCCAAGACTCAAGACTTAAGACTTAAAGTTAGGACTTAGGAGTTCAATAACATCAATTCAACAAGATCTTATGTGTTTTGGCGTTCTTTTAAGCATAGAAGGGTAGAATAGTTGCATAAAAATATTGTTTTGGAGAGAAGAAGGAAATAAATAAGCCTTACTATAATACTATGTATGTAAATTTTTTGACACAGATTTTACACATAAAAAGTACAGTTTCGGATATGATACGACACGATACGTTGCCCATTTTGAAGTATCCGTGCATCATAGGATGTCATCATTATGTTTATGCAATCTCTTTCGTCACTATGTATCCTTAGAGTCCAAATGCCGGGGATTACATGTTCCTTGGTGCTCCGATGGTGTTAGGCATTCTAGACTCTTAAGTCCACATACATGACTTGAAGACGCACTATGCATGCCTCCGGACAATCCTAGGAGTGTGTGTCAACTCAAACAGCACCTCCTTGAAGTCCAAGTCCAATTGTAAAATGAAACCGTGTTACATGTCCAATTTCTAAGTCCTAAGGTTCAAAATTTTAACCCAAATACTCAAGGCTTTTAGTCCTCTAATTGGTCAATTGGAGTGGGCAAACAATGTCCTTAAAAGTGTAGCACAAATGCCAAGAAATGGTCCCAAAAGAGTGGAAGAAGGATGACTCAAACACCCTCAAACTGGGGCCCAAGAGTGTCTAGGCCTGCATAGTCGGACATGGGCCTAGGCTGGTCGGACATGGAACCTGTCAGGGCCATGTCCGACCACAGTGCTGGTCGGACATGGCCGTGACAGGTCCATGTCTGAACAGAACTGCTCAGACAGTCCGGGAAGGGCTGTGTTTGGGCTGTTTTTCTCCCATCTTTGACCAAGTTTTGGGGACTTTTTGGCACATCATTGGGGGTCTATTTAAGATTAAATTAAGCCTCTAACTTAGCATTAATTCATTAACAAACTAACAAAAATAAACATGAACTTTTAACATGGTATTCTAATCAAAACATAGAGTAGAATAGAAATGGGAATCATAAAAAATCCTTGCATACAAGCTATGAAATTTAAATTGATCGCTTGCCTTGAGTCTCCTAAGCTTCCAAACAAACTCTGAACTCACTCTAATCAGTGGTGCTCAGTCCAAATGCCAAAACAATCACAAATCTTATGAAAACTTCCAAAAATCGAGATCGGAAGAGGGGTAGGAATTGGATCCTCAAAACAGGAATCCATGGCCAAATTACTACCCTACGCAACATACTAAAAACCCAAAATGATTCCGTACCTCTAAGTGGATCCTGAAAACAGGAATCCATGGCCGAATTACTACCCTATGCAACATACTAAAAACCCAAAATGATTCCATACCTCTAAGTGCTCCAAAAGCACAATTTCCAAAGAGGGGACGGGCAGTCCACCACAGATTTCGACGAAATCAGACGTAGGCGGTCACGTGGACAATCCGAACAACTTCCACAGAACAGAATCATGATTTGCCAAAGAAACAGAGATGAAAAGGGGCTTCAAAGCTCAGCTGGAATGAGTCTTGTTCAAGAAGAATGAACCAGGAAATGAGCTGGGGATTTTCCTTGCTTATATAGAGTTGCTTTTGGAAATTTACAAGTTCGCCCTTGGAACTTGTTGACACGATTAATTTGGCATCTAAATGGGTTTTCTAGCCATCGAAACGATTTGTGTTCTACATGAAAGTTCCACAAAATAATTTCTTCTTTTCAGTGAGCCCAAGTGTGACAATTTTCAAGGTCGGTAAAAAAGTCAACTTTTCCAGAGGTGACACTCTGACTCAAACTTAAGTGAAAAACAAATGGCCTGGATGAATGTCTTCTCGACCTCAAATGGTTAGGGAGTCTTAATGAAATCTTCTCAAAATAGTATTATCTACCGAAATGACAATTTTTTGAGTCTCTGAGCGAAAACTCGACTTTTACCAAAATGACGACTATATCCCAACTTAAGAGGGATGTTGCGAAACGAAGGGTTTTTCAGTCATCGAATGGCTACGAGTTGAACACAAAGGTCTCTCGTAACAATTTGGGCTATCTGCTGGACATAAATTTGTATATTTTGAACTACCCAAAACACCCTTTCCAATGACCTAAGTGACTAAACTACCCTTTCTAACTCAAAACTCAGTCTAAATGCGATCAAACCGAATAAATTTTTGAACGAACACCAAAACCTACTTAATTAACACTAATCGCACTTAATTAGCATTTAAATAGGGTAATTAGGATTGGGGTCTTACACATTGGAAAGTTGGAATTGGCTAACACTCAGTGTTTCTTTTGGATGGTATTTATTAAACATGTAGCAAACAGGCCCTGGATGAACTTATCCCAAAACCATATTCAGATGGGCAGCCTTTCCCATAAAAAGTGTTGTGTTAACCTATGTCCCTGGGGTACCCAATAATCTCAATTTTTATCTGCTAATCGACTCTAGTCATGTTGTATCTTATACCTAATCAGAAATGATTTACAGCCAATAAATGCCCCTCAAGAGGAAGTATAATTGTCACAATGGATGGACACTTGTTGCATGTGTGTACCACCTAAATTGTAGGAAGTAAATTTTGGATCATTTCTAAACAAAGAAAAAAGAGAAGAAAAGATATATAAAAGAAGTATTTTGAAATCATCTTATCAGCTATTCCTAAATCCTAACAATCCTTGTGTTGCCCCATCAAATAGATAGTAGTTCAATGTTGGGCCAAATTTGGATCAGTTTGATATCTTCAACATACTTCATCCTGAATGAGGCCAGTGATTGAGACAATCAGATTACAATCAGATTGTTGCGAGTATCTGTCATTTATACTTTGAATTAGTTGCAAGTTCATCTTCATGCTGTAAGATCGGCGTTAGTAAAAAGTGAGAATATTCTGAGAGGGACTATCCGTTCATCTGGACCTATCCTTCTTAAATGGCATTTGGCTTTAACTACCTCTGGATTGATCCATGGTTATGCCTATGTAGTCACCACACAGATATTTAGTGTACAGACTAGCACAAACTCAAAATCAAGAGAGAATATTATGATATTTTTAAAACATTTATTGCCTCTGAATTATTTCTTAATTGTTATACGAGGTGATTGGTAGAGGGGAGGGTTGCTATATTGGCTTTACTTGGAGGAATTAGTTGATATCTGTTGTATGAGATGATTTGGACGTGCGCATAGGGAGATTGTAAACAGCTCCAGTGTTGAGAACTAAATGTTACAAGTTCAAGGAACTTGAAGGGGGGAGAATCTTGAAGTTTTCACATTCGACTACATGGTGATGGGTTGAGTGGAAAAGTAAAGTTGACCGTGGGTAAATGGGATAAAGCTTTGATGGTGGTGGTGGGATAATGGTGTTGGTGGTGATTTTCCAGAGAGTCTATATTTACAAGGTCACCAAACTATAGTTCAACTGGGTACATATGTGAGACTTAAGAGTCTCTTTGCTTGCCCAGTGCTATGTGGATTCCTTTTTGTTCATTCGTTAAAACCTTTGATATGCACAAACTATCAAGTGGCTTGTGCTCTATCATCAAGATTATTGATGGAAAGTGATCCTTTTCAAGCTCAGCTCGTTATTGTTATTATTCTTTCAATTACACTGACACAGGGATGGTCTATCATCTGTTACATCTTCATGCTATAAGATTGGCACTAGTAAAAAGTGAGAATATTCTGATGGGGACTATCTGTTCATCTGTGACCTACCCTTCTTAAATAGCATTTGGATTTGACTACCTGTGGATTGAATCACAATTATGCCGAGGTAGTCACCACAGTTATTCAGTGTACAAGACTGGCACAAACTAAATCTAGAGAGAAAATCATGACATTTTTAAAAACATTAATTGCCTCTAAATTATTTCTTAATTATTGTAAGAAGTGATTAGTAGAGGGGAGAGGTGCTTGGAGGAATTTGTTGATATCTTCTGTTGTATGAGATGATTTGGGCATGCGCACAGGGAGATTGTAAACAGCTCCAGCGTTTTTTTTATTTTTTTGGTAGAATAGCTCCAGTGTTAAGAACAAAATGTTACGAGTTCAATGGACTGGGGGTGGGGGGTGGTGTGGGCGGGCGCGTGTACGCATCTTGAACTAATCACATTAGACTATAGGGTGATGGGTTGAGTGGAGAAGTACCACTTAGAAAGTTGACCCTGGGTAAATGGGATGAAGCTTTGGTGGTGGTGGTGATTTTCCACAGATTCTATACTAGGTCACCAAATTATAGTTCAACGGGGTACATATGCGAGACTTAATGGTCTCTTTGCTTGTCCAGTGCGGATTCTGTTTTGCTCATAAATTAAAACCTATGCTATGCATAAACTACAAGTAGCTTGTGCTCAATCATCGAGATTATAGATGGAAAGTGATCTTTTTCAAGCTCAGCTTATTATTATTATTATTATTATTATTATTATTATTATTTTAATTGCACTGACACAGGGATGGTCTATTATCTGTTACATCTCTTTTTATTGAATTTCCTTGTTTTCAAGTAGTCATGTCTGGATAAACCATGTCATTTGCAAAACACTTTTAAACACTTTCAATTACAGGGTGAAGGAGACTACAATGCGAAACTCGGAATAACCATCCTTGGTATCTACTGCTATTCTTATTCCTGTGCTGTGGCTTTTCTGTTAAAATGAGAATGTTGGAGCTAGAATTTAGAATATGCTCATATCCAATGCAGGTGAATCTGTGACCGTGGAAGATGAAGTGGCGGTGATTAAAAGCATTGTGCTTCCAAATAAGACACTTAACCTGAGTGTACAAGAGGAGATCATACTATAATTTGAAAACCCATTGTCCTTAATGACTCCTCTTTGCCACTTTTAAGCAACCCCACCATATTATTTGGAGGTAAGGCAGACTTGTCCCTTCACGTCTTTTACCAACTTTTCTTTTCTCATCTTTATTCTTTGTAGTTGTATGAGTAAAACAATACACATTATGTAACTTGTGATTTGAGTAACTGAGAAGTTTCTCAAATTTAGGATTTAGGGCCTGTTTGCTTGCCTTGTATTGAATTCCTAGGAATTCATGGTAAAGAGTGTTTTATTGAAAAGCATAAAAGATGCAAGTTAGGGGTCTAAGGTGGAGATCTAGAGGAGACTTAAGTGTAGGAATGAATGAATCTTGTAATTTAGGACGGTATCTACTGTTAAAGCTCTCTCTACTTAAGTGTATGAATTAATGAATTATGTAATTTAGCATGGTTTTCTCTCTCTCTCTCTCTCTCTCTCTCTCTCTCTCATGCCCATGTGTATAATTCCAAAATGGTGTTGTACCCCACTATGCACATTGATATTTCCTGACTAGATTACTCCGAAATGATATATGCACAATATATCTGTGGTTTCAACTTGGAGTTTCAATAAATCTACTGCTGGATACAACTCTATCAAATCCAATCCCCTTGGGGTTTTATACACTAGGATCGTAAATAGTCTCTGAATAAAGAAATGCCAAAAATCACCAGCTTTGTGGCAGCCTTCTCTCTCCGTTGCAGCTTTCATCTATCACTAGCCACGTAAATGATCTGCCTTGCTTCACTGCTTTGCTGGAGCTCTCTTGAAGTACAACCTCCAATCTTCAGCCTTTTTCTTACATTGATTCAACCACATCTATTGGTAGTTATTCCTCTTCTAATTCTTGCACTCAATGATGCAACAACATCGGTACAGTCTCTGTCTTCAGCATTGAAAAGGCTAGGAGATGTACCAGTGGGCCGAGCTCAAATTTTGATCCTATTACTTAACTGTTTTTAGTTATATCAAAAATTCTATTGAGAAGATCCATATCTTATTGGTTAATGAGCTCTTAATATTAGCCTTCGCCTGCTGAAGGAGCTACTAATAAAAGAATGACACAAGTAGCAGTTGAAACGACAACCTTAAGATCAAGCTATCTTTTAGTAAAGCAGCTGCTCTGAATGTCTTTTGAGAAATTTTGTTTGCTATCTTCATGGCCTATGATGGAATGAATGGAAATATTCAGTGGCCTGTAGATAGGTAGGGCCTAAAACATTCTTCTATTTGTTCAATCAGTGGGCGGCTCTTCAAATTCTGTCACTTATCCTGCTTTAATCCATAGTTACTTTCTTAAGAAAACTATTGTAGTTTCCAAGTGTTTCAAGGTTTTAAAATGCCCCTTGGGACAGTCAGCCAATGCCTAAACCTCTGTCTCTGCTGATGTATCGGTTCCAGACTCATTTTTTAATTGGTTTCACCCTTTTTTTTTTTTCTAAAATATATTTTTAAAATGAAATATTAAAAAGTGGATAATTTTTTAATCTTCACATTTAATTACATTTAGATTGTTTTTAAGTGTAGATAAAAGAACAGAATATAATATAAAGGTGTTGACAATAAAGTTGCAATACATTTTTGGTTCCGGATTGTGACTAAAACCTTATATGCAGAACACCTTGACTATAAAACTCGGTTGGGTTAAAAGAATCAAGACAACAGTAGAGTCTCAGACAAAATTTCCATCCTTGCAGCCTAACAGTCCAAGTGGAGAATGTTTGCATCCTTGGCTATGATTTAAGAACGCCACTGGGCTTTCTCAAGTAAAGACAGAAGGCAGAGAAATGGGGAGGGAGAATCAGGTAACCCTGGGTTGGAGGCCAAAATCCGAAGGATGGGCTGGTGAGGGATACCTGGGTCATAAAATAAAATAAAATAAAAATTCCTTGTCTTTTCCACATCCAACCAGGGCTTCAGAGGCTACATGTGCTGGAAATACCAATCACAGAAAGGCAGCACAATCTTGTAGGCCCTCTCTTTTTTTCATGTAACATGACAAGGCGAAGGCGTTACTGCTGCTCTCCTTCTCCCAATGGTTAGTTTGAGAAAGGAAAACTCATTTTAACAAAAAGCAAGCCAACACAAAAAGATGAGGACAGCCGTGGGGTAGAGAGACAAATGATGTGACCAAATTCCATTAGATTGTAATACCAACTGCATTATAAGATTCAAATAAATAAGGTTCACAGCATTGTGTAAATGCCCACTTCATCATTTAGTTAAATCCCTATAAAGATTTTACCAAAAAAAAAAAAAAAAAATCCCTATAAAGATAAAGCGACATCCATGGAAAAAAGAACCATCACACCTCCCTTTTCTTTGCTAAACTAAGCAACAACAAACTCCATTACAAAGTCAACTTGACAACTTATTTTTGTACTAGTTCTAATACATCCACTATGTATTTTTATCTATTTTAATTAGATTTCATTAATACGGGGGCAGTGTTGCGTGTGATTAATTAAATTGATTTGGAGACTTAGGTGGGCCACTATGTAATGAATTTCTTATATGATTTTGATAAAGATCAAGCTGGGTCACTGCCTAGTTGGCTTTAATCGATTTTATAAAAATTCAAGGTGGGCCACATAACTATGCACTGCACAGTGCATTGTGCACAAATTGTGCTTAATTAGACACAGAACGTGCGCAGATTCTGTAACCAAGCACATGGTAAGGAAGCCTGGGCCTGGGTCGGGTTGGCCTGACCTGTTACCAGCCAATAAGCCCAATTCAATTTTTGGGTCAAAGTTCTACAAGACCCACCCGTTAAATGGTACCCATTGGTGTATTCAATTGGACCAGATTAGACCCCAACTGATCTAAATTCTAAAATCTGAACCCTCAGTCTCACAGAAGCATTTTTTTTTTTTTTTTTTGTAATATTTTGTATTGAGCAATAAGAACATGATCCGAGCCATCGAAAAGTTTCACATGAAGACTAATTAGATACTGGTAACACTTTGGTACGAGGGTATAGTTCAACTAGTTAGGGACGCCGAACACACTTGCTAAGGAGTATAGCTCAACTAGTTAAGGACGCTGAATACACTTTCTAAGAAGTATAGCTGCAAAGGTTTGACTCCTCACAAAAAAAAAGGTTCCACATTTATTTTTCTAATATTTAGAAAATTCTAATTTATCTAAATTCACCATGTTTTATTTGCTTTTTTTTTTTTTTAAAGAATTGGGAGTTTTTCTTTTTGCAGCGGAGAGGATAATTAACAGTTTGAAACCTTTTATATCTCATTCTAGTCACATCCCTCTATTTCATCCGATGTCCTTCGCGTGAACGAGAAAAAATGGTTATTCTTCTCCTAGGCTCCACATAAGTTATTTTACCTTCGAGGGGGTCAGAATCACATTTATGGACATTTGTTAAAAAAGGAAAATAATGTTGTGCCCATGGATTCTTAATCACAAAAGCAATCATCCAAATTAGACCTCCTGCTGTTGTGGCTAACCAAATGAAATTTTTGGAGTTTCAAAACACGAAAAGCAAGCATAAATGTCTGCATCTCTTACCAAACACAAAAACCTTATACCTGGTCAGTTTCCCCCTTTGCTCTCTTCCAAGGTCTGAAGATCTTGTAGATGATAAGAACAGCAAGGTCTGAAGATCTTGTAGATGATAAGAACATAATTAAGTATAGATAAAGCATAGTACTGTAATGTTTTTCTATGTCTCTAAAAATAAAAATGCTGATTCTTTTTTGGCTAATAATGCAGGGAATGAAACTAGATGATAATTCTAGAATGCATCACAATATGCAACCACAATCTTTGGCTACCAATAATAGACGAGGAGGCTTTTTATGAGGGGGAGACAAATTAGTGGCCATGAAATGCACAACATACATTGCATTCAAGTTATCTATCTAATAGAGGAAGGCAATCTTAGTTGGGGTTTTCTATTAAAAAGGGATTTCATGACTGAAACAATCCCATGAGATATAAACATTGGATTTGATGCTTGAAATGGAATGAGCTCACTCCAATTTTGTTTTATTCAATATTTTTCCAATGCTTCCTTATAAGCCATCAGTAAAAGGAAATACATATTTCTGAATCGGTGCACATTAGATCCCTCGGATTTAGTGCGCAGTTCCATGATAAGTACAAGTTACTTTTTCAGATTCATGCCACTCACATCGAATGCCTATGGGTGATCCCCTCTCATGTCTAATAAACTACTTTGTTTGAAAAATATTTACACAATATTATTCCGTGCAAACATAAAAAAGTAACTGGATTCCAATGGTCTAAATGATTTTTTAAGTTGGAAGAACTCAAATGATTATTCGAAAAAGCTTAATCGTCTATATATCCTGATCTAATATGAAAAGTGACTCGATAAATTGATAGAGTATTATCAGATTTCTTATATTTTATTAAGTACTTTTAGAGGGCTAGTGTCATTAGATTAGTCTTGTACAACACAAATGGAGTTATACGAAAACCAACCTGACTTAAAAACGCACTTTCTCTCTCTCTCTCTCTCTCTCTCTCTCTATATATATATATATATATATATTTGAATTGATTGTCCGAATGAACTTGGATAGGATCCTTCCCACTTACAATTAAGGATTCTCCCCTAAGAACCTTGGCCTACAACATAAAAATACCGCCAAGAGGTCAGGTTATGAAGCTGGCTATTGAATTCACCATTGTAGTATTTGCGAACCCAAATCACAACAAAAAAATATATGATAATTGTCTTACTTCATAATATACTAAATAGACTATCAAGCACCGACACTCAAGGTTGAATAGTTTTGTCCCATTCGTATCAAGAATATGCCCAGGGATCGATCCATGGGTCTCTAGTTATAGTGAAACCCATGTTTTAAAAGAGCAGTGTTGGAAAAGAAAATAAAAGAAATAGGAAAGCCTATGAAGCTTCCCTCATCATTCATCATATTCCACTAAAACACAAAAACAATTTATAATTAAAAGTATATTCATTGTGTAGAAATAATAATGCAACGAAAACGAACAAAAGTCTAAAACTACCAAAATCCAAGCTCGGTTTTTTCAATTTCAAACAGTTACAAAAAACAAAGCCTCTTACACAAAGGAATAGCATAAACAAAAGTTTACAATCACAAAACTGAGGGGGGACTTTACATGGGGCGGAGCCACATTCACATTCCTCCCAGTGATCCATTCAGTATTCGGCTCACATCATCCTCTTTCCTTCATCCACGTCTCTTTGGCATCCTATATATCATAGTAATACCTATGAATGTATTCGAGCGAATAGCCGTTCATTTTTTCATAGGTCATGATGTGGTTGTGCCACTCCCAAACCTAGTAATCGGAGCCCCTTTCATGGTGGCATCTGACACCAATGTTGTGCCCACGAATCGTAATGGGCTCGCCGGAGTTAGGTCAGAGAGAATTAGAGTTGCCGGCGATAATAGTACGAACAATCTGCCTCTCAACTTCAACCTCTTCATTGGTCATATAGCCCAATCCAAACTCATCCAGGCTGTTGGAAATGAGGAAGGGGTCCAGGATGAGGTTTTGGAGAAGAAGACTGACGTCCGAGTCATAGTCATAGGGCAAACCCATTTTGCTTTCTGTGATTTTTGGACACTAAGGTATTTTCTAATGCCAAAAGGAAAATATATGTTGCGTTTTTAAAGGTGTGCCGTGGGGAGGAGAGGAGAGAGGGTGTCTATACGTTATGTGCATCACGAGGTAGGTTTTTTTTTTTTCTCTCTCTCTATCTCTTCTTGATATGGAAGTGGTCATGTGCTGGTAGGCGACTTCCTCATTAATATTTTGTTTAGGCACTTTTTTGCGGCGCTTTGGAGAATTGAAATTGCAGGGAGGCATTTCCATATTTTTTCGATAGACCGAGTTTGACCCCATTTAGAAAGGTTTTTTCTTGTGGAAAAGTTGCCGGAGAAGATGATGCGGACCGTATCCTTATCGACCTTGCCCTCTTCTTTTGCTATAATGATTAATAAAGAACATTTGTGGATGGGAGATGAGATAGATATTGCGGGCTAGGAATTGAGGAGATTAGATCGCTGACTTGTAGAAAGGAGCAAGCATTTATATGTTAGGAGAGAGCGAAGCTTGGCGTTCAAAGAGATAGATGGAGACGGTACTTAAAGGCAGTGGATGATGGATTTGGAGTGAAAATTATTTGCGACCAGGTTATTTGGATTTACTATTTAGAAGTCAACAACTGTTAAAAAAAGTTGGAAAAGACATAAAAGAAAGGGAAAGACACTTGCATCGATAGGCATCTACACACCACTTGTCCACAACAGGTTAGTAACGTAACAAACGAAAGCCTCATTAGCTGAATTTCTATTTGAAAATGGGGTTTCTTCAGTGAAACAATCTCAAGAGATACAAACATCAGGTTTTATGTTTTAAATAGAAGGATTTGTTTCCGGCTTCTATCTAGATTACTTTACCATTTTCGCAAGGTGTTTTTTTTAATCAATTTTGTAATGATTAGATATATATGTATATATATATAAAACTGAGAGCATAATAAATACCTAATATAGAGTGTAGCTCTACTTGAATCTTGAAACCAATGTAGCCAGTTTCCGTGCTACACTTGAGAAAAAATTTCCATTGCCTTTTATTATCACCGAAAAATTCAAAGCCCTCACCTGGGTAAAAATTTAATCAAATTCCTTTTAGTAGAAACAAAATTCTTGCTTACTGAGTCCCAGTAAACAAACAATTTTGTCCAATGGAGGGTTTTCCTTGAAGGGGCCCCATACAAACTTTAGACGAAAATTTAAAATCTCCCACCACATAATAGTGAAGACTTTGCAAGGGAAGGAAAAAACCACTTTTTTCAACTACTAATTGAAATGTACTCTTCAATTGCTCTAGTTTCCATAAATTTTTGTTTTTAGCGCAATTGAAAAAGAATTGTTCATTTTTGTGATAAAATGTCATTCCTTCCAACGAAACAACCAGGAACTAGTCTCTAGTTGTAGCACTAATAGTGAGGGAAATGGGTGAGATTGTGTGGGGGTAGGTTTGCGAGTACTTACGTTTTAGAAGAAAAAATCTCCTTTTTCCCAAGGTTTAGCTAAACTAGTTAGGGACGCTAAACACACTTTCTAAGGAGTATAGCTGCGACTGTTTGACTCCTCACAAAAAGGGTTCTACATTTAATTTTCTAATATTTAGAAAATTCTAATTTATCTAAATTCGCTGTGTTTTATTTGCTTTTTTTTTTAAGAATTGGGAGTTTTTTTGCAATGCAGAGGATAATTATAATTTTGAAACCTATTATTTCTCATTCTAGTCACATCCCTCAAGTTCATCCAATGTCCTTCACGGAATGAGAAAAATTGGGTATTCTCCTCCTAGGCTCCACATAGGTTATTACCTTCGAGGGCGTCAGAATCACATTTATGGACATTTCTTAAAAAAGGAATGTAATGTTGTGCCCATGGATTTTCAATCACAAAACCAATCATCCAAGTTAGACCTCCCGCTGCTGTGGCTAACCAAATGAAATTTTTGGATTCTCAAAACCCAAAAAGCATGCATAAATTTCTCCATCTCTTACCAAACACAAAAACCTTGTACCTGGTCAGTTTTCCCCTTTGCTCTCTTCCAAGATCTGAAGATCTTGTAGATGATATGAACATAATTAAGTACAGATAAAGCATAGTACTGTAATGTCTTTCTATGTCTCTAAAAATAAAAATGTTGATTCTTTTTGGGCTAATATTGTAGAGAATGGAACTAGATGATAAATCTAGAATGAATCACAATATGCAACCACAATCTTTGGCTACCAATAATAGACAAGGAGACTTTTTAGAGGGGGAACAAATTAGTGGCCGTGGAACGCACCACATACATTGCATTCATGTTATCTATCTAATAGAAGAAGGCATTCTTAGTTGGTGTTTTCTATAAAAAAAGGATTTCATGACTGAAACAATCCCATGAGATATGAACATTGGATTTGATGCTTGAAATGGAATGAGCTCACTCCATTTTTATTTTATTCAATTTTTTTCCAAGGTTTCCTTATAAGCCATCAGTAAAATGAAATATATATTTCTGAATCGCGCACATAAAATCCCTCGGATTAAGTGTGCGGTTCTATGCTAAGTACATGTTACTTTTTCATATTCATGCTTGTCACATCGAATGCCTATGGGTGATCCCCTCTATTGCCTCATAAACTTCTTTGTTTGAAAAATATTTACACGATATTATTCCATGTAAACATAAAAAAGAAACTGGATTCCAGTGGTCTAATTAATTTTTTAAGTTGGAAGAACTCAAATGATTATTCGAAAAAGCTTGATCGTCTATATATCCTGATTTAATATGAAAAGTGACTCAATAAATTGATAAAGTATTATCAGATTTCTTATATTTTATTAAGTACTTTTAGCGGGCTAATGTCATTATATTAGCCTTGTACAACACAAATGGAGGTATACGAAAACCAAACTGACTTAAAAAGGCACTTTATCTCTCTATATTTTCGAAATGATTGTCCGAATGAACTTGGATAGGATCCTTCCCACTTACAATTAAGGGTTCTCCCCTAAGACCCTTGGCCTATAACATAAAAATACCGCCAAGAGGTAGGGTTGTGAAGCTGGCTATTGAATTCACCATTGTAGTATTTGCAAACCCAAATAAAAAAAAATGATAATTGTCTTACTTCAAAATATACAAAATAGACTATCAAGCACCAACACTCATGGTTGAGTGGTTTTGTCACATTCATATCATGTATATGCCCAGGGATTGATCCATGGGTCTCTAGTTATAGTGACACCCATGTTTCAAAAGAGCAATGTTGAAAAAAAAGAAAAAAACTATAAAAGAAATAGGAAAGCATCATCATATTCCACAAAAACACAAAAATGATTTATAACTAGCACTAAATTCATTGCGCACAAATAATAATGCAATGAGCACAAAAAAAGTCTAAAATTACCAAAATCCAAACTCGATTTTCTCAATTTCAAACAGTTACTACATGCAAATCCTTTTACACAACGGAATAGCAAAAACAAAAGTTTACAATCACAAAATTGAGGGGGCGGGGGGAGGGGGGATACTTTTTGTGGTTGGAGGCACATTAACATTCCACCCAGTGATCCAATCAGTATTCGGCTCACATCATCGTCCTTCCTTCATCCATGTCTCTCTGGCATCCTATCATAGTAATACCAATGAATGTATTCGAGCGAATAACCGTTCATTTCATCATAGGTCATGACGTGGACGTGCCACTCCCAAACCTGGTAAACGGAGCCCCTTTCATTGTGGCATCCGACAACAATGTTGTGCCCACGAATCGTAATGGGCTCGTCGGAGTTAGGTCGGAGAGAATCAGAGTTGCCAGCGATTATAGTACGAACAATCTGCCTCTCAACTTCAACCTCTTCGTTGGCCATATGAGGCTTTGGAGAAGAAGACTAACATCCAAATCGTGGGGCAAACTCATTTTTCTTTCTACGATTTTTGGAGACTTTGGTATTTTCTAGTGCCAGAAGGAAAAGATTTGTTGGGTTTTTATGGGTGTGTTCTGGGGAGGAGAGGAGAGAGGACGTCTATATGTTATGTGCGTCACGAGGTAGGTTTTTTTCTCTCTATCTCTTCTTGATCTGAAGTGGTCATGTGCCGGTTGGCAACTTCCTCATTAATTTTTTGTTTAGGCACTTTTCCGCCGCACTTTGGAGGATTGGAGTTCCTGGGAGGCATTTCCATATTTTTTTCGATAGGCCAAGTTTGACCCCATTTAGAAAGGGTTTTTTTTTTTTTTTTTTTGGAAAAGTTGCCGGAGAAGATGATGCGGACCATATCCTTATCAACCTTGCCCTATTCTTTTGCTATAATGATTAATAAAGAACATTTGTGGATGGGAGATGAGATAGATATGGCAGGCTAGGAATTGAGGAGATTAGATCGTTGACTTGTTGAAAGGAGCAAGCATTTATATGTCGGGAGAGAGCAAAGCGTAAGAAAAAAAAATCAGGGAGAAGGTTTTGTTTTTGGCATTCAAAGAGATAGATGGAGATGCTATTTAAAGGCAATGGATGATGGATTTGGAGTGAAAATTATTTGCGACTAGGTTATATGGATCTGTTATTTAGAGGTCAACAACCGTTAAAAAAAGTTGGAAAAGACATAGCGGAAAAGGAAAGACACCAGTATCGATAGGTATCTACACACCACTTATCCACAACAAGTTGGTAACGTAACAAATGAAATCCTCATTAGCGGAATTTCTCTATGAAAGGGTTTCTTCAATGAAACAATCCCAAGAGACACAAACATCAGATTTTATGTTTAAAATAGAAGGATTTGTTTCCAGCTTCTTTCTATATTACTTTACCATTTTCGTAAGGTGTTTTTTTAATCCATTCTGTAATGATTTGATATATATCTATAACTGAGAGCATAGTAAATACCTAATATTGAGTGTAACTCTTCTTGAATCTTGAAAGCAATGTAGCCAATTTCCATGCTACACATGAGAAAAAAATTTCTATCGCCTTTTATGATCACCGAAAAATTCTAAGCCCTCGCCTAGGTAAAAATTTAATCAATTTCTTTTGCTAGAAACAAAATTCTTGCTTATTGAGTCTCATTAAACAAACAATTTTGTTCAATGGAGGGATTTCCTTGTAGGGGCCCCGTACAAATTAACTTTAGATTAAAATTTAAAATCTCCCACCATAGAACAGTGAAGACTTTGCAGGTGAAGAATAAAAATCCCAATTGCACTGGAGGACCAGGAAAAGGCCACCTTCTCGTGTCCGTTTGGTACTTTCGCTTACAGACGCATGCCCTTTGGGCTATACAATGCACCGGTCACCTTTCAAATGTGCATGTTGAGAATATTTTATGACATGGTAGAAAGATTCATTGAGGTTTTCATGGATGATTTTTTGGTCTTTGACAATTCTTTTGAGAAGTGCTTACATCATTTGTCCCTGGTACTTGAAAGATGCAAAGAAAAGAATCTAGTATTAAATTGGGAGAAATGTCATTTTAGGGTAAAAAGGCGCATAGTTCTAGGACACGTCATTTTTTATAATGGAATTGAGGTGGACAAAGCAAAAATTGATTTGATCTTCAAATTGCCACCACCAAAATCAATTAAGCAGATTCGATCATTCCTGGGCCATGCTAGTTTTTATCGTAAATTCATTAAGGATTTTAGTAAAATTGCTAAACCTTTGTGGCAATTGCTGACAAAAGACGCCCCGTTTGAATTTGATGAAAAGTGTCTAAAGGCGTTTGAGAGACTGAAAATAGAACTAACTTTAGCTCCTATAATTCAGCCACCTGACTAGACCATTCCATTTGAACTAATGTGTGATGCATCCGATACTGCTATTGGAGTTGTTCTGGGTCAATGGGTTGGGAAGCTACCTCATGTGATTCACAATGCTAGTAGGACCCTCAATGATGCACAGCTTGATTACACAACCATTGTAAAAGAATTGCTAGTTGTGATTTTTGCCTTAGAGAAACTTCGGTCTTGCTTGATAGGGTCTAAAGTCATCATCTATACGGATCATGCAGCTCTGAGATACCTTTTATCAAAAAAGGATGCAAAAGCCCGATTGATCAGGTGGATCGTTTTACTACAAGAGTTTGATTTGGAAGTAAGAGATAAAAAAGGATATGAGAATGTTGTAGCAGACCATCTTTCGAGGATACCTTTAGAGCCATCAGATGAGGTCCCACTGAATGAAAATTTTCCTTATGAACAATTGCTCAGTATTTCTCAAATCCCCTGATTTGCAGATATAATCAATTACCTTGTTACAGGGGAGATGCTCGCGCATTGGTCAAACACAGGATTGATCAAAATTTCTAGTTGAGGTCAAGTACTTTTTCTGGAATGACCCGTATCTTTTTAAGTACTGCCCTGACCAGATCACTAGGAGATGCATTCCTGATCATGACCATTACTCAGTCATTTTCTTCTGCCATGATCATGCTTGTGGGGGCCACTTTAGTTCGAAAAAAACAGCTGCAAAAGTTTTACAGTGTAGATTTTACTGGCCCACTATCTTTAAAGATTGCCACACTCTCTGTTTGAACTGTAAGAGGTGTCAAAAGTTTGGCAAGCTCAATCGAAGGAACATGATGCTCTTGAATCCAATACTTGTGGTGAATATTTTTGATGTGTGGGGAATTGACTTCATGGGGCCATTTCCAAATTCCTTTGGAAATCTTTACATTTTGCTGGCAGTAGACTATGTTTTCAAGTGGGTAGAAGCCATACGGACAAAGAAGAATGACCACCATGTGGTAATTAAGTTCGTGAGAAATCATATCTTTTCTCGCTTTGGTACCCCTAGAGCGATCATTAGTGACGGAGGCACTCACTTTTGCGACCATCCCTTTGAGCATTTGTTGAAAAAATATTGTCACCCATAAGGTTGCTACACCTTATCACCCACAAACAAGTGGCCAAACGGAAATTTCAAATAGGCAAATTAAACAAATTCTAGAAAAGACGGTCAATCCCACTCAGAAAGACTGTTCTTTGCGATTGATCGACACACTGTGGTCCCATCGAACCGCTTACAAGACACCCATTGGGATGTCCCCATATAGGTTGGTCTATGGGAAGGCATGCCACTTGCCTGTTGAATTGGAGCATAGAGCTTATTCGGCCATTAAAAAGTTTAATTTTGACTCACCCACTACGGGTACTTTGAGCAAATTGCAACTCAATGAGTTGAAAGAACTTCGAAATGATGCCTACGAGAATGCCAAGATCTACAAGGAAAGAATGAACTTGAACCATGATAAGTCAATTTTAAGAAGATCCTTTGAACCGGGTATGAAAGTCGTTTTGTATAACTCCCGGTTACACCTGTTTCCAGGGAAGTTACGAACCCGGTGGACTGGCCCATTCATTGTCAGGACTGTTTATTTTCATGGTGCTGTGGAAATAGAAAATCACAAGAATGGGGATGTTTTCAAAGTGAATGGTCAACGATTGAAACCATTTTTGGAACTGAAGGATAAAAACATTGAGGATATCCTTCTGGAAGACCCAATTTACCAGGAATAATCGTTTTGGTCATGTCGGACTAATGACATTAAACTTAGTGCTGTTTGGGAGGCAACCCAAGTTTGGAAGGTAATTGAGCTGGTTGATCACACTCTTTTGCAATCACCGCACATGATAAGATGTTCTAATTTTCCTTATTATTCATTTTCACATTACACATGCATTCATAACATTGAGGACAATTTTGAATTTAGGTTTGGGGGTGTGAGTTAGAACTTGACATGTGATCATTTGTTCAATTTTCATTATACATTTTATTTTTCTCTTTGTTTTGTTTTGTTTTTTTTTATTTATTATTGTTAGGTTATAGGGAAACTTTCAAGAGAATTTTTTTATTGGCTGAAGGTATTTATTTTGGGCAAAAGAAAACAACGGTTCACTATTTTATTTATGGAAAGGGGTTTTGGAAAAGTGTTGAATTTTGATCCCTCACTTTTACACAGATTGTATAGGTTTTCGAGGTTTTGAATGTGAAGCTATGATTTCCGTTTTCATTTGGTAATTGAAAAAAAAAATCAACCCTTAGTATACAGAGCTTCCTGGTTCGAATGGTGGATTCATGAAAAGGGCTGCCTATTGTTGGAGATTGCAAAAAAAAAAAAAAAAAAAAAAAAAAAAAAGAAAGGGAAAAAAGAAGAAAAAAAAAGTGTTTAGAAGTCTTGAAAAGAATAAAAAGTTTTGTGACTAGTTTGAGTTCGTAGCCTTTTTAACCCGAGCCAATAAGCCCTTAGGGGTATTTACATACCTAGTGTCCTAACGCCATCTGGTCTAGGAGTCATTGGCCTAATGCTCGTTACATGAGTTAATTAGAAAGGAACTTAGGCATTGCACAGTCACATGTGTGTGTTTGAAAAAAAAGAAACAAAATTACGATCTTTGAAAAAATAGTAGTGCGAAAGCCGTCATTATTACCTTGAGAGGAAGACTATTTTTCTTTGCTAAGTTTAGGCGGCCCAGAATTTAAAAAAAAAATATTTTCACGAAAATTATTGGTGGATCATTTGATGCTTATTTCGTATAATATTTTTCACCGTGCATGATCAATTAGCATGATTTCGAGAATTTCTGACCAAAAGATAGGATTAGTGAACCGAATTTAAGATTTGTCTTTGAAAATTCCGAGAACCGAAAATAGTCAATGTCTATAGATTTTCTCTTGGAAGAAGTTTCCCTGGATTTTGATAGGTTTTAAACATATTTTGCAAATTAAAAAAAAAAGGAAAAAAAAAAAGAATTTTGTGGGTATATTCACTGCAAACCCTCACGAGACACAACTCGTCCACTAGGGGGAACCTAGGGGTTTAAGGGCTTGTTGCATATGCTAAATGCAACCGATAATACCAGCGAAAGTAGTTTTGTTTTCATATTTACTTTCTTTTCTTAGATTAGGTTAAAAAACTTCAAACCTTTTTTTTTTTCTCGCAACTTTTGCTAACGGACTAGCAAAATGCTGGTTGAGGGGTGTGTTGAGTTCATGAATTTGTATATTTACGTATCATTTTAGAATGAATTAGGGATTTAAATAGGTGAATTACATCATTAATCATATAACTTCATCATTTCATGCATTTTCACCTAGGAACCTGAATTTTTATACTTTTCATACGTTTTCTGCATTAACTTAGAATGTTTTGCAAATTTTCTCCGAAGAGTCCCAGTTGAAGTAGAACTCTGTCCGGGTGGGTCCCGCCTCAATATGGGCTTTTCACTATTTGATGTGTTGAATTAGAATGTGCAAAAAATAAGAATTGCAAGCCTCTGTCACTGAACCCACTTTCAAGCACACATTGTCATCCTGGGCCCTGCATTGCCGAACTGAAGTAAATTGAAGAATTCACCATGTGTACCCCACACACAAGCCATGTGTACCTCACACACAAGCCATATGCAAATTAATCAAAAGAAGGGTTCACTCATCATGTCAGTTGAAGAGTCCTAACTACAGTAGAAGACTTCTCATAAGGCCCACTGTTCAAACAGATGAAATGTCCCACATGGCAGGGTCCACAGTAGTTGCAAATTTGAAATTATTAATGGATAACTCAAAGAGTACAAATTCTAATTGGAACAAAAGAAGAAGAGTTTGAATCATCCACGTCTGATGTCCTTTAAAAAATGAAAGTTGTGCAGAGTTAGAATCCATTGCAAATCAAATTTTAAAAGTTAATCCCGTTTTTATCAGGGTAACTCATCTTCAAATGGCCATAACTTTCAATCCGACCGTCGGATCGATGAAATTTACCTACCGTTGGAAAGCTTATTTAGAATATATATCCGTGGATCCTAAAAACGTACAAATCAGAGTCATATTGACAGTTATGGGTCCGGATATTTTCATATTTATTTTTAGACCGGATATTTTCATATTTATTAAATCCACACTGTTGATAATCAATTGCTACACATCCCTTGACCTCATTCAAATTCAAAAAAGGATAAGAGATATACCTTATCAATGAAGATAAATCAAATCTGCAGAGAATATGTCCAGATTCAATGTATCTGTAAGATAACCGGAGATATAAAAGGAACCAAAAGGTAGCATCCTCGGACGTCCATAATTTCTCTCTCTTCTTTCTCTTCTTTCTCTTCTTTCCCTAATTAATAGAATTTAAGAGTTATTTTTGGGTATTCTAGGGCTCTGTTCTAGAACTAGGTTAGAAGAGTGTGAGAGAAAATTGTAATTGCCATGAAGTTCTCAATCAAAATCGTATCGTTTGCAATGGATGAGTAAATTTTTGGATCGGAGCACAAAGTGAAGTTAAGTACTTTTATTTCCGTTCTATCTTTAATTTAATTTTTATGTCCCTATGATTCATGTTTAATAGAATAATAGATCTGCCTTCGTGCCACAGCCAAACCTCTGCTTTATATTTTTAATAAATTTATTTTTGATCAGTTAATCTTCTTTTGATAAAATATACTTAGGTTTTTATGCCTTTGATATTTTATGTTTAATTTGTTAACTGACGATCAAAGTAATTTATATTTTTATGAAGTGATGGAGATCTTGGGTTCTTCTGCTTAAGAATTAAATTTAAATATATATATATATATATCTTCTGAATCAGAAACATTGAGTTTTTTCTTATCTGAGTTATTTGCAAGACAAAAGACTAAATTAAAGTATATGGATTGAGAATTGAAATTAATTAATAGACTCTTTGACGCTCTGATCTACCTTTACCATTATTGTTATCCGTTCATCTTGCATAGTAGCTTTATCTCTCATTTAAATCTTGATTTATTTTTCTATTTTCGTTTCAAAAAAAATTCAGATTTTAATAAAATATATTTCAATAGTGCACCATGTGGGATTCGACCTGTACTTACCACGGTCTTAAAAAGACAACTGTGCACTTGCAATATTAAAATATTACACTTAAATTCACATCAGGTATGAATCATTTGTATTCAATTCCTATGTATGTTAACGCAAACAAACAGACCCTAAATGTATTGGAACATGACCCCTCTGTTTTTTTCTTTTTTTAATTTTTAATCATATGCGTGGTTGGTGGACTAGTTTTCAATTCGACAATCTAACGGTAGGTTGGGGTTGTTGGTGATCCCTTTGATTTTTGTGTATCGGGAACAACTTCTCTTTCCTTGTGCACTTGACACTATTCATCTCTTTATTGTATGTAAAATCCTAATCCCTAATTACAGCGATAACATTAATTAATTATGTTTAATATCTAAGTACTCGTGTTCAGTTATTAATTAATCGGTTAGATTTGATAGCTAGAAAATTTTTTGGGTAGTTTCAGGACGTTTCGAGAGCATTCGGACCAACTTCAGAACTTGAAAAAGATCTAGTTTGGATTTTGGAAATTTCATAAAATTATCGTTTTGATTCCAATGGATAGCTCTAACCATACCCGGCAACTTTCGTCCTCAACTCGTGTCCATTCGAAGTCCCGAAACCCCTCAGTTCCTCAATTCACTCCTAATAGGGATATAATCAAGATTTCTTTAAAAGTTGTGCCCCAAACTTGTAGCATGGCCTTGTAGCCCATGATTTTATGTATTTCTAGCTGGTTAGCAGCCCTTAGTTTGGTTTATTGCCTCTTCTTCAACTGCCTTGCATGGTATTCTCATTATTTTGACTTTCCACTATTCTCTATTAGCAATTATAGAGTCTTGCGGCAGTAGTGGTACGGCTGAAGACTAAGCTGGGATCTGGTGCCTTGCCCTCACATGCTTGCCCAATTGCTTGTGAGTGGTTACATGCAGTAAACATTACATTAGATTGCCACTGGATAGAAACAAATACCGTCTTGTCATGGACAAAATAAATTGACTACCCAAAACATTCAGTCCATCAACTAGAATGATTGTTGTGGAATCTTCACTTGCCTTTGCTGCATCAAAATCATGAGACTTTTCAAATGGAAGTAGAGTGTCGTCTTGCAAGGAGATCCCAAGGAAATAGTCTATGTGAATCCTCTATCTATACCAGAGATTCTGATAATGCAGAGGTATTCACATTATGAGCTAAAATAAGGATCCGAACATGACCGAAGAAGTTCGATTGTATGTTTCTCAACGCCAGCTTTAAGCAAAACTGATGCAATCAATGCTTATAAAATCCAAAGACAATCAATTAATATATATTATAGACGTAGGCATCGATTTCAAAATTGGAGTTAGATTTGTTAATCGATTGCAAAATTGGACTCTAATTTCAAATCAATTTGAGAAATTGGATCTCAAATCAATTTCAAGAGATAAGCTCTATCAATCAATTCGGAGTCTACTTTTATTAAGCTTCTTTATGTGAATTCAAATTTTAATATATATCTATTATGGATAGGTGATTAAAGAGTTCAGATGAAAAAAATCCACTTTACTCAATAACTCTATCCAACCAAGTTAAAATGAGTTTTCTTTAGGTGGATTTAGAATTTTACTATATCTATTATGCTTAGAAAATCCTTTATGTTTGTGACTTTTAAAGTGGATCCTTATTAGTGATTTATACATATGGTCTCCACATACAATAAAATTTTTTAAAAATGGACCTCATATTCTAATTCCTAAAGACGGGGCCACATTACCCTAAGGGGTTGGCCGAGTGGTAAGGACCACGGTTCCTCCCTCTTTCAGAGCTAGAGGTCTTTGTATCGATCATCGGGGAACCAGGCCTGGGCTTAGCGCGGGCATGCTTTGCTAAGTGATTAATCAATTTGAGAAATTAGATCTCAAATCAATTTCAAGAGGTAAGCTCTATCAATCAATTCAGAATCCACTTTTGTTAAGCTCCTTTATGTGAAATCAAATTTTAATATATATATCTATTATGCATAGGTGACTAAAGATTCCAAATGAAAAAATCCACCTTGCTCAATAACTCTATCCAACCTAAGTTAAAATGAGTTTTCTTTAGGTGGATTTAAAATTTTACTATATCTATTATGCTTAGAAAATCCTTAATGTTAGTGACTTTTAAAAGTGGATCCTTATTAGTGATTTATACATATGGGCTCCACATACAATAAACTTATTTAAAGTGTGCCTCATATTCTAATGCCTAAAGACAGGGCCGCATTACCCTAAGGGGTTGGCCGAATGGTCAGGACCACGATTCCTCTCTCTTCCAGAGCTAGAGATCTTGGTATCGATCCTCGGGGAACCAGGCCTGAGCTTAACGCGGGCATGCTTTGCTAGGTGATTAATCAATTTCAAGAGGTAAGCTCTATCAATCAATTCAGAATCCACTTTTGTTAAGCTCCTTTATGTGAAATCAAATTTTAATATATATCTATTATGGATAGGTGACTAAAGAGTTCAGATGAAAAAATCCACCTTGCTCAATAACTCTATCCAACCTAAGTTAAAATGAGTTTTCTTTAGGTGGATTTAGAATTTTAATATATCTATTATGGTTAGAAAATCCTTAATGTTTGTGATTTTTAAAAGTGGATCATTGATAGTGATTTATACATATGGGCTCCACATATAATAAACTTTTTTAAAGTGAGCCTCATATTCTAATTCCTAAAGACGGGACCACATACAATTTTGCAAATGTTAATTTATATAAGACTTGAAGTTTCATACTCATTTATATAAAAAGTAATATTTAATTTGTATAAATATCGAGTTGGGCGATGCTTCGAACTGTAATAAATAGTATATTTGTTTGTTTTATATTTATTTTTTTATTTGTTTGTTTTATATTTATGTTCTCATTAAATAATATCCCATAAAAATAGCCACAAATTGGACGTGTTTTTATTTGTAGGTCCGGGCTTAGCGTGGGCATGCTTTGCTAGTTCATATATATTATAGACGTAGGCATAGATTTTGAAATTGGAGTCCGATTTTTTAATCGATTGCAAAATTGGACTCTAATCTCAAATCAATTTGAGAAATTGGATCTCAAATCAATTTCAAGATATAAGCTCTATCAATCAATTCAGAGTTCACTTTTGTTAAACTTCTTTATGTGAATTCAAATTTTAATATATATCTATTATAGATAGGTGATTAAAGAGTCTTCTTTAGGTGGATTTAGAATTTTAATAAATCTATTATGGTTAGAAAATCCTTAATGTTTGTGACTTTTAAAAGTGGATCCTTGATAGTGATTTATACATATATGCTTCACAAACAATAAACATTTTTAAAGTGGGCCTTATATTCTAATTCTTAAAGACGGGGCCACATGCAATTTTGCAATTGATTGTTTGATTTCGATTTTAATATTGACTTTAATTTATCTTCTTTCTAAAAAAATAGAGATAAATCTTATCTATTAGGATTTTTCTTATAAAGAGATTCATTTAAATAGAATTCATAATATATATATATATATATATATCTTTCTCATGGTCGAGAATAAAAAAAATAAGAGTTTGAAACGTTAAATAGCTTGTAGCCATAGAACATCCGACGTGACATAGATAATGAATAAATAGGAGTTAATATCATTCCAATTGCCATTACGAAAGTAATTAGTATTTTTGGCATTAAAAGATATTTCGGGCTAGTAATTATTCCAAAAAATACTACTGATTCCGCAACAAAACCACTCATTCCTGGCAATGCAAGAGAACATGGTAAATATTTTTGGCATCGAGAATCTTTTGAATTGCCTTGCAATTGATTAAGAAAGTTGCATATAGTAACTAAAAGATTCTGTGTCGAGTATATGTAATATACATACAATTTCACAGCTAAGTTCTATTGCAACTTTGCTTAATTATGTTGCAACTTTGTAAGGACCTTTTCTTTATATCCTTTTTATTCCTCCCTGATGTGTACCTGTAAAATCCAAATTACTCAAGCCCAAAATTATCGTATATATTGGCACCTGGCGTCCAAATGAGATTTTGGCCCATTCCACGGAAAGTAAAATGTTTCAAAGTTATTTTTAAGAAAATATACAAACAAAAGGAATTCTTACAAGACCTCAAGTAATTCCCAAATAAAGATAAGATTTGAACTTTTGTCAAAGCAGCATGGCACACTTTTATATCAGCCCAGTCGTGCCATACTGTACACCAATAAGGCCAGACAGTGTCACCCACAAGCTAGCCCACATGCCCATCCTAATATTTTAATTTTAAATTTGCTTATATAAATTAAAACAAACTTTATGGCTTTTAGGGTTTTCAACTTGAAATAAAGTTGAAATTACTAAAACAAATTTATAAACATTGATGTTAATTTACATAAGACTTGAAGATTCATAGTCATTTATATAAAAAATAACATTTACTTTATATAAATGTCGGGCTGGGCCGAACTTCGAACCATAATAAATAGTATATTTGTTTGTTTTATATTTATTTTTTCATTAATTAATATCCCATTAAATAGCCACAAATTGGATGTGTTTTTATTGCTGGTCCTGAGCTTAGCGCGATCATGCTTTGCTAGTAGCATTATTATGTTACTAGTCCATGTTCATGGCATCCCCATACCGGGAATGAATCCATGTGCAATCGTTTCTCTATTCTTCTCTCCATGTAAAATATCTGGGCAGGTTCACATATTTCTTGGGTCTCAAAATTGACTGTATGAAACTAGATATCTTGATCTTCCAGTGTAAAACATACTCGCAAAACCATTGCATCTCTTGAGTCATCCGATAGATCAGTGGATACAACAATACAGCTAAATGTAAAGTATAGATGAAACAGTGGTAAACCTATATATGATCCAACTCTCTTTTGGTAGCCAGGGAGTGTAACTAAATCAAAATGACCAATGAGGACATCTTTTGTCCTGTATGAATTGATTCATTAATTCATTATATCAGATCCTCGCCATATTCACTGTGTTGCTGCCACTGAGATAATTCAAAATGTAGAGGGCACTAAAGGACCAGGTCTTTTTTCCATGAAATTCCCCGCCTACTCACTGCTTATGGATCGAATGCCCCGGTACACATTCGACCAAGGAAAGGTGCATCTTCTTAGGAGACATCTTGTGGCAGTGCAAAACATGAGACAGTCCTCCGAATCACCTACTAAAGTGGGAAGTTAGCTTGATGTCATTTACCTACCTGGCCTCTGAAATTATAAGGCTTTCAGGTCTCTTACAGGGAGCTGAAATTGTCACAATCTCCAGTTCCACGCCTCACCATGCTAATAAGATCAACGCCATAAGATTGCCTCTAGTTGCTATATTAGCACCTGCAGAACAGCACAATCACACTTTCACATGTTTCATCTAACCTATAGCAGATATGTTTGCCAAGGGTATGACTAGCTATACAATTTCTTAGCTTGCAAATTAATGCACCTCAATCATCCTCATCAACATGAGGATTGCAACAAGAATACACCTGTGGAGTGGGACATTATTGATATTTCATATCGTACACAAGTGAAGCGCCATAGCAAAGCAGTGGAGCTCCAGAGCAAGGATAAAGTCATGTGGCCAAATTGTGTAAAATACATAAATTAATTTCACCAATTGTAAACTGATGTTTCCTATTTTACCATGCATAGATCCTGTTGGGCTTTTTTCTTTTTTTTTGGACATTCAAGGAAGGTTACAAATCAGAGACTCCAACAATGAAGAGTCTTCATGAAAGCTTACAAATCAGAGACTTACAACAATGAAGAGTCCCGGCTTCGGTCTTAAAGATCAATCCAATCTCAAACCTCTTCCACTCTAGTTCTGTTGTCTCTTCTTGAGCTAGTTGCATGAGTAAAACAAGTACAAGTATCACAATCCTATTCCAAGAGATTTCCAATTCCGAAAATCCCAAGCAATAGCCCATGGATTCGGCATAATATTCAAATAATTTTAAGTAAACTTTTGCATTTAAACCGAAAATGGATAGGGAAATGGTACACATAATAATATGTTCAAAGATTTCTGTAAATAATCAAATAATAAATATTTCAAAGTTTTCCTTGGATTTCAACATAAGAAATACTGAAATAGTATTTTATCAACTACAAAATAATGTTTATACTAGTAGTAGAAGAATCTGTGAAGAATCTAACATGGTGCTGTGCTTGTGACATGTTGATTCAGATTCAGATTCAGATTCAGATGGCAAGATCGTTGAGGATTATGTAGCAGATCAGGCACTAAAATATTTAAATCAATTTGATTGATCACAAAGGGTCTTAATCCATTTACATAAGTGCCCGATAAATTCAAATGGGTCAATAGTCATCAAATGGGTCAATAGTCACCAAACCAAAAATTAAATCTGCTGAATTAAGTGAGGAACAAAAATAAGTATTTAAGTGGACCATTTTGATTAGGCCAACAGGCCCATCAGGCTCATATAGGCCAAATAGTCCCAACATTGGGAACTGCAGGTCCACAGGTTTCGACCCAACTGTACCAGGCCCAACACTAGGCCCAGCCCAGCTGGGATAGCACCCAAAATGGTTGCCCGGAACTGTTGACACCCTACAGTCCATCACCTGGTAAGAAAACCCAAAACCTGATCTTCAATTCAAGCATACTTCATCCATATTTCCATGTTTGCCAATTTTTCATGAATAAGATAGCAGTCGACCTCAATGTGCACATTCGCAATATACTAGAGTTGAAGCAATATGAACATCTATTGTATTATTGGTTAATCAGAGTGCAGATTAAAATTTTCAACCACAATAGTTCACGTCCCGTGAACCATTTTGTGATGCTCTGCCTGTGAACTAGACTTAAGCAATAACCAACTGCTTCTTACTTCTCCATGATACAATGTTCTCTCCAACCAAAACACAGTACCTGTAATAGATCTCATATCACCTCAACCAGCCAACGTCAGTAGACGCTTCCATGTTCAAGTGACCCTGACACATATCGCAATCCTTGTCCTGGATAACTCTTCAAATATCTCAACATATGGTGATCAACTAAGTGTTTGGTTCAGAGAACATGCATAAATGGGCTAACCACACTCACTGCATGCAAGCTATCTAGCCACATGATCATTAATTTGATAAGCGTGCCAACTAATAATTGATATAGACGCAGATTCAATGGTGTGATGCTATCACTATCTAGACCATGATTAAGTTCTACAGGTGTTTCAACAGGTATTTCAGCAGGTCTCACACCTACTTTACTAGTTTTCTGCAGCAAATCTAACATTTACTTTGCTGCAAAATTACAATTCCTCCTTTGGCCTAGCTGCATTGATTCCTAAAAATTATTCTAATAACCCTAGATCTTTAATCTGAAACTCTATCCTCAGTATGTTTTCGACAGTTCAAGTTCCACTCCATCAATTCCAGTCACGACAATATCACCCACATAGACAATGAGAAAAGTCACCCAATGACCACTCCTTTTAACAGATAGTGCGATTTGCCTAACACCTCCTAAAACCATATTTCAACAAGGCTTGAACAAATCTTTCAAACCAAGCACAAGGTAATTGTTTAAGTCCATATAAAGCATTCCTTGAATGACATACCTTTTCTTCCTTACCTTTTGGACCAAATCCAAGTGCTGGATCCATAAAAACTTCCTTGTCCAAATCACCATGGACATTCTTAATCTAACGGACAAAAGCCAAGAAACATTAATGGCCATGAAAAGTATTACACTTATGGAATTTAATTTTTGAAACCAGTAAGTTCCAAGATGATCAATCCCATGCATCTACTTAAAGCCTTTCATACCAACCTGGCTTACATCTTTCGATTGACCCACTGGACTTTACAGAGTGCACTTTCCAATATGAATTTCTGCTAATTCCCATGTTCCTTTTTTCTTCGAATGGTAACCATTTTTTTTTTTTTTTAACATACAGTACAAGGAAAATACACAAGTAATGCAAAACGGAGGGGAGATGCAGGGCGGGTAAGGTAGAAAAGAATTAGGGAAATCAGGATTACATGAAAATTGGCCTCGCACCAAACTCCAATCCAGGAGGCAAAAGAGAACTTGGGAAAATCCCAAAAGCACTCAATTTTTTATATTAATCATCAACCATTGTTTAGCCACATCTTTAGATGGGAAAAGTACATACCCTAGAACTAATCTGACCATCTAAACACATTGATGGCCAGGATTAAAACATAATTAAAACTTTAAATAACATAAAATAAATTGGCTGGTCAAGATAAATGGGCAGGGCCCATTGGCTTGACCCATGTGGACCATGGGTCTATCCTGGATCAACTTTTCCCAGACTTGGAGATCCTCTAGGATCGAAATCAACCATACAAACTTCTAATTTACCGCTTGATCTCTATCTTTAGTGCATAACTTGGAGACTTCATACGATCGCTTCTTCCAACTTGAAGTAGATTGGAGGCGCTGCTTCTTATGATTTATGAATCCAACTTTGTGTTATCTGACAATTAGGTGCATCAATTGTAGGACTAGGACTAGTAGATCACAATCTTCTAATATCAATACTCTATCCCCAAAGGTGAAATCAACATAGGAAACCTCGACTACTTGTTCTTCTCTTTCAATCTCCTAATCACTGGGCTGTTCTTCTGATGATTTGATTGATTGTTTTGGAAGCTGCCTGACGATGAGATCCGTTGGACGTTCCTTGCTGGCTATTTCCCATTCTTCGATGTTATGTTCTTTCAAAACCTGCACTTATTGATCCATATTGTCCGTAGAAGAAAATTTGGTAACAAATGTACTCATAGAAACTTCTCGCTTTTGTTCTTGCATCTCAATGTTCCTATTGCCCTCATGGTGACCTATATTATCACCTTGGAGGGATCTTGCAAATCTCTCAAGAGGGCCTTGAATTCTTCATTTTGTGCCTTTTGTTCCTGCTATAAAGCATTCATCTGTGCCATCATGTCTTGCATGTTCTTGACCAATTGCTCTAAGGTAAGATTGGGTTGGGAAGAAGCTTGAATTGACCTCTCAACATCAGTCTTGATTTCTCTACCACAGTTTCCACAGCATGTTCTTTTGTAGTTTGAAGAGATTTTCCTACATGAGGCCTAGGTTTTAGCAGACGAGGCCGTCTAAGCATGCCACCACAAATTGCTTCTATGCATGATGCTTGGTCTTGCAGTCCTACATATTTTCCAATATTCTTGATCTCAAACCTCTTAGAAAACAAATCAAATAATGTTTTCTTATTTTCCTCTAATCCACGTACCTCTTACAACCATGAAGATTGATCGAAATACTCATCAACTATCAAACTTCCTTGTCTCAGATTAAGGAATTGGTTAAAGGAGGCTTCATTCTCATAAATAATACCTTGTGTTCCATATTTCTTTTTATACATAACCCTTTGAAGTTGATTGTTGTAGCCATCGATTTACAACTGCATGTTGACTTGATGCACAAAGGAACATCAAATTTATTGCTCTAAAAAGAACTTCAAGTGACCTGATGTATAAATCATACTGCTTGGAGAATGTAGGTGAAGACAGAACGTTAATTAGATATTGGGTAACCAAGATATGAGTGTTTGAAGATTAATGGCTGAATTGAAGCTGTTGATGTGTACTACCCCAGACCCCTGATTTGGGAGCTAGAGTAATTAATAATAAATATATCCTTTATTTTGAGATTTTATAATATTTATTCTTTATGAATCTATTACACTAATTATAGGTAATATAATTATAAATATTAATTATTTAGGGTAAATTTCTTCCTCATACTTATTTGATTAAATATTAGGTGGTACCCTTGAGTTGTATTTAGAAGATCTCTAAATCATGCGTGAGATGGGGCCCTTGAATACTGTTAAGAAGACCTTCTTTAGACTATGAGAGGTGGGACCCAATCCCTTAATAACTAAGTGTAGTCGACACCCACAACTCAAGAGGGAGACTTGTGCATTTCGCCTTCTAAGAGTTTTACACAATATTAGAGGGCCCTTCTTGTATGGTTTGATTGAGGAAAGTAGTCCATCTCTTTGGAGAAGTTCAAATAGGAAAGTCGAGACTTACTCCCCAGATACATATACATGTCGACCCTTGTAGAAACCCTCACACCATTCACTCGACCTCTCCCTTTCCTTTTTCTGTTGCAACAAAAGCCTAATAGGATAATCTAGAGATAGAGAGAAAGAACTAGAAGAGAGAGGAAGGATCAGCAGCAGCACATGCCAAGTGAGTAGATCTTCTTTTCTACTTGTGTTTAATGGAATTTTTCCTAAATCTCGAGATCAAAGGGACTTTATTCTTGCGAAAATTCATGTTGAAACCTAAAGGAAGTAGTGGAATGATGGGTTGTGATGAGAAACTCATTACCTGAACCCCAATCTTCAATTGAAGACCGACCGAATCTTGTTCTAGGGGTTTTGTGTTATAGCTGAAATCTAAATAAGGAATTCTGAGTTGGCTGAATCCCAACTATGGGAATTTGATGGGCTGAAACCCATAACTGGGTTGTTTGGAGCCCAACTGATTTAAAGAGACAGGGGGAGAGAGAGTGGAGGAGCACGTGGAAGAGAGAGGAGAGGAAAAAAAAAAAAAGAAGGAAAAAAATATATAAAATGCGTATCTGGTTTCTTTAACTCAACAGTTGGCTCCTCTTCTCCAGGTTACAGTAACCATTGTTATCCCGAATTCTAAGGAAAATGATTCGTATCTATACAACGAATCCCATTTACTGGTGTGAATCTTCGGATTCAGGAGTGAATCTTACGATTCGATACTCGTTTCATCAAATCTTACAATTCAAGCGATTTGGTTAACCGAAAATGGCAACAACCAATAAGTTTATACTAATAATCTTTTACCTTCTTTCTTTCTTTTAGCATTTTTACTTTTAAAAGGTTATTTAGTAGTTAACAAAACATCTTAAGAATTTTTGTAGTTTTAGGGAGAATTCTTTTTTTCTTTATATCTCAGGGCATCCCCACCTTAGGCAGGACTAATCCCTGGGCCCCACGCCCGCACCCACACAGACGGGGGACGGTTAAGACCCGGGGGAATCGATGCCAGGACCTCTGGGGAGTAACCCAATGTCCTAACCACTGAGCCAACACCCGGTTGGGTGTTTTAGGGAGAATTCTTGTGCCTATAAATTAGAAATTAGCAATCTTTGCATGTGTTATATAGACCTCACACTGTGAACTAGTGATCTCTCTACGAACATGACGAGTAGAAAAAGAACTTTAGTTAACAAATAGCAAATATCTGGGAAAATTGAAAAGGCATTTTTGTAATTAAGCCTTACCACCTTCCTTGAAGATTTTTCTTTCCAATTAGACTATAAAATCAGATAAAGGTGGTTTTAAATATTCTACAAAAGGAAAATTTTCTCTTGCGCTGTCACCAAAGTCAGGACCCTCCCTGAATTTCACCAAGTGCCAACTCCCACGTGACAAAAGGCACTGATGCGCAGTACACAGGAGCGCAAGAGAAAATCACCCTTCTACAAAATATAGGTGTTTTGAATGTTTTAGCAGAAATGATGGCCACGCTTCATACTTGAGTGCATTTGGAGTGAGAAGAAATCAGAATCCACATAAGGTGAAAAGGTATATATAGTTCACTGGCCCCTGTAATGACTTTTTTTTTTTTTTTTTTTTTTTGAATGGCTACTTTCATTAATAAAAACACACAATCAGTACTGGCCCCAGTAATGATGGTGATAGGCTTGTTTGCCTACTTCGTAGTGAATTCCTAGGAATTTGTGGTAAAGTGGGTCATAGCTAAAGAATTAAAGAGGTGATGATTGAAAAATACAAGGTGGAGATGTAGATTGGACTCTTACTTTTGCTACAATTTGATTATTTCGTACTTGGGTGAATGCTGGGTATTCATTTACTAGCAAAGGGAGACTATTTGATGGAGTTTCGTGGATCTTCACCTATATTCCTTCAATTCAGCCCCTTTCTATGAAGGCACTGCTTAGAATTCCTAGGAATTCGATACTGATAAAACAAACTAGCACATAGAGATTAATAACATTATTTTTCCTATTGTCCCTAATGAGTAATAAGTTCGCTGAATTTCTCATTGAGCGCTGACATTGATTTTTTAATTTTCAATGTGAATAAAGGCATAAAGCCACAAATGATCAAAATCAGCTTGAGTTCATTAAATTTATATATAATGCTGAGTTTTGCAACACGTAAATGGAACTTTTTGATACTAAATTCTGATTTAGACTTGTCAAAGAAAGCAATTGTTGGTTTCTAACATCGACGAAGGTGGTTACAACTAATACTCACAGGTTCTTGAGTTTATAAAATTCATAAAGTAATCTATTTTTGTACAATGTATTTGTAACTTGCCACTCCAAGTTTCTAATACTTCCAAACCAGTGCAACTCTGGTTGCTACAAATTTCTAAAAAAACAATGATATCTTTTAATTGACGTCTGTAATATTGTTTCTAATACTATCATGGTTGGATGAACATGGCATCATGGGATGCAAGTGAAGCATTGCAGTAATTTAATACATGGCATCATATTTGTTAGATCATAATTTTTGAAAGAACAGAAGATTCATAGTACCATTATTTGCCTTTAACACATTCCACCTGAAGTGTTAAATCATTGATTCCAGCATCATGTAACAAACGCGACACCTGCTCCCTAGAAGAATCTCTATCAGTTTCTGCTGATATGTGAAGATGGAGGGTCCCCACTACATCCTTATTCGTGAAGCTCCACACATGCATGTTCTGTATTCCATGGATGCCGTTTATGCTCATGACCTTATCCAGAGCCAAATTTAAATCATGCTCATGATTCCTAGGAACTCTTTGAAGCAAAATTTCGGCTGAGTTTCTCAATAATGGAACCACTGAAGATATGATCAGCACAGAAATAAAAATGGAGCAAGCAGGGTCTGCAACAAGCCATCCCTTGTATTTGATAAGAAGTGTAGCAACCACCACCCCCACACTTCCCAGGGTATCAGCAAGAACGTGCAGGAAGATCCCTTCCATGTTGTGGTCAATGTGACGGTGTTTCTGAGGCTCGTGCTTTTTTGCTTCCAATGAATCATTATGTTCATCTGATTGGATGCCCAGGTCTGATGTATGAGAAGAGCTCGGATGGCTTCCAAGACAACAACGGCTGGTGGCCTGAGAACCTCCGTGCGTATGACCTCTGGGAGAATCATTGTGAGGACTTCTTGAAGAGTCAATAGGGTTATGATGGGAATGTTTAACTTCATCAGAGCTTTGAACAAGGTGTGGATGTCCATCATGATCATGGCCATGGTGATCATTTTGGTGATCATGGACGTGATGATTTTGTCGACCATGCTGGTCACAACAGTGGTGATCATCAAGGTTGTTTTGACCCTCTCCGTGGCTTTCACCATGACCATGGTGATTATGATTATGTAGAGAAGGACAACCATCATCTTTGATAGCCCCAATTAGATCATCCTTTTGATCATGGTGATGGTGATCATGGCCATGAGAATTGTGACAGCGAACATAACCTGATTCTTCATGGATTGGTTCACGGGCAACTGAGATAGACTGGCGATGTTGCTGATGGGGTTTGTGATGATGGCAAGCATGGTCATGGGAATGGTGGTGGCTGTGGTGATGGTGATCGTGGCTATGAGAATTGTGACCATGAACATAAGCTGATTCTTCATGGGATGGTTCACGAACAACTGAGAGAGACTGGTGATGTTGATGGGATTCGTGATGATGGCAAGCATGGTCATGGGAATGGGAATGGTTGTGGCTGTGGTGATGGTGTTGTGAATGTGAACATGATCCATGGGCATGATGGTGCTCTTCATGAAAGAAAATCAAACCAACCACATTCACCAGCAGACCTCCAATTGACACCGTAAGCAAGCTATTAGTTGAGATCTCTTGAGGGTCTAGAATCCTCTCAAATGACTCTAGAACAATGAGCGCCCCAACCAGAACCAAAAGTACAGCATTGACATAACCTGAAAGGACTTCAAATCTCGCACGTCCATAATTGAATTGATTACTTGCAGGCAATCGAGAGATGTAGGATGCATAGAGCCCGATGGCTAGGGCAGCACAATCGAACAACATGTGGCAGGCATCAGAAATCAACCCAAGGCTGTTACTCATAAAACCAGCAATGAATTCTACAACCATATAAGCAGTGTTGATGAGAAGGAAGAGAGCGATCTTCCGGGACTTCCTCTCAGCAAGAATCTGGCGAATGGGCTTCACAATTGTCGATGAAAAAGTGTCCAAAGAACCTGAACCCAGCTCTGGATAATCCAAAGAACTGGAACCCAGCTCCCTCACTGAAAACCACAGCAAGAGACCACAAAACAAGAATCCCAGAAGCGCGAGCTCAGGAAAGTAGAAGAGCTCCAAAACAAGAGTGCAGAAGAAGGTCAGCAAGAAATCCTTCTGCAAATCTCTTGCAAACACTACCCTATCATCCGCATAGTTTTCACTCAGAATCACGCCGAAAACAACAGTATTCACCAATGGCCAACCGAGATACCTTATGGAAACGCGATCTTCATCAACCGCGATAAAGCTAACAACCGCTGGAACAAAAAGGAACAAAGTGGTAACAAACAGAGAAATCATTCTTACCCGTTTGCGCCCCAATTGCCTCAGGGATCCCCAGTTCGCAGAGGCCCGCTCGAAGAACCCAACAAACCCAGAAAAGAAAGGGAGCAACATGGGCAGAATCCTCACACAATTCCCATCAATCCCTGCGCTCGCCGAAGACAAAGGGAAGCAGCCGATCCGATCCCAGCCGAAAGACAAGAGAAACAGTCCAATGACCAGAGAGGCAAACCCTCGAACAGCTTGCGCTCGATCCGCAGGGGCCCGGCTCCCCTTCTCCGCGATGAATTTGGCGGCAACATTGCCAGAGTACTCGGCGAGGATGGTGGCGGCGGTGCCGCAGGAGCGTAGAGCCTGGAAGCGGAGGAGGAAGACGAGGGCAAGGAGGGAGGATTTGGCGGCGATGGGGCGGAGGAGCGACGGGGTAAAGGAGAGGCGGGTGAGAGAGAGGGAAGACTTCAATTGGGGTTCTTTGGAAGAGGGGGAAAGAGATGAGGAGAAGAAGCAGATGAAGGAGGAGAGGAGAGAGACGAGGAAGGAGAAGGGGAAGAGAGAGAAGGATGGAGACGAGGAGCGGAGAAAAGGGAGGAGAGAGTAGAGAGAGCGGAGAGAGAAGAGGAGGAAGAAGACGGAGGAGGCTCTGCTGCTATTTGAAGCAGAAGATGAGTAGGAAGAGTAGCGTCGTTTTGAAGGAGTCGGAGCTGAAGAAGGAGAAAAAGGGAAAGGGGAGGAGGAAGAATAGGAAGGCGTTGGGTACAGCCTGGAGGAGGGGATGCGAGGAGGGACGGAGAGTTGTTTGAGGGGAGGACGGTGTGGGTGGTGCCTGTGAATGGGATGAGCGTCCATTGGGGGTTTTGGGGAGTATGGTTTGGGGAAGAAGAGTAAGGAGGATCGGAGAAGGGAGATTTTTGGAGAGACTGGAAGGGTTGAAAGACTCTTCCTTTTGTTAGTTCTTCGTCTTTGTTGACTGGGAATTATTCAGGCCGTCGCTGAATTTTTCAGCCTTCTACCTGCTACCCTAGTATCAATTTAATCACTTGGCAGAGTTTGTGGATTTTTATCAAAAAGTTATCCAACTTACTTTTGGGGTTTTGACTGCATAGTAAATTTTAGCCGTTAATAACGCAGCCTGGCGACTAATGTTGATCTAATTACCTAGAGGTACTTGCGTAGATTTTGCAGAATAAAATACCCCCGACCGTGCGATATTGTATAAAATTATAAAAAGTGTGGCATAGATTTCTTTTTTTTTTTTTTTTAGGATTTTACTGAAAAATTTTCAGTATTTTTGTCCGTTACACTTGTTAGTTCCTCGGAATACTTTCAGCATGGTAGAATTCCTCCCGCCAGTTTTTCTTTTTTTTTTTTTTTTTTTTTTTAGTATTTTTCGAGAGGGACAATAGCATCATTTAATATGAATTTAAGTGACACTATCGTCACTCTTCGTTATATTTTCCCACCTTCGAAACTCCACTTTTCTCATCTCTAATTGTCTACATCTTCTTATACTTGAACATTTTCACAGAACAAACCTTCTATAAACAGATTCCTGCCAATCTTCTTTTTATTGCTCATTTTAGAGGTTGTTGCCTTCCATTTAAAAGGTCTGTACTCGTTTTTGTACGTTTGTATACGCTTTACATTAAACTATTAATAATAGGTTCATGTTATTTGTCACCCCTTTCCTTTGGCCTTGTATAAGACCCATCTCAGATGACTTATACAAACGCCAATGATAAAATGCCATTCCGGATTAAATGACCTTCACTTGAATCCCAAAAAAGATTCCGCCAACCCATTTCTTGTGTCCATTTTGAACTTGTTGGCAGCCGTCTCATTCTCCAATGTGTTTATGTATGTGGAAATTGGAATGGTTTTACTAGAATTGAAATAATTGGAATTTTTCACAAGAGCAATGAAACTACCCTCTAATTGTTTTCTATCCTGGATTGCGTTTACTCTTGTTTAAGATATAACATACATGTGTAATGTCATATACATGAACAAAATGTTATGTATAGTTTGCTACTGCAATTCTCTCTAATGGATATATATTCTTTCAATGATTAGGATGTCGGGTGATGAATGATGTAGGGTGATGAATTAATAGTGATACTCCACTATGAAGGGGATCTTGAGTTTGACGTTATTCATCTGTTATATAAAGGTGGAAAGCAGAAGATGAGGTCTATTCAAAAATGTTATGGGAGGGTAACCGCAAAGACATAAGCATACATTATCTACACCACAATGGTAAAGTGTTTTCATTGGTTGGCTTTGAAGATGATAACGATATTAAGTGCATGCTTACACTCACAAGAGTTGGAACAAATGGAATTTATTTATATATCAACAGAACACCAGTTGGTTCTGGTCTTGGTATTGGAGAACAACCAAGGTACGCCAGTTGACATTATTTTCTTAAGCAACACATTCATGTCGGTGTATTGGCATAAGTATAAAATTCTTAGTTCAATATTAATGTTGACATTTATCATGTACTTTCTAAAGGTCACATGGGTTGAAAACGCGTCTGCTGCGAGATGAGAAATTTGCTGGTACAGCTGGCAGTCATAATGCAAAGTGGGAGGCTCCATATGTCCAAGACACAAGATGTCCTACTGTAAACCTGAGCGAAGACAACGATATCAAATTCTCCTCTGAACCGAACATTGGGAGGGATGAATTGGTACAAGAGAGTGATATCGTCTTTCACAAGTACCTTGATGCAGTAGAGAGCTACGATGAAGTAGAAGCCATCAACATAGAAGCTGAGTACCCTGGAAGCAGTACTCATGGCGGTGCATACCTTAGAGCGACCGCGAATGCAAAATCAAATGTAAATGTGCCATCAATATAAGACCCGACCCGAGTGACCTCGATTAGTGTTGATTAAGTCGTGTGTTAGTTCTAAGTGTGATTAGTGTGTTTTGGTTTAGTTTGGGTTTAGAATAACTGTGATATAGCTTTGGAAAATTTTGAGTGCTTTTGTGTTTAGTGGGTCCCTTTAGGGGCTCCTTTTATGACTTTGCGATTACTTGGGGGAGTACTCGAGATTCTTTGGATCTGTGTTTTTATCCTGTTTCACTAATCTTGTTAATCTCTACAACTTTCATGTTAATCTCGTTCCTGTCCCGAATCCCGAAACCCGACTTCCATTGCATGAGGGCAGAATAGTCTTTTTACACTAAATCTGGACCCAATATTTGATATTCCCGAAACCCACGAAACATATACTTTTTGGAAACTAGAAATTTCAACAATCATTTCTTCCTTCTTCATCGAATTCAATTGAAGTCCAGAAAGCCATGATTTTGACCCCACAAAGTTTCCTAGTGGTGGAGCCCACTTGTAATTGCTATAAAAGAACCCATCTCCCTCCCTTTCTCCTTTTCCAGCACAACCCATCTTGAGCTAGGGCTCTTTTCCTTTTTCCCTTTCTTCTTCTTACTTTCCACCACTACTCACCACCACCCTTGCATCTCTTGAGAAATTGACTTCATCATCTTCCTCACCATCTCAAGAGCTTTCCATTGACACTATTCTTGAAGAAAACTCTTCACTCTAAGATCCCCATTGAACTTGTCTTGCCCATTTCGAGAACCTATAAGTAAGCAATCATCTCCATCTTCTAGATTTGTATTCTTGTGACTTTAGAGGAGCTCCATTTCCATTATTGGAAGCTCTCTCCTTCTATTTCTTTATTTGACCCATTTTAGGGTTGTTTTGGGCATTTTTGTAGAGATTGTGATCTTGAGCTTGGAGAGGTGTCTAGGAGCTTATTTTTTGTTGATTAGAGACCTTGAGGCAAGTGGATGAATTGATGGTTTGTGCATTAAATGATTTTATGAGAAATGTGTTGATTTATCATGATTTACTTGTTTTTATTGTCTTGCATTCACTTGAAATGAATGCTCATTGAGAGTTTTACTAACTCATTTATTGTTAAAAATGTGGTTGTTAGCTCTTCATTTATTGCTTGATTGAAGTTTAAATGACCTCTTGTGATTGTGGATTATTTCTCTCCTCTTTGTGGTTGAATGTGATTAAGAAGAAGAAGGGTTGATTGGATGAATACTTATAGGAGTATTGGAGAAGTGTTGAAGGATGATATGGAGGAGCATCTTTAGCCCATTTTATTGCAGAAAGATGAATGGAAATGAAGGGAAATAGTTTGAAGGAAAAATGGGCTCAAAATCTGGACATAGTGGGGTATTTCCGCACCCAGCGGTCACTTATCGGCTAGCCACCTGGTGATCGGCGGCTAACCACCATCTAACCGAACCATTACGGTCAGCTTTCCAAAGAGCACAACTTCGCCCAGAACCTGCGATCAGCCTCATAGTTAGACAGCGGCTAACTGCCGAACCCACTGGCGGCTAACCGCTAGCTAACCGTGCTGTCACGGTTACTTTTCCTGAGAGCATGATTTCTTCCCAGAAATCCGCGGTTAGCCTCGCGGTTAGCCAGCGGCTAACCACCAGCTGACCGAAATTCCATAGAAATTCTGAAATAAAAAGAAATGAAGAGGATTCTGTCCCAATCATTTGTGCACCCTTTTAGAGAATGATGGGGACCGTTCAACCAGAGATATGTATGGAGTCCGTTTGAGAAAGAAACCATCACACAAAGATTCATTTGAAATCTTAAGAAAATCCTAAGGTGTATAAAGAGCCCGGAATGTCTCCAAACTCAAGGAGTACCAATTTATGTTGAAATTGACATACGGGACCCTTATTCACCTTGATTAGTTTTGCATCCCAATATTTGTCCTGAAAATTATGAATTATGATTCATCATTCCCGAAAACTTTGAAACTGTACTGTAGCATTTTGCTAATCCCGATATGCACTTCCCGTTTGAAATGATATTTGTGCCTTCGAGCTCCCCGTCTCGCCCGTTTATATAGTGCATCATATGAATTTTATACATGCCTTGTTTTTATGTGATTTGACCCATGAGTCGGCACCACTAAGCTTGGATAATCTTGTTGGTCTGATCCACCAGCTTGGAGATCCCCCTCCCATCCCGCCAGCTGCAGTTTGGATCCCCCTCCCCGGTTAATACCGTGTTTTTGTCTCGATGCCGCAGATTGCTACTGTGGTTCCCGATGCCCGGTTCGCTACCGTGGTCATGTCCCTTATTATTATTATATATATGTATATGTTACTAATGTTGCATCTCCTCACTTCGGTGATTGAGGTCAATATCCCGATATGCTCATGTCACTTCGGTGATAGAGGACTTAGCTTCGTGTGGTTGTCATATTGCTTGTTTCTTACTTTCCTTGGATACCTTACATGTTTTAAATTGTATATATGTTTTGAATAGATGATCCTTTTGTTTTATGAAATCTATTGTTTTAACAGGTTTAAATGTTTTTTCTAGGTAATTTCAATTGTTGTATTATCTTTTCACCCACCTGCCAAACCGTAGTGTTTGACCCTTGTTTTGGTACTCAGGTCCCGTTGTTGGTTTTCCCGAGGAGGAGCACGAGAAGGCGGTTGGAGAACCGCAACGTCTAGTTGAGTGGCACGCCGATGATGTCGTTTAGACATTCGGGTGTTTGAGTTACGCAACATTTTGGGTTAGGGATTAACCATTCTTTTGGGAACTTGCTATTTTGTTCATATTGGCCTTTGTTGGCCTCTATTTTTGGGAATTGTAATTAAATGACATTGCTGTAAACTTTAACTTTTTTTTGGAAAATAGTTAATGATCATTGCTCATTTTGATACTGGTGTTAATTATGTTTTAATCTCGTTATCTTGGACATGAATGTATGAATTAGATTTGCTACACGCTTCCGCACCTAAAAGAAATGTTGATGTCGATGTGATATCCTTACCGTGGACACCTATGGGAAATTGCATGTATGAGTAGCATCTCTTATGGACTCGTATACATTTTCATTTAAATTAATTCATAGGATTGTGTATCATTCATTCATCATCCATATAATGTCATCTCTTCACCGTCCCGATCCTGGATTAGGCTGGCCCGTTTGGGGACCCGGTCCGAGGTTGCAACAATTAGTATTAGTTAAGTTGTATGTTAGTTCTAAGCGTGATAAGTGGATTTTGGTTAGGTTGGGATTAGAACAGCTTATGTTATAGTTTTGGAAAATTTTGTGTGCCTTCTTGATTTAGTGGGACCCTTTGCGGGTTTCTTTTAGTGACTTCGCATGCGATGGGGGGATTATTCGAAATTCCGATAATTCTTGTTTTAGCCTCGTTTTACTCATCTCATTAATCTCTACAACTTTCATGTTGATCCTGTAACTGTTCAGAATTCTAAAACCCGACTTTTCTCAATTTGAGGGCAAAATGGTCTTTTACCCCAAAATCTGGATGCAATATTCGATGTCACCAAAACCCTTGAAATATATACTTTTTAGAAACTAGATATTTCGGCAATCATTTTTCTCTTCTTCGTCGAACTCACCTGAAGTCTCGAAAGTCATGTTTTTAGCCCGACAAGTTTGTTAAGTTGTGGGACCGACCTTCATTCTCTATATAAGGAGAACCCACCTTCACTTTCCTCTTCTTCTTCTTTCTCTTATTCTTGTGGAAGGAAAAGCTCCAACCCTAGGGTTTTCTCCTTGGTTTTTCTTACTCTTCCGTCTCAATCCACCACCAAACCCTTGCCAATGGAGGAAAGCATGTTGTTATCTTCTTCCTCTCCTTAAGAACTCTCCATTGATACTCTTGGAAGAGAAATCCATCAACTTAGAGGTTTTCTTTGAGCTAACTCTTTTCATTTGAAGGTCATCCAAGTAAGCAACCCTCTCCATCTTCTAGATTTGTATTCTTGTAACCCCAGAGAAGCTTCACCTCCATTATTGGAAGCTCTTTCTTTCTGTTTCATTGTTTTGACTATTTAGGGTTTGTAATGGGTTGTATTTGGGGTTTTTGATGTCTTATAGGTTATCCTCGAGAAGAGTGTGATTAGGGCTTGATTTGCTTGATAGAGACCCAAGGCAAGTGGATGAATAGATAGTTTGAGCATTAAATGGTTTTATGAGAAATGTGGTTGGTTTTGTCATTTCTATTCATGTCTATTAACTTGCATTGATTTTAAATAAATGCTCATGAATGAATCTTGCTAGCTCATTTAATGTCTTGGAAACATTTGTTTATAGCCCCCAATTATCTCTTGTAAATAGCTCAATGGATTTTTATGAATGTTGGCTTCCATGTTTCTCTCTTTCTTATGGTTTAATGGGGTGAGGAAGGAGGTGATTGGATGAAAGCTTATAGAAGTTTTGGGGAAGTGTTGAATAATGATTTGGAGGAGCTTATTAGCTCATTTCATTGCAGGAAAATGAATGGGAAATGAAGAGAATTGATTGGAGGAAGAAAAGGCTCAGATTTGAACTTCGTGTGAATTTCCCGTAGCTGGGTGGTCAGCTGGTTGTCACCTATCGGCTAGCCGCTTGGTGACCAACGGCTAACCGAACCAGGTTCGGTTACAATTCCAGAGAGCTGTTTTTCTCTTCTGAAGACGTGGTCAGCCAGCGGTTAACCACCGAACTGATCAGCGGCTAACCGCCAGCCAACCGAATTAAGGCAGTTACAATTCCAGTATACTGCATCCTGTCTGGGAACCCGCGGTCAGCCTCACGGTCAGCTAGTGGCTAACAGCTGAACCCATCAACGGCTAACCGCATGCTAACCGCTAGGTAGCCGACCTTCCTAGAATTTTGGAGAATGAAGAGAAAGAAACCACATCACAATAATTCATTGAAGTGTTTGAATGTACCCAGGGTGTGTATGGAGCCCGGAATGTCTCCAAAACTCAAGAAGTACCAAGTTATATCGAATTGACATACGTGACCCCCATTCACCTTGAACAATTCTCGAATCCCGATACTTATCCCGAAATTCATGCTTTATAAATTGTCATGTCCCGAAATATATTGAAACTACGTTTTAGCATTTTGCTAGCCCGCTCATGCCTGACCTGATATAAAGTGTTTTTGTACCTTAGGGCATCCTGTCACATCCCGTTTATATATGAACTTGTCTTGATTTCTTGCATATGACCTATGAGTCGGCATCACTAAGCTTGGATGATTTTGTCGGTTTGATCCACCGACTTGGAGGGCCCCCTCTTGTCCTGCCAGCTGCAGCCTGGATCCTGTCCTGTCTCGATACCCAGTTTGCTACCGCGGTCCCGTCCATCTATATATGTATCCATGATTATTGTTGACTCTCCTCACCTTGTGTGACTGAGGTTAACTTCCCGATATTACTCTCATCACTTTAGTGAGAGGGGATTTATCTTTGTGTGGTTGCCATCTTTCTAGTTCCTGATTCTTTGGTACCTATATATTGTATTGCAATTATTCTTCTTGACAAATGATGCATTTACTTTTATGAAATTCATTATTTATACAGGTTTCAAGGTTTTATCAAGGTATCATTGTTTTTATATACTATTGTTACATCCTTTCACCCACCTGCCAAACCGTTGTGTTTGATCCACTATTTTGGTACTCAGGTCCAGACGTTGGTTATCCCGAGGAGGAGCCAGAGGAGGAAATGCTAATATTCATTGCTCATTCTGACATCAGTTATTCGTAGACATGTTAACAGTCTTGTTATTTAGGAATGAATCATGGATTTGATTTGCTACACGCTTCCTCACTTAAACAAATATATTATGTTGATGTGATATCCTCACCGCGGACACCTGTGGGAAATCGAGTGCACGAGTGGCATCTTTTATTGACTCGTGTACGTATTGGCTAAAATACATGGCATGCCAATCATTCATCATCCAAAACTTAGTTCTGATATCGGATTATGCTCCTTGACCCGGTCCGGGGTCGCGACAAACTGGTATCAGAGCGAGACGTGTTTCAGGCAATTAAAAGAAACTAGAAATCCTAAGGACGTGGCGAGGATTCGTTAGAATTTCCGTTAGCTAACATCGTGAGAGCAATGTGTGACCCTTTATTTGATTATTATGTGCTAACAACTTATTTTGCAGCATTATGCCACCTCGTAAAAGACCGATAAACGACAATCATACCGCTAGTAACAGTGATCACACCGGGCCAGTTGGGGAAGATATTTCTGATATCACTATGCAGAATCAGTTCCAACGGATGATGTAGGCAATGCTTGATCAACAGCGTCAAGCCAATGAAAATCAAGCAAGACTTCAGGAATAAATGGTAAGAGAGAGGAGGACCATGCTAGGGAAATGACACAAGTACAAAGACAGTTGTTAGAAGTGTTAGAAAGGAGGCACGAACTGGTTTTACCTCAACCCGTAAGCCCATAGATCGTCATAAATCGAAGGGAGCATGACCCTAACACTTTGTTTGAATGGTTCAGGAAGAGAGGGCCAAAAGAGTTTACTGGGACAGAGGATCCATTAGCTGCAGATGACTGGTTAAAGCATGCAAAGAATATCTTTGAAGTTTTCCGATGCACGGGGGGAGAACAAGTGAAACTTGTTGCATCCCTCTTGTTGGAAATAGGTGGGCCTTATGGATACGATCTCAAAACTTTTGACCCACTTGACTCAGGGATCAAGTACCCATAAGGCCATAAACTATATCCAGGATGCAATCCCTCATACTCATCCATCATGTACAACAATAATAACCTATCTAAAAGATAGAGAACAAGCAACACCATGCAACAAAAATAATCCACAACTAATAGATAAGCAGATTATACCTTTGGAGCATGGTGAGCTCCACATCATCATCCTCTTCTCCATCTTGAGAGCTCTTCATTGATAGCATTTGTTTGAGAAGCATCCATTTCCAAGATCCTCTTTGAGCTAACTCTTACCATTAGAGGACCTTCCAAGTAAGCTCTCCCCCTAATCTCTTAGATATGTGTTCTTCTTGTTGGAAATAGGAGGGCCTTGTGGATAGGATTTCAAAAATTTCGACCCACTTGACTCAGGGATCAAGTACCCATAAGGCCACAAACCATATCGAGGATGTAATCCCTCATACTCATTTATCATGTACAGCAATAAAACAAGCAACACCATGCAACAAAATAATCTACAACAGATAGAGAAGCAGATTATACCTTTGGAGCATGGTTGTGCTCTAATGGAGAAGAAGACTTGCTAGTTGAAGAAACCCTTTCTTTGTAAGTAATTTAGGATCTCCAAGACCTCTTAGTCTTCCACGCTATGTCCCGTATCAGATCTCTCTTTTCAAGAAGACTGGTGGAAACTTCAAGAGAAAACCCTTCAAGAAACTCAAGGAACTAGAAGAGAACTAGAAGAGATGTACAACTCTTGCACAATAGGGAGGGCTGGGCGTGAAATCCAAGAGTGGACGTCCCAGCCCCGTTGCTTCTCCTTTTATAGCTTTAAGCAACCTCCTTCCCTCCTTTCGTACTAATTGAAATAGAAGTCTTACTTCCACACAAATTAGTAACCTTACTATTACCACTATTAAAAGTCACACTTTAAATAGAAATAGTAACTTTCTAATTCCTTCATCCTGGAGTTCTAGTAGGATTAGTATCTTTCCAATAACTTGGGCTAGCGTGGGGACCACTAGGGATTCCATAGAAAGCTGGCTCCAATTGGGACATCGCAACCCCACATCTCATTTGCAATCCGGGCCCACAGTTAATTGCAAATAACACCACTATATAAATGCAATTGCACTCCAGTCTTAGGAATAAATTACAATGATGACCCTAAACTTCCCGATTACCACACGTAGGCCCCTCTATCAATATCCATGGATCAATTGGACTAAAACTATCCCACCAATTTAAATCCACATCTTATTATCCTTGAGCCCCAATTAATCACAATGATCATCAGTACCATCCAATTAACTCTTAATCGAGATGTGTGTGCACTTACTAATGACAAATCCATTAATTGGCATGAGGGGATAATATAAATAGATTCCATTTTGACCATTGGATGTTCCCACAGTCCTACTACCACGTACCCAAGACATCGAGGTGTTGACTTACAGTTGGCCTCACTCATTGGTGACTCAAAGCAAATGAGTAGATAGAAACTTGAGTTCATCAATGTCTCAGGATTGAGAGCCTATTGCTAGGGAATTATGAGAATAAACCTTAAACTCGAAACAGTATTCCATAAGGTGCTACTCATGATCCTTCAATACATCTAATGTACCAGCACCATGATCCAGAATCTTACATTCTGATGATCGAGACAAATCATACTATCTCATAGTGATCAAAGTGCTGCAACCTCATCGGATGAGATGCCCATTCTCATCACCGGTTGTGAAGATATTTAAGTATAAAATTTGTGACACATGTCTCCCGTGTGTGGATCTCATCCATATACATATATCACATCTAATATACTAATGGGACCCAGTTCATCTCATGAACCATTATGTCATACGTATTGGTCATGTGCATTAAGTAATAAAACATTATTCATCTCATGAAAGGAAAGCATGATATAATTGATAAATAAAGAAATTAATCAATTTATTACATCATCTAATAGATTGAGTCATACAATCTAACAATCTCCCACTTGGGCTCAATGCTAGTCAGGGTTACATTTCATGCCCATCCCATCTGCATGCTGCTCAAAGACTTTAGTAGTCAATGGCTTAGTAAAGGGATCTACCAGATTGTCTGCAGAGCCTATCTTGGAAATAGCTATATCACCTCTCTGCACAATCTCTCTGACTAAATGATACTTCCTCTGTACATGCTTTTGGCTTTTATGGATTTTGGGTTCTTTGGACTGAGCGACTGCCCCGCTGCTGTCGCAGTAAACTGTGAGCGGTGTTCGTGCCAAAGGTACCACCCCAAGTTTCATAAGGAATCTCTTGAGTCATACTGCTTCCTTCCTGCTGCCTCTGCATCAGCTCTGTCGACAACATAGACTTGTCCTTTCTGTTGTGGCCTGTTCTGAGGCTATTGTGGCCTGCCTTGTTGTGCATTCATATTCTGTTGTGGAACACGTTGATTCTGATTTTGCCCTTGCAGATGGGCTTGCTGCTGCTGCTGTGGTGTTTGTTGCTGAAGGGGTCTAGCCTGGTTCCGCACAACCATTGCATTATGAGGTGGTGCTGGACGCTATGCCCTTTGCTGCTGCTGATTCTGTCTGTTCTGCCTTGGGCAGTCTCTCATCTGATGGGTCATAGAACCACATCTGAAGCATGCCCCCATGATGGTACGACACTGGGCATTCTCATGGTTCTTCCCACATTGCGTACACACTAAGGGATTCTGCACGTTCTGCTCTTGCCTCTGTCTCTTGTGCTGGTGATTCTTCTGCTGGTTACTCTATTGCTGTTGTTGTCCTTTGCCTTGGAGTCTGAGGCTCTTGTGGTGGAAATTCTCAAACTTGTAAGCCCTCTTGACTACATCTTCAAAGGTTGTAGGTGGTACAACCCCGGTAGCATCCCTCTCGATGATGGGATTCAGTCCTTCAAGGAACTTGGCAATCTTCTTCTCCACCGTGTCCAATAACTCTGGAGCATATCTTAACAATCTCTCGAACTTAGTTAAGTATTCGAGGACTAACATATTGCCTTGGACAAGTTGCTAGAACTCCACTGCCTTCTGTCTCTTGATGTGTGTGGGTACATACTTATCCCCAAATTGTCTCTTGAAATTAGCTCATGCCACTGCATCTGCCATGTGCATGTACTCCTCTCTCACTGTCTTCCACTAAATGTCTGCTGAACCGGTGAAGAGAGATGTTGCTAACTTGACCCGCTCTCCTCCGGTTCGCTGGAAGATCTCAAAGATGTTCTCTGTGTGCTCTAGCCAATCATCTGCAGCTAGTGAGTCCTCTGATTCAAGAAATTCTTTTGGACCTCTCTTCCTAAACTTCTCAAACAGTGCATTAGGGTCATGTTCCCTTTGATTGATAACAATGGTGGGTTGGGCTTGCACTGGCTCAGGTCTCCTCTGTGAGACCTCCAACAATTGCCTTTGCATGCCTGCCAACTCCCTAGCATGGTCTTCATCCTTTTTCAACATCTGTTCTTACAATCTAGCTTGATTCTCATTAGCCCGACGCTGTTGATATAGCATAGCTTGCATCATCTGCTGGAATTGATTCTGCATGGTGTTGTCTGGGATGTCCTCTTGGACTGGCCCTGTGTACTCACTATTACTAGCTGTGGGATTGTCGTTTATCGGTCGCTTACGAGGTGGCATAATGCTGCAAAACAATTTATTAGCGCATGATAATAGATAAGGATTCACACATTGCTCACACGATACTAACTAATGAAGAGTAACGAATCCTCGCCACGTCCTTAGAATTTCTAGTTTCTTTTAATTGCCTGAAACACGTCTCGCTCTGATACCAGTCTATCGCGACCCCGGACCGGGTCCCCCAAGCGGGCGCGGGCCTAATCCGGGATCGGGATTAGTGATTATGAATGATAGGATCCATATCAACATTATGAATTAATTTAAATCAAAATGTATACGAGTCCATCAAGGATACCACTCGTACACGTGATTTCCCACAGGTGTCCGCGGTGAGGATATCACATCAACATGAACATTACTTTTAAAGTGCAGAAGTGTGTAGCAAATCTAATTCATACATTCATGTCCAAGATATCAATATCAAACACATATATAAAACTAGTATCAAAATGAGCAATGATCAATGGCTAATTTGCAAAAGTAAGTTAAGGTTTATAACAAGGTCATTTAATTACAGCTCCCCAAAAATAGAGGTCAACAAAGGCCAATACAACAAAGAATCATGTCCTCAAAAGAACGGGTAATTCTATCCCAAAATGTTTGCAACTCAAACACCCAAATGTCTAAATGATATCATCGCCGTGCCACTCAACTAGATGTTGCGGTTCTCCGACCGCCTTCTCGTGCTCCTCAGGAAAACCGACAACGGGACCTGAGTACCAAAACAAGGGTCAAACACGACGGTTTGGCAAATAGGTGAAAAGATAAAACAACAATTGAAATTACCTTGGAAAATATTTAAACCTGTTAAAACAATAATTCTCATAAAACAGGATGGTCATTTATTTGAAATATAATGAAATATAAAACATGTAAGGTATCCAAGGAATATGGGAAACACAAGATGGCAACCACATGGAGCTAAGTCCTCTATCACCGAAGTGACATGAGCATATCAGGATGTTGACCTTAGTCACCAAAGTGAGGAGATGCAACATAAGTAACATATACATATATATAATAAATACGGGACATGACCACGGTAGCGAACCGGGCATTGGGAACCACAGTAGCAATCTGCGGCATCGGGACAATACCACGGTAATAACCGGGTAGCGGGATCCAAACTGCAGCTAGCGGGAAGGGAGGGGGATTTCCAAGTCGGTGGATCAAACAGGCAAGGTTATCCAAGCTTAGCGGTGCCGACTCATAGGTCAAATATCATAAATCGAGACATGTACAAAATTTATGTGATGCACTTATATAAACGGGCGGGACGGGGTGCTTAAAGGCACAAACATCATTTTAAACGGGAAGTGCGTATCAAGATCAGCAAAAAGATACAGTTGCAAATTCAATGTTTACGGGAATGGTAAATCATAATTCAAGAGGTTCGGGACAAATATTGGGATTCGAAATTTATCCAAGTGAATAAAGGTCTCGTATGTCATATACAATAAAAATTGGTACTCCTTAAGTTTGAGGACATTTCGGGCTCTTTATACACCTTAGGATTATCAAAACTCAAATGAAAACTTGTGATTTGATTTCTCTTTTTAAATGGGTGTTATACAATGGTTACTAGGTTTCTTATCACAATCGGGTTCCCAACAAACGCCTCTCAATCAAATAAACATTTCATTTTTGCTCACAGATTAGTCCCAGGTGAACAGTGCTTATCGCTCGAGCGGATAGGAAGTTCGCTCGAGCGACGAGCTCTCTAGAATGGATTTCTGGGAGGTTCGCTCGAGCGGATAACAGGTTGGCTCGAGCGAACATGTTGGCTCGAGCGAATAGATGGTTCGCTCAAACTTACAATGTTCTGTGACGCCTGATGAAATTTATAAGAGAGTTCGCTCGAGCGGATAAAGGGTTTGCTCGAGCGAACATGTTGGCTCAAGCGAATAAATGGTTCGCTCGAACTAACAAGGTTCTGTGAGAGCCTGATACAATTCTGGGAGGGTGCGCTCGAGCGGATAAAAGGTTCGCTCTAGCGAATTGTCTACTAGAATGATTCGGAACCTTTTCTGGACACTGCGCTCTAGCGACCACCAGGTTCGCTCGAGCGAACTGCCCAGAAATGGGTTCCGGGACAGTTCTGCACCCTTCCATTTCCACTTCTTACAACTCCCTTAGCCACATTTCCACTCCAACATAAGAGGCTCCAATATCACTTTCTAACACCCTTCAAACTCCACATCAACACTTCTATAATCATCAATCAAAACACCTTCTTCTCCTCCATCACATTCAACCACCAAGAGGAAAGAAAATCCCAATCACAAGGAGTCATTTAAACCATAATCAAGCAATAAATGAAAACTACCAACCACATTTCCAAAACCCTTAAATGAGCTAATAAGAGTCATTAATGCACATTTATTTCAAATCAATGCCAATCAATAGTAGTATGAAATCACCAATGCATTTTATCCAAATCATTAAAAACTCAAATTGCCTCAAGTCCAAGCTAAGCAAAAAATCTTCTAATCACCCTCTCAAGCTCAAAATCCACAATCTCTACAAAAACCCCCCAAACAAACCCTAAAATGGGTCAAACAAAGAAATAGGAAGAGAGAGCTTCCAATAATGGAAGTGGAGCTCCTCTAAGATCATAAGAACTCAAATCTAAGAGATTAGTGAGAGAGCTTACTTGTAAGGTCCTCTAATGACAAGATTTAGCTCAAAGCAAGTCTTGGAGATGGAGATTTTCTTCAACAATGGTATCAATGAGGAGCCTTGAAGGAGAGGAAGAGAATGGTGATCTCCATCATGATGTTGGTGCAAGCTTGGTGGTGTTGTGATGATGGAAAAGCAAGAAGAAGAACAAGGAAGAAGAAAACCCTAGGCAAGAAGAAAGTTGCTGGAAAAGGGGAAAGGGAGGGGAAAGGGTTCTTTTATAGCAGTTGCAAGTGGGCTCCACCACTTTGGAATCTTGAAAGGCTGAAATAGCAGTTTTTGGGACCTCAGATGAAATCAACGAAGATGGAAGAAATAATCGTCGAAATTTCTAGTTTCCAAAAAGTATATGTTTCACGGGTTTCGGGAATATCAATTATTTGGTCCAGATTTAGTGTTAAAAGACTGTTTTGCCCTCAATGCAATGGAAGTCGGGTTTCAGGATTCGGGACGGGGACGGGATCAACATGAAAGTTGTAGAGATCGATGAGATTAATAAAACGGGATAAAAACACAAATCCAAAGAGTCTCAATTTATCCCCCAAGTACACGTAAAGTCATAAAAGGAACCCCCAAAGGGCCCCACTAATCACAAATGCACTCAAAATTTTCCAAAGCCATAATAAAGCTATTTGAAACTCAAACTAAATCAAAACACACTAAACACACTTAGAACTAAAATACAACTTAATCAACACTAATCGAGGTCACTCAGGTCGGGGTTTTACACCCTCCACCCTTTAGGATATTTAGTCCACCAAATAAAATACAAAATTCACCTCAGGGAAAAGATGTGGATACTTCTTCTTACACATTGGGTTTGCGCCGACCGCTAGATCGACTACACACTCCATCCAAATGGATTGAACATATGGTACTCGAATGATCGGATGGGGCTATTTTTTGTACACATTACGGGCCTTAGTGGATCTTAAAATCACTTCTAGTCCATTCCCGAGGTGGGCCCCCAATGGGCCGTGCATGGTAAGCTCCATGCGGGTTGAACGCACTAGATCACTTATGCAAGTGATACTCTCCTAGTTAAAGATGGACCGACATTCTATGTGAGACTCACATAGGTGAAAATTACCTATGGTTCAACCATGAGTCCATTGCTTTGCTATATTAAGCAATTAGGTGACAAATGGTTCTTGTTGATCTAAAGCATGCTATCTTTTAAGGCATACTTATTTTTCCTGTGATAAAGTAGGATATCCAGTAAATTAATTCCAAGCATCATAAATTTTACTTTGTCCATGCTTAATTAGTCACAATGAGTCGAATATAAAAGTTGCAGCTTTCAAAAGATTTACTTTTTTCCCTTTATACGAAGCCAAAAAACTTTATTTCATAAAAGACGATGTAACATAATTACTTTACCACTCTTTCTCTTTTTCCCAAGTTACTTTTACTCATGCAAAGCAAAAAAAAAAACACTATTATTTTATCAAAAACTATATATATATATATGGGGCCAGTTCTCCTAAGCTCAAACTTATGATAAGGTAAGCTCAAGTGTGTGGTAGGGCCCACTTAAGGACCCACATAAGGATGGGCATGGGGGGATTTCAACGACTCGCTAGGATCTTCCTCTCTGCAAAAAATCAACCCCAACCGTGATTTCTATCATCTCCATATGGGCCCAAAAGTTTAATAGTCAATAGTCCATTCGGATCGATACATAGTTAATCCAACAGTCCAGTAAATTCGGATCTAACCGAAAGTTCGTGGACATGTACAATTTAGAGGGTTCATGTGTTTGGTCCATTTTGATGGACCAAAGTTGGGCCCTACAAGCATGAGCTTACGAGATTTTATCCTAAGCTTGAACTTAGGAGAGCCTTGCTATATATATATATATATATATATATATATCAAGCAATAAAAAATTAATTGCAAAATTTACTATCAATTTTTTAATCAATTTCAATTTTGACACCTCCCCCAATTAATTTTGACCACGTGATCCAATAGAGTATCTAACTTACCAAGCAAGCACTTACCAATTTTGCTATCTAACTTACCCAATCGATTTTCTAACTTACTAAATCTGACATCTCAAGATAAGATAATTCAAATTCCATTTTATGAAAGGATAGTTTTTAAATTTCTTTGAATATGACGTTTTGTACCATAACTCTCTATTTAACTTACAATAAAAAAAAAACCCTCCCTAAATAGGATTTCCTAATGTCATTCACCATTCTTCTCACTCTCTCATATTAGAATAATCCTTCCCCTTATTCTCACAAGTAACTTTAAGATTATATTCTTCTCACTATCCTGTATTCCTCTAATCCTTCTCCTTATTCTAACTCTCTATGTAATCTTAAAAAAAAGAGTACACCCCTCCAAATAGATTTTCCTAATGTCGTTCACCATTCTTCTCACACTCCCGTATTCCCTTCCTCTTATTCTTACAAGTAACTTTAAAGATTATATCTAACAAACTTGGAAACTTTAGTCATTTATATATGTAAATGACCCACATGTGTAATGGTTACACCACATTATGTTTGTTCGTGTCATTTCACATATGAGATGCGTAAAGTTGGTGTGAAAAATGGTATGAAAATGGATTGATTTTGAGCCACACCTCATGATATAGTAAAAGGTTATGTAAGGCACTTATTCATAGGTGGGATGAATAGTAATTCTGGCAAGATTTGGTGGAGTCCATTTTTTTTTCATTGTTTACACTTCTTTGGGCCTCAAAATTCCAACCTTAACTATCCATCCTCTTTAAAAGATCGGAAATAGTTATAGGACCAATTTTCAGTTGTTGAGATGTTTATAAGAAAGCCCATAAGCAAAAAATGGTCATTTTGGTATTTTGTGTGCTCCATTTTCATGATTCAAACCATTAATCCTCTTTAGATGGCCAATTACCGCTATGAAATCCAAGATCATCATGGATTGTGAGATATCTACAAATACATACATACACAACCATTGAATTAAAAACATGTATACTACATTCTCAAAATGGTGCTTAATTTTCGGTCCATTTTTTTTTTCAATTTGATTATTTTTATGGGCCCTCCCATGATCTGAATCATCCTTCCTTTGTAAAAGCTTAAAAATGTATATGGGACCAATTTTTGATTGTTGATTCATCTTAATTTGAGATATTTAAAAAAAGTCCAAAGCATTAGATATGTAATTTTGAATTCTATGGCCCCCACTTTCATGATCCTATTCGTTCATTCTCTTTAGAATGCCAATAAGAAATTGGGGGGGAGGGGCGGGGAATATGTTTTACACGTGACTCAATTGCATATAAAAATAACTCATGCTGGCACAATAACCCGTGCTAAGCACGAGCATGCCTTCATGCCATATTCATAAAAATATATATATAAAATAAATTTGTATAAATTAAAAACTTGGCTCAAGATAGAGTAACTTAGGAATGGGATACCAAGCTTTTGACTCACATGGGGTTATGTAAAATGGGAGTTACATAGGTGGTTACATGAGATAGAGCCAAGGAAAGTGAATAGGTGGGCAAAATAGGAATAATGGTAGTTTCAAAATCTAAACTACCAGCTAAAATCCTATCCAAAAACCTTCCAGCGTATACTATAATGGGAATCATTTCCATGTGTGCACCATTTTTCTATCTCAAGTGAAATTGCCAAACTACCCCTAAGGCCCTGTTTGGATAATTGAGGAGTAGAGTGAAGTAGAGTAAATTTCACATGAAAAGTGAAGTGGGGTGAAGTGGGGTGAAGTTAATAAACTTAACTTTACTTCACTCTGGTTGGTTGCTTTGTGTAAAGTGATATCTAAAATACTTTGTATGTTTTTAAATACCTATGAGTAAAGTGAAAATGGGAACACAGAGAAAAACAAGCTCTCTTTTATTCTTTCTCTGAACACTTCATGGGATCATTTCAATAGGTCCCTTATAATATTAATATTCATTGACACACCTAATATCATCTTTTCTATGCCTCCATCAGCATTTGACCCAAGTTGGTAACAAAAAGGCTAGAAAAAATTAGAGAGAGATCCTTCAATGGCCTTTTCCGAGAGACCATCAAGCAACAATAATTAATAGCATCACCTAAAATATCAAAATAACTTGTATTCAACTATTGCAAAGTCGCTTCATAGTTTATGAGGATATTTTGATCTACCACGTCATGTAATTCTAAGTGAAACCATCAACATACCCACGCCCTCAACACTAGTCAAAGTACTAAAAAAATTTTAAATTCAGTAACAAAAAGAAGAAAAGAAAGGAAGCAATACTATCCTACTAGAACCAACCAATGATAGCATTTAGAGTCTTGTTTGCCACCTTGGTCGGATACACCAAAAAGTTGAGTCCCAGAACAGAAGCCACTTGGGCTTTCGACTTCAACATCGTCCTTCCTCTGTGGTCTAGTCCCATGCTAAAATGAGTTAGTTCCAAGAGAAAACTGTTGAATCCAATACATTAAAAGGCAAGCAATAAAAAGGACACCAGGCAGAGGAACATGAGGCCATCTTTCAACAATCTTCTGTAGCAGTTAAACAGACCATCCATCTGTACATATTTCTACTAAAGGGCAGGGCCCTTACTACATGTAATTAAATAAAATAAAATTAGTTTGAAGGAAGGTGTTGAGATGATGGTATCCATTTTATTCAAATGAGCAATATTGTTTTTTTTTTTTTTTTGTTTTCATGGACCAGCCAACCACAGAGAACTGAGGGCTTGGAGCCTGTGGAAATACTAATCAGCTATGGCTAAGAAGCAACGACCAGTCTGGTGCATGGTGAGAATCTGGTTAATTCGATGAAGGGTCTACTGCCTCAAGTTATCTCCCTATAAGACAACACCACCACCTTATAATTAATTACATCCTTGTAGAGGTATGTGAATGCATAATTCATTTATATCTGTGTATGATCTAACATACTAAAGAAGATGATGGAAAGGACTTGAATACCACATTGGTCAACAAGGAATCACAGTAAATGTGTAAAAGAGGTTGCAGTAGGTGGCGTTTACAAGGACAACAGTATTAAGAGGTAAAGAAAAGTTGATAGTACAGATTTAGAAATAAAAACACGATGTAATGACAATATATAATCTAGGAACATAAAACATCTTGCATACTGAATTGATTAAGAAACAAAAAGAAAAGCAAAGAAAAAAAAAATAGCAGAGCAACTATCACTGACTTCAATACTGTACATCATGTAGTGTACCGAGCATCTGAGTAGAGGGTTTATGAGATATGGCATAGTGACTGTGGTTGGCTAATATACTTCAAATCAAAGAGAACAAAAAAAATAATATATTTCACATCTTTACAAATTTATGAACAAGAAATCTGAAACTCACCTCTAATTTAATAACATGAAGTAACCACCAACAGAATCAAGAACATGAAAAAGCAATGAAGCAAAAGTCTAATCCAACAACTTATGGACATCAAAAGTTTTAACACACTGGGAAAAAAGCACAGACATAACGAAAATAGAGACACAAAACTCAAGATATAGTCCCATCCCACTATCGTCTGTCAAGCATCCCAATAACAAACCAATATACCAGCACAAAAACTAAAAAATAAAATCAACCCAATCTCATGATTTAAATGTGTAGTTAAATAAATCCTACCTAAGGAAATGATGCAGCATGAATTCTATGCAAGCGTCTTAGTATCCATTTCTTCATATCTCCATGCGACAAGAAGACTGCAGCCATCTCTTTTCTGAATGTTAGCCACTCATGTATAACATCTATGTCATCTCGAGTAAGTCCCTCTAAATTTTTGTTTAATAAGTTCACTTCTACACAACTTTCACTGTTTAAATCTAAACACACTACACTGTTGCATAATAAAATAAAGTAGTTTTTTTTTTTTTGGATTTTCCACTCTGGATTTCTCCTTATTTCTCTAGTCTTATTGAACAATTGTTCATTTGTCATTTTTCCCCCTCATTCCATAAGGTCATGTTTGGCAATAAATTATCAAAGATTCCTCATTGGTTTTTCACAAAGATGTGGAAAGCCCACGTTTGGCAATTGTAAATCTTTGAGAATTTGAATTAATGGAAATCATCATTTTCTAGGATTCTTAGGTCCAACCCATCCCCCTGTAGGATTTGGAAATCTTCATGTTTGAAATCAAATTGTCAAGGATTCCTCATTGGTTTTTCACAAATTAGGATGTGAAAACCCACGTTTGACAATTGTAAATCCTTGAGAATTTAGATCAATGGAAATAATCATTTTCTATGATTCTTAGGTCCTACCCCTCCCCCATAGGATTTGGGAATCTTCATGTTCGAGTATTTACACACCAGTGCTAATTTTTCTCAGCTATACTCATTAATACACACCAATATCAATGCAACTATTCAGCCATACAAAATCTTCAATGAGGAATCATCATTTCAAGGACAATCAGAAATGATCAAAATCTGCAAAACCCTCATGAATTCCTCACCTTTTACCAAACTTGCCCTTAATTAGTGAAACCCAACAAAGTGTACTGGATCTCACTGGAAGCTAAAATAAGAACAGAACCCATGTAGAGGTCAACCAATGAATTCCATAGGCATCACACTTTCAGTGCGCATGGACCTCTCCATGGCACCTCCCTTTGGGGCCCACCTATAGATGGTGCCGTGGTTATGACAATATCTGAGTGGGCACTACTTGTGTATCATTTTGACCTTGATCAAAGGCTCCATAGTCGATCAAAGGGTTCGGCCCAATTCATATGAATGGGTTTGCACCTAGGCTTCAAAGGTTTAGTTTGGAGGGGCCTACATGGTTGATGGACACTGTGAGGTGGGCAAGGGTGCACATGTAAAAGGGGTGCGCAATGAATAAAATCTCCATGTCGGAATTAAAGAAAACTGAACATCTATTCCACCCGGCTAACTTTTTGGGCCCACTGTAGAACGAGCACGTATTACTATAAGAAAATAATTCCCATATATGATCTTTTAAATGAAGCCATCCACAAACAAGAAACTCCATAAAATCAAAAACCCAAAATCCCAAATCAGAAATATAGTAGCCCGGATGATTCAATGTTCCACCATAATCAGACATTTGCCAAAAACACAAACGTGCAGGTATTTCCGCGTCACTTGTAGAATGATGATCTTCCAATTACCACATGTGCCAGTTGTTAGAATATTTCTTGATTTTATTTTTGTCTGTCATTTGTACATTGTAGGGGCTTCAGTTCTTTTTTTAGCTGCTACATACACGCCCAATGATAGTGCTACTAAGGGCCTATATGTCTGTATTGAACATATTAATTGATTGGGTAGTAATTAATGATTAAAATGAACTCCATCAAAAGATTAATATAGAGAAAATGGGGGCTCTCTTTAAACAACCACCATGCTCATTACCTCCTCTAACAATAACACATATGTTGTTAGATTGTATGGACTCAATCCATCAGATGATGTAATAAATTGATTAATTTCTTTATTCATCAATAAAATTATACTTTTCTTTCATGAGATGAATGTTGTTTTACTACTTAATGCACATGACCAACACATATGACATCATGATTCATGAGAAGAACCGGGTCCGAGTAGTATATTAGATGTGATAAATGTATATGGATGAGATCCATATACAGGAGACATATGTCACAAATCTTATACTTAAATATCTTTGCAACCAGTGATGAGACTGAGCATTTCATCTGATAAGGTTGTAGCACTTTGATTACTATGAGATAGTATGATTTGTCTCGATCATCAGAATGTAGGATTCTGGATCACGGTGTTGGTACATTGGATGTATTGAAGGACCATGAGAAGCACCTTATGGAATACTGCCTTGATTTTAAGGTATTCTCTCATAATTCCCTAACAATAGGCCCTCAATCATGAGTCATTGATGAACTCAAGTTTCTATCTATTCATTTACTTTGATTCACCAATGAGTGAGGCCAAATGTAGGTCAACACTTTGGTGTCTTGGGTACGTGGTAGTAAGACTGTGAGAACATCCAATGGTCAAGATGGAATCTATCTATATTATCCCCTTATGCCAATTAATGGATATGTTATTAGTAAGTGTGTACCATTTTGATTAAAAGTTAATTGGATGGCACTGATGATCACTGTGATTAATTAGGGCTCAAGGATAATAAGATGTGGATCTAAGCTTGGAAGGGACATGTTTGTCCCAATTGATCCATGGATATTGATAGAGGGGCCTACTTGTGGTAATTGAGAAGTTTATGGTCTTCTTTGTAATCTATTCCTAAGACTGGAGTGCAATTGCATTTATATAGTAGTATTATTTGCAATTAACTGTGGGCCTGGATTGCACATGAGATGTGGGGTCGTGATGTCCCAATTGGAGTCAATTTTTTATGGAATCCTTAGTGGTCCCCGCGCTAGCCCAAGTTATTAGAAAGAAACTAATCCTACTTGAACTCAAAAAAGGAAGGAATTAGAAAGCTACTATTTCTATTTAAAGTGAGACTTTTAATAGTAGTAATAGTAAATTACTAATTGTTGTGGAAGTGAGACTTCTATAATAATTGGAAAGAATGAAGTTACTAATTCTTAATTGGAGTTGGACATCCCATTGGACGTCCATAACAAGGAGAGCATGCCCAGCCCCTTTGTGCAAGTGTTGCACAACTTCTCTTCTTATTCTAGTTCTCTTCTAGTTCCTTGGTGTTTCTAGTTGAGTTTTTTTTTTTTTCCACCAATCTTCTTGAGAAAAGAGATCTGATAGTGGGTCATAGTGTGGAAGACAATAAGGTCTTGGAGATCCTATTTTGCTTAAAGAAGAGTTCTTGATCTAGTTGATTGTCTTCTTTTCCATTAGAGTACTACCGGGCTCCAAATGTATAATCTGCTTTTTTGATTGTTGTGGGTTATTTTGGTTGCGTAGTATTACTGATTTCTATCTTTTAGATAGAGTTTATTGTTGTACATAATTGATGAGACGGAGGGATTGCATCCTGGATATGGTTTATGACCTTATGGGCACTTGATCCCTGAGTCAAGTGAGTCAAAAGTTTTTGAAAAATCTGTCCACAAGGCCTGCCTACTTCCAACAGATCTTAGTAAAACAGAGGAATCAGAAACAGATAATAGAGATAAAAGAGAATATTAGTGAAAAGCAAACCTCCATTTAAAGAAGGGTAGTAAATAGTAACTAGCAAGGAACACTTCACAGCAACACACAAGGCCAACAAAAAGTAGAGAGATCAAATCTCAAACAAGAAAATAATCACCCAAGCATAACTAAACCGGGTGAATAACAATGCAAACCAAGGGTGTTGAAACCGACAACACCATCTAGGGGCAAAAATATGTCATAGAATTCTTTACACCGACTCAAAAACCCCAAACCCCAAACCCCAAATCAGAAATCTACAATTTAAGAATCTAAGCAACCCCAAATAAAGACCCACAAACAAGAAAATCCATAAAATAAAAAACCCAAAATCCCAAATCAGAAATCTAGTAGCCCAGAGGATTCAATGTTCCACCAGAATCAGACATTTGCCAAACCTAGTTTTGAAAAACCATTATCCAAACTTTCAGTGGAAGGGAACCATGTAACAAAATCGTAAGCCCTAACCCAATCCTTGAAACCATGTCTAAACCTGAAATCGTAACCCATTATCAAGAGAGAGAGGGAGGGAGAGGGAGAGGGAGAGAGGGAGATTACTTGAGATGTGGAAAGTTTGTAGGAGTAGAATCGACTTCCAGCGGCGAGAGGAGAGGAGAGGAGTGGAGTAGAATCTCGATTTTACTCAGGGGAACTGAAGTGAATAGGGTTGAAGTGAAATTGGATCCACGTGGGCTGACTAAACTACTTCATCTGTCGGGCCAGCCCGATCCAAACAACATTGAGTTGAAGTTTTAAACCGTTGAGCCTCATTTGACTTAACTTTATTTCATTACTTGCATATCCAAACAAGCCCTAAGGGCTGACATTTTAGATGAAGTTCCATGCGCTCTTATATTACCTCTATAGAATTATTCCACTTATCCAACCCTGCATTTGGGCATTTACATGGGTTTACATGGGTCCTGCCATCATCATCATACCTATCAACACATGACCCACTAGATACAATCTATCCACTATCTATGTGGGACCCATTATATGAATTATTTACCTATCCAACCATCTAACCATTTACATGGGACATGATATCATCTACAAACCTTACCTTAAATTATTGTTTATTTATTATTGTACTACTATTAAATTATTGTTGACTTTATTTTGACGAGATCTTTAAAATTACTATTTTTCCTTCAAATGAAGTTCTAGGGAAATCGTCATTGTTGTAATAACTTTCTTTTGTCCTTTTGTCGTCTATATATGTGTTCATTTTCTATTTTGATCCTAATAGCCCATCTATTGTCTCAAGACACAATTTTTGAGATGTATGTTAAAAGTATAGCTTTTAGTCCAATTGTCAAATTCTAGTAATAATTCAGTGTTCCTTCAATTTTAAGTTTCATCTATTTCACTTTATTAGTATGATTGCCATAAGACTCTATATTTGTCTATCAACGGCTGAAATTTAACAAATCATGAGTGAAGGGGCAATTGTGTAATATCCTATGGATGTAGGATATTGCATAGTGCGTCATCTCACAACCCTATGATATCACGGGAACAACTCTGTGAGAATTTTTAAGTATCAGCCATTGATAGGCAAATGTCAGTTTTTAGGGCAAATGTACCATCTAAATCCCTTAATTTCACTTATTCTCTTTCTTAATCCGTGTTAAGCGTAGGTGCGTTTTGCTAGTGTATTATTATTGCCTCTATGCCAGACTTTACTACTACTAATGCTGGCTCGCTATCGAATTGGTTGCAGTATCAATACAGTAAAATTATGTAAAAAAGGTGGATCGAACACCAATTGGAGTAAAATTTGGCACATAGATAACATGAGTGGTTGGCAATTTTTAGTCATTTGTATTTGATATATAGGACTAACTACTAGATTTATAAGGAAAAGCTCAAAGAACTCCCTTGAGTCTTGCCCTCATCTTTTTTTCTTTTTTTTTTTTTGCAATCTTGAATAAACAACTTTTAAAGAAATATAAAAATGAATAAATCTTATGTTACAATCATTTAAAGTTGGGCCAAGAAAAAACCAAAATGGGACTCACTATCAGATGTCATTACCCTTTGTATTATTAGCTCTGTGCCAAATTTTACTACTATCAATATAGGTCCACTATCGGATCCATCATACCATCAATTACCTGGATAATTTTAGTGCGCAACCATCTGTTTTTACTTAATCATCTCTCTCTCTCTCTCTCTCACTCACATTAATTAATAACTATTAAATTATTATAAAGAAACAAAAAACTTGGTACAAACTGTTGGGTGTGGGCCCAGATAAAAAACTCAATCCTTAGCAAAAGTAAAAACTAAAAAAAAAAAAAGGTTTGAACTTGTAGTGAGCATGAAACAATGAAAAGTGATAACCAAATGAGGACATACATTTTTTTTTTTTTTTTTTATATCGGAGGCTTCCCAAACCTTTGGGTTTAGCTAATCCCTTCGGGCCCTAAGGGAAGCTAGGTAAACTCCCGTGTAGCCCCAGTGTGGTAATGCAGTTTCGAACCTACAACCTCCGGGTGCAAACAATAGTCCTAGGCCAATTGAGCTACCCCTTGGGGTTAATGAGGAAGGTAACTGGAGATAGTTTAGAAAGGTTTAAATGTTAATAAATTCTACAAATATCTCTTTTAGGCGTTAGGTAGGGAATGAGAGAAATTTTAGGAAGAATGAAGATGGTGTAAAGATTAAATTAGATGTGAAGTTGTGCTATATTAATTGGAAACTAAGTTGATTAGGAAATTAAATTCTCGTAAATCACAGGGGAAAGATGATAGAATCTAAGTAGGTCAATGACATGTTCCTGTAGTTGGTCCACATGTGGTCCCTACTGATTTACTATTATATAATATAATATAATAATTGTGGTAGTAACTTTGGGTAAGGGGAAGAGAAAATGGAGATCTGCGGAGAAATTTGACCCACTGCAGCAGACCTTGATTGGATTACCAACGGTCACCGTGGATAAAGCCTCACCAGATCCGGACTCTAGAAGAGAAGTAAAAAAAAAAAATTCCACATTAGGCGGAGTAAGGATCACCTATCGCATTTGTTATACATTCACCGTGAGTGGGCCAATAACACTTTGACATGTCATCCAAGAATTTAGGTGATTCTCTTTCATCTGATTTAAATTTTTTAAACTTCAAAATCACCTAAATTCTTGGATGTCGTGTCGGAATGTTATTAGTCCACTCATAGTGAAAGTATAACAAAGGCGATAGGTGATTCGGACTCCATCGAGCAACATGTTCCGAACAAGACTTTCTACTCTTGAGGACAATTCCACTTATCTTTGACTAAGAATTTCACTTATCTTAATTGGATCAACCACGGTCACATCAAATCAGGCAATGACAACTTTCCTAGGGCATGTTTGTCTACAAGACATGAAAATTCTTTTGTAGGGTTCTCTAACACTATGTTTGGGAAAGGGGGAAAGAGGAATGCTACATGGACCGAACATTGGGATCGGTCCAAGGACCGGTCCCAATGTTCGGTCCATCCAGACTTTTTCAGGGGGAAAATGGGGGGAAGGAAAAAAATGAGGGGAAAATGGAGAGAATGTGTTAATGGAGGGTGTTTGGGAAGGGGGGAGGGAAAGTGGGGGAGGGGAACGTGGGGAGAAAATTTGTATGGGGCCCACCAAAAAATTTTCTCCTCAAAAGTGAGGGGAAAATGAGGAGCAAAAAGGGGATTTTTGCTGAAATGACTAAAATGCCCCTTTTGAAATGGTAATCTTTCTACTTTTTGACTTTTTGAAATGCCCTTTTTGGTAATTTTCTATCTACTCACAAACAAACAAAATCCTACTTTTTCACTTTTCTTTCCCCTACCTTTTACTATCCAAATAAGAGGAGGGAAAATTTTTTACCTGCCATGCCCTCCCCTCCCCTCCCTTTCATTTTTCTTCCCCCTCAAATTTTCCCTCCCCTCCCCTCCCCTCCCCTCCCCCCTTCCCAAACATAGGGAAACTGTCCACTGATTTGAACCAAGAAACGAATGGTTGCAGCCACTACAATCACCTCCCATTCCTGTTAGATTGTATGGACTCAATCCATCAGATGATGTAATAAGTTGATTAATTTCTTTATTTATCAATAATTTCATGCTTTCCTTTCATGAGATGAATGGTGTTATACTACTTAATGCACATGACCAATACATATGACATAAATGGTTCATGAGATGAACTGGGTCCCATTAGTATATTAGATATGATATATGTGTATGGATGAGATCCACACACGGGAGACATGTGTCACAGATCTTATAATTAAACATCTTCACAACCGGTGATGAGACTGGGCATCTCATTTGATAAGGTTGCAGCGCTTTGATCACTATGAGATAGTGTGATTTGTCTCGGTCATCAGAATGTAAGATTCTGGATTACGGTGCTGATACATTGGATGTATTGAAGGACCATGAGAAGCACCTTATGAAATACTGTCTCGAGTTTAAGGTTTGCTCTCATAATTCCCTAGCAATAGGCTCTCAATCCTAAGACATTGATGAACTCAAGTTTCTATCTATTCATTTGCTTTGAGTCACCAATGAGTGAGGCCAACTGTAGGTCAACACCTCGGTGTCTTGGGTACGTGGTAGTAGGACTGTGGGAACATCCAATGGTCAAGATGTAATCTATCTATATTATCCCCTTATGCCAATTAATGGATTTGTCATTAGTAAGTGCGCACCCATCTCGATTAGGAGTTAATTGGATGGTACTGATGATCACTGTGATTAATTGGGGCTCAAGGATAATAAGATGTGGATTTAAATTGGTGGAAAATTAATCCATGGATATTGATAGAGGGGCCTACTTGTGGTAATCGGGAAGTTTAGGGTCTTGAGTGCAATTTATTCCTAAGATTGGAGTGCATTTATATAGTGGTGTTATTTGCAATTAACAGTGGGCCCGGATTGCACATGAGATGTGGGGTTGCGGTGTCCCAGTTGGAGCCAGCTTTCTATGGAATCCCTAGTAGTCCCCACGCTAGCCCAAGTTATTGGAAAGATACTAATCCTAGTAGAACTCTAAGATGAAGGAATTAAGAAGTTACTATTTCTATTTGAAGTGAGATTTCTAATAGTGGTAATAGTAAGGTTACTATTTTGTGTGGAAGTAAGACTTCTATTTCAATTAGTACAAGAGAAGGAGGTTGCTTAATGCTATAAAAGGAGTAGCAAAGGGGCTGGGACGAATACAACCTTGGAATTCACGCCACACATACTTCTCTTCCTCTTCTAGTTCTCTTCTAGTTTCCTTTAGAGCTTCTAGTTGTTTTCTTTAGGAGATCCCACCCATCTCCTTTAGAGAAGAGATCTGGTACGGGTCATAGCGTGGAAGACTAAGAGGTTTCGAAGATCTAAAGTTGCTTACAAAGAAAGTAGTTTTCTTCTCCATTAGAGTACAACCGGACTGCAAATGTATAATATGCTTCTCTATCTGTTGTAGATTATTTTGTTGTATGGTATTACTTGTTTTATTGCTGTACATGATTGATGAGACGGAGGGATTACATCTTGGATATGGTTAATGGCCTTATGAGTGTTTGATCCCTGAGTCAAGTGGGTCAAAAGTTTTGAAATCCCATCCACGAGGCCTACCTATGTCCAAAAATTCCCAATATGGAGAACTAGTAGATGAGTGAAACTTAGTCACCTGGCCCACCTACCAATAAAAAAAAACTACTTTCAGCCCCTGCCCATTAGTAGTGGGACGCACCACTTGCTACTGACTACTGTTTAGGATAGTGGACCCAACATGCACCATCCTGTACAGGCAATTATAATAATAATAAATCTAAATCGAATCGAAAGCGCAAATCGCGATTACAGACCCTTTTATTATTCGCTTTCCCTGTTCCTCTTCACCCACTTTTCCCACTCTGCTTTCCCTGCAGCACAAGCTCAAGCAAATCTCTGCCATGGCTGTTTCGATCCCCTATCGTCAGCTCTTCATCGACGGAGAATGGAAGGAACCCGTCAAGAAGAAACGGATTCCCGTAATCAATCCGGCAACCGAACAGATCATAGGTTTCTTTTCCCCTCTTGTTCTACTAGAATCTGGTTATCTCTGCTCGTAGTTTGCTTCTTTTGGAACTATTTTGTCATCTGCTCGGATTTTCTTATACTATATTCGTTTGATCTTCATCACCCATTTGTTATCATCGATTAAGTTCCATTAGATTACACTTTTTCATTTTACTTCTCTAGTATAGACAGGGATATGTAGAAGAGAGAGACGCTTACACAGTTGTTTACGCTACTGTGCTGTTAGATTTAATGTTTTTTTTACTCCCTAGGTAACATGTAGATTCTCTAGCAAGCTACCATGGAAACCACATCAAGGGTACGTTTGTGTAACTCTCTGAGGATTCCTTGTTAGCATGGAAAAGGATCTGATTTTCTGGTATACTTTTCGTCGGGTTGGTGCAGGGCTTTTCTGTGCTGAAAAGGAAAAAAATGAACTGTTTTTTCATTAAGTTTGCGAAAAAATGTGTTTTAGTATACTTAAACCTGGATACTATGTGTAGATTTTCTCTTAAAATCATTCATTCATGCAGGCTGTTTTTGACGCTAACAACTGACCATGTACTGCTTAAGATCATACAACAATTAGGAGAAATCCATGTCTTCCAAGGTGGAGTCATGGACCAATCAAGAATGAGGCATCCTTTCATCCTTTTAAAGATGGCTGTGGGCAATCTAAGCTTTCTTGTGAAGTCTTGATATTCAGATCTCCATTTGAGATGCCTGGGTGAAAAATGTCATCATCCATTCCCATAATGGCCAGGCCTAGAACTTACATGTATCAGCCAGATTGGAAAGCATATTGGCCTTATTATTGCAATGATTCATTTTCACCAAAAAATAGGCCTATGATATCCATATAATTAGATTATGCTGTGTTTGTATTAGTGTATTTGGTACCTAATTTCGATATCTTGTGTTGGTGGCTTGAAAATTCAATACATTCTGGCTGATGTGCCCCAACATTGGTTGGTACTTTGTAGTTTGTTCTTTGTTGAGAATCCTTTAGTGGGATCAATTTGGATGCTTGCCTATTCATCTATTACAAGCCTAAACATATATAGATTCATAGTAGTTAGAGTGATAATCTCAAAAGTTGAAAAAGAAATTCACATACCTAGATGAAGAATCTTGTTTAGAATCTTGTGATTCCTTTGAATGGTTGAATGTTGGTGATTTGGTGGAAAGAAATCTTGAAGAAATGGACTTGGGAGTCACTTGGGACCACAAGGAGGAAGTAACAGTAGAAAGAGAGTGGAAGAGAGGGAAAGAGAGGGTTAAAAAACCCTAAGGGCCTGTTTGGATTTATGGTGAATTGAAGTAGGGTGAGTTGAAGCATCAAATCAAGAGAAAATAAAATATAAGGTGTTACGATGGTGTTTTGTTTTTAGTTTTTAGGTGTGGAATCTTTTTGACTTTTTGTATAGAAAAGTGGAGTTTTTTTTTTTTTGTCTTTTAGTAGAGAAAGGAGGTTGCTTTTTTGACTTTTTTTGAAAAATTAGGAGGGAATTTTGAAATTGTGTACTTTTGATATGTCCCCTTGTCATTTCTTGTCTGGATTCACTTTACTTTACTTTAACTAGTTAATTGCCAAACACGCCTAAAGTCGTCAAAAGCGGGGGAGAGGGGGTTTTATAACCGGGCCGCCACGGTTGCGACGGCCGATGTAGCGTGGCAGCCGCTGTTTACATCCCTGCTTGAAAGTCAATTTGATCAGATGATCATACCTAAAACTTAACCCAAATATCAATGGGGGGGAAATTAGGGCGATTCAGTTCAATAATGACTATCATTCTAATTGAGATCACAGTTAGTTCATAATAATTCACTAAATGGCAGGTGATAGTCCAGGATCCAAACCCGAAGGGGGGGGGGGGGGGGGTGTTGGTCTGAATAGTGTGAGCTTAATTCTATTTCAATTGTGACCAAGTTAAATTTCTTTTAACAAATTAAGCACAAGTTATGTTTATAAACATTCAAAGGTGGAAGCATACAGGATAAACATTCACCATAAAAATTAGTACTCACCACAACACAATGATATATAGTGGTTCGGCCAAGATAACTACATCCACTCTCGGCTTGTGCTCCTACACACCACTGGTATTCCACTAAATCAATGGAGGTTTACGGTTGACCTCAAACCTTACAAGTTACAACCACTTACGTTTTTCAATGCTAAGCAATAACCTTACATATGCTTTTCAAGGCTAACCAATAACCTTTACAACAACGTTTTTTTTTCTCTCTAAATTGTGTCTAACAATACCTAGTAGAGATACATTTAAGTACTAGATTGTGCCTCTAACATACGTTGATTTGAAAATGATTTTCCAACTTAAATATACACTCAATGATGATGCAAAGATTAAAGTTCAATGTGTATGTGTATGCATGATTACTCTAATTTGAAATGAAAGCTTATGAAAAGTAAGCCAACCAAAATGACTTTCTAAAGTGATAGACAATGAAAATGACATAGAGGTATAAAATGTTGAACACACGTTTGAACAAAAACTAAATTTGATATTTGAAAAAATGAAAATCAAAGACTAGCAAGTTTTATCATAGATTGAAAAACATAACATGTGTAAAAAGGGCAATGTTGAATCCATAATGAAAAACATGTTGAAGGTGTATGTCATGTTATGGAAAACAACATTTATAAAGACATCAATTCATTACACAATACATGCTATAAAAGAAAATCGTAGATTTTGGCCAAGCATGAAATTTTAAGAAAGGGAAAAGCACTAACTTGTCATGAATCTAAGGTTGAAATCCAAGTTTTAGCTTTCCCTTTCCCACTAGCCTTCCCCAGCTCATGCTCCTTCCTTTGCCCAAAAGAAAAAAAAAAAAAAACCTTCTCAAGCCCTTGAAGCTAACTATGAATTTATAAAAAAACCTTCAAATTTACTGTAGCAATGGTAGATTTTGGCCATGGTATTGTAGCAAACACTGCATAAAAATGTTTTTTTTTTTTTTTTTTTAATTTAAAAAAAAATTGTCCAAAAAGGACTGCTCCAAAGAGATTCACACATCTTAAAATTAACATCATGATAACAATGATTTTTAAATCATGATCCTAAGATGCCTAAAAAGATATGAACATGAAATCATAAAATTGCATGAAAAATTCGAACTTAAAAGTTAAAAGGCACGCATGAAAAACAAGCTTAGCAAAATGAGAATGCATCCAATCAAATTGCAATACACAAAATCCCTAACAGTAGGTGTTTCGTGTGTGGGATGAGCCCCATGTAGCCCCTTGTGAAGCCCGCTCATGCGAGAAGTTTGTAGGTAATCATTGTTTTGTAATAACAACAATGATTGTGGCAACAAGATAACCTTGATGATAAAGAAGTTTCTCTCTTCATTATAATCATGTTAAAGGCTTATCCCCTTTATCTAGAGTGTACTTCTCATCTGTTCTGATCCATTCAATCCTGTTTAATTTTTTTTTTTTTTTTTTTTTTTTGCTAAATTCAACATTGCTGTTACAGGGGATATACCTGCAGCCACTGCTGAAGATGTTGTGGTGGCAGTGGAAGCTGCTCGCAAAGCTCTTACAAGAAACAAGGGAAGAGATTGGGCTCGCACATCTGGGGCTTTTCGTGCGAAGTATCTGCGTGCTATAGCTTCAAAGGTATTACTGATAATGGTTTTTTTTTTTTAGTTGGAATCTGGTTTGATTAGTACCTTTTTGATTCACAGACCTATCTTTTTTAATATTCATCATGATTTCATTATTCATTATCGCTAGCCTTTTTTTAGTTTCAAGTTCTCGTGGATTCAATTTGTAGTGATAATATTGCTTTTGTACGCATCATATTCTATTGCCAAGTTCTTTTCATTGGGAGTTGGGACAATGGGAAGCACCTAGGAATTTAGGGGGGGGGGTGCGCGGGGGTTGGGTTTATGAGAAAGGTCTAAGGTCTGCATTGTGTCTCTAGGTTTCTCCTCTATCACCTTGACCAATCGCAATATGTTCCCCCACTATCTCTACTGCCCCACTTAATGAATGCTTGGATCCCACACTTTGCATATGAAGTTAATCCTACAGTGGCATTCACATGGGACCCTAGGAAGCACAGACACTTCTCCGGGGCCAATGTCGGACACGGACACGCTCCGACACATGTTGGACACGCAAAAAAGAGTGTCCTGTTTATTTTTTAATATTTTATATTTCGGACAAGCTGGGGACACGTTCCGGACACATGTCGGACATGTTTGCCTCTTTTACTTGGAAAAATAAAATAAAATTAGAGTAAAAAAAGAAAAGCAAAGGGGGCTTTTTGTAAAAGGTCATAACTTAAAAGCAAAGGGGCCATCCTTCCGTTGCCCTGAGGAGGCCGGGCGATGGGTTTTTGCTGTTTACATGAATCTAGAAAATCTGTTTTTGTTGTTTATATATCAAATCTGTTCTTTATATCAAATAAATTTTTTTATTTATTTATCAGCTCTGCTTCTTCACCTTTGCGTGACAATTTGGAATTTAGGAATATGAGTTCACACCCCTCCAATGAAGAAGATATAAATAAGCCTATGTGGAAATATGTAACCAAGTTTGAGAAAATTAATGAAGGAGGGGGAAATATTACTTGGCTATGGAAATAGTATCTTTAAGTATATGATTAGATATATTATTATTATTAATTATTAATGTATCCCCGACGTGTCCGTGTCCTACTTTTTTGAGAAATGTTATGTCGGCGTGTCCGTGTCCCGTGTCCGTGCTTCTTATGGGTACTCTATCGCAAGGTTTTAAAATCAAACTCCCTTGGGTGGGGGGGGGGGGGGGGGGGGTTATGTTACGCCCAACAACATTTCAAAAATAGCACAAAATAATAAAAAAAGAAGCACTCCTTATTCGGGCCAGGCCTCGGGCCTTCTATCATTTAATCCAAAGTGGGCTAAACCCGGTCCATGAGCACCCCCACTTCTATCATGATTTTGTATTACAATATATATTTAAAAAAAAAAAAACTTGCAAGAAAGGAACTTTTATTTAAAAATACATTTTAATATAAGAAAATTGATTTTTTTTAAAAGATTAGTTCACAAAATATTTCTTTAAGAAAAACAGAAAAACAGGCATCATTACATCAATTCTTAATATTTTATGCAAATCAGAACATGAAAACTTACCTCGAATCCTGTCAAATTGAAATTCCTTTTTTCGGATGGTTAGTGCCTTTGATCTTCTTTGGGTTTGATCTTTGAAAAACAAGGATTTTGATCTCTACAAATGCAAGATTTGGGCTTCTCACAGCTTTTCTAGGGTTTTCCAAGCAAGAGAACGAAGAAAGAAATAATGAAATGGGGGCAAACAAGCCCTTTTTATATTTGTGCGAATCATTGACTCGTTCAAGTCCCTCCAAAAATTGAACCAAGTCCTATGGGGACTTGTCAAGTCATGGCATTCCTGCGGGTGGAGTCTCAATTGAGTGAGCCATGTCAACTCAGACTCGGCCTAGTTCTTAAATGATGCTTAGTAGAGAATTTATTCTTGTAAAACCTGAAAAAGATGAGTAATTACTTGTGAAATAAATCATATTAATAACAACTATAGACATTTTGCAATGTAACTTAAGGAATAAAGTTTGAAGTTGACATTTATCAACGAATGAATAGTGATAAGCCACATTTGACACATTATTTGAGGGTGATGCATGTCAAGTCCTGCTTCTTTTATGATTGAAACATAGATTGTAATCAAAATTAAAACCTACATTTTATTCTCGAAAACCTCCCATGAATCCATGTGTGGCCAAAGTATCTACTTCCCTTGTATTGAATGCTTATTATAGTAGTGCAAGGTGCATTAATTTTCATGTTTGCCTCTACAAGGTTGATGGGTTATTTGTATTTATTTATGTGATGAGGGCCTTATCTTACCTGATGGATTGCCCATTATATGTAGATAATGGAAAGAAAATCTGAGCTTGCTAAGCTGGAAGCACTTGATTGTGGGAAGCCATTGGATGAAGCAGCATGGGACATGGTATGCACATAAAACTAGGAATATCTGTTGGTGAAATTGTCATGTGCATTTTATCTAATGTACTTGTACATGTTACACAGGATGATGTTGCTGGGTGTTTTGAGTACTATGCAGATCTTGCTGAAGCATTAGATAGAAAACAAAAGGCTCCCGTTTCTGTTCCTTTGCAGACATTTAAAAGTCACGTTCTTAAGGAACCCATTGGAGTTGTTGGGTTGATTACTCCTTGGTTTGTGGTGTTTTCTTTTCTTGGCATTCTTATCTTTGTACTTTGGCTGGGTGGCATTGGATTCATAGTTGCATGATTTATATTCATCGGTTATATTTAAGCATATTGTGAGGTTTCCTCTCTTCTAGTCACTCTTCAAGATTCGCTACCTGATAGGTTATGTTTAATTAAGTTCCATTCTGTTTTGACTTTTGGTTACCGACAAAATTTTAGACTTGTTACTTTCTTATACGTTCTGACAGCACATTTTTGAGCTTGATCCCCTATTTGTTCTCTTTTAACATTTCTTCTTTTAATTTATTTTCCACACTAAGCTGCACAATACTTCTAAGAGATATTAAGTGTATTATCACCTTTTAAGTCGCTTTTTAACATTTCTGTTTTTACTTTTTAATGTACATCAATGGTTGTAATAACCATATTTAGCATTTTGTAGCGTAGTATCATGCTAAGTTCTCTAGTCATACAGCGAGGTAGGGGAAGAGTAATCAATGATTAATCTCCAAGCCAAAGCTTAAAAGGATAAGCAGCACATTCTCACATTTAGGTCTCACAAAATAGGGAGGGAATGGTTGTATTCCATTGACTGCTTTGAAAGGAAGAGTGCAACCTCTAGGAATGGAGCAAATTCCTTCACATGGTTGATTTTACATTCTTTCTGCATTTTAGTTACAAAGGATTACCATTCAAAAAAAAAAAAAAAAAAGTTACAAAGGATTGAGCACCTTCATTTTTTCCCTCTCTAAATCATTATAAGATCGATTCTTTTTGTCACTGATGATGACAAGATTCTTAGGAACTTTTAAAAAGTGTAAATATCTTCTGAGACTCAAGGTATTACATATTTGTTCTTGATTTACCTTGATAAGACTCCAGGTAAATCGCTGCAGATTTATATTTGATTTACCAGATCCCTGCAACTGGTGGGACCAAATGGTCCTCTTTGGTATAAAACTTGGCCCAATGGGCCTTGACATGGGTCTAGTGTGTGATCCAAAAGCCCATTTTGGTGCAGCCCCTCTCAGGCTGCATAAATCTCCTTTGTTGGCAGAGAATTCAGAAAAACAACAGCAGATTACAAAAAAAAAAAAAAAAAAAAAAAATGTACAGAAACAACAAACAGATTTGATGAGCCAAAAAAAAAAAAAAAGCAGCATGAGCCAAAAACATAAACAAAAATAAAAAATTGTTTTTCGCAGCAAAAACTAAAAAAAAAAGAGTAGCAGAGAGAAAAAAAAAAAAACCGAGCAGCAGCAGAATCAGTGCAGAGAGAGAAAAAAAAGAAAGAAGCAGCAGTAGAGAAAGAAAAAAAGAGTAGCAGCCAAAAAAAAAAAATAAAACTAAAAAAATTAGTGTACCTGATGAGTAGAAGCAGTACCACGAGCGAAAAAAGGAAGTAGAAGCAGTACCACAATAGAGCTTCATCTTCTTCTTTCTTCCTTTTCTTTCTTCTTCTTCTTCTTTTGTTAGGGCTGGACCAAGGATGAAAATAGCGGTAGCGGCGGGCCGCTACGAAGTGGGTGATACGTAGCGGCGTAGCGGTGCGATTTGAAAAAATCGCCAAAAAAAATTGAAAAAATTCCAGAAAATCCTGAAAATTGTAAAATGAAGAAAATGTGGTTCTTTTGCAAAAGTCAGTAAGAAAAGGGGGCGTAGCGGTGCCCTCAATACATGAGGTCCTGTGTCGCTGTATAAATAGAAAATAATAGTAATGATTTGTTTTTCACATGTATTTATATTTCTTAGTCATGCTATAACTTAAAAAGTAATGGAAAGCTCATTAAAAAAAAAAAAAAAAAAAAAAAAAAAAAAAAAAAAAAAAAAAAAAAAAAAAAACTAGAACATGAAATAAAGGCATAAGAATTAAGAAGACTTAAGAGTTAGAGTTAGGTTATCACTCAATACTCATTAGTGAACATTGAACAATCAAATATCAATACTTCAACATTTAAGGTTCAAATTCAATCAAGTAAATGAACTATGAAGTGCTCAACATTCAACACAAATTTAGAAATGACAAAGAATAGAGAGTTAGTGAAGGAAATATGAATACCTTAATCACCACCAAAAGGAATGTCTACCAAGATTCAAGGAGCTATGGTTATCCTCATCCCCATCATTGTTATCATTTCTATTGGCACCATATTGAATTTGATATTGATGGGCATTGGGATCTACAAATCCAAAGCAAGCAGCCGCACCCACATCATCAAAACTTGGAGGAGGTGGAGGTGGATATCTACCATATTGCGTTTCACCATAGTCACCATATGAGTAAGACCCCGAAGTTGAAGACTGTTCTTCTCCTTGTTGTACTTGACCATATGGAAAATAGTCAAAATACTGTGAGGGTCCTTGTCCATTATAACTAGAGTTCCACAAATCAATCCATGATGCCGCTTGTTGTCCTCCAACATCTCCACCCATATTTCCTTGCTCATTATTACCTCCAGCCCCAAGTGGTGAATCTCTTCGACGCCGTTGATAACCACGGCTTGGATCAAATCTTCCAGATGAAGGTAACTCCTGTACTTCCTCTACAGGAACATCATCATCTTCATCATGTTGATAGTATTCACTAGTACCACCTGTCCCACTGTCTCCTCCATCTCCTCCACCATGGCTACTCGAAGAGACGGTGGTGGAACTAGCTTTCTCAGAAGCAGGCTCTTTCCTACTCCACCTAGTCCTACTGGTACCTTCTCCGTGAGGTGGCTGACCTTCTGCAGGTGCCCGTGCCTCACCCATATCCTCATCTATCAACTCTTGAACCGTTTCCTGAAACCTTGGATCTGAATCTAGCACTGGATCCTCTATCTCTGCTAGCCATGGGAGTAAGAGATCGTCCTCTCTGAATATGTGATCCAAATAAATAGGATAATAAGTAGGATCATCCCTTGCCCTTCTCTCCCTAATTCTGTTTCTCAACTTCAGATTGTAATGACAACATACAAGCTTGTTGAGTTTCTGCATGGTAAGCCGATTTCTGGCCTTCGTGTGGATCAAAGAGAAAGTGCTCCAATTTCTTTCATAGTTGGAAGATGTTGTAGTTTGACTAAAGATGCGAACAGCCGCGCTCCTTAGATGTGGAGCACTCTCTCCAAAATTCATCCACCAATTAGCTGAAATGCAAAAAAGAAATAAAGAAACTTAGATATTCGTAACCCTCCAGTCCTCCTAATCAATTAAGATAAATAAATCAAGATTCAATATTATTGGGTGGGGTCTTTTGTTTATAGTCATACCAGGTGGCATCCTTCCAATCGATCATATCACAAGAGGGTCAGCAAATGTTCCTCTCCTCTGTGTATACATATATATCTACAATGTGAAAATTAGATATAAGTCAGTAAACCCATACAGCATGTATGGCAATTGGCACTTGGCAGCATAATTAAATTCTCATAAGTAACCACCCACTCACCTCTTGTATTGCATCTATTTGATTACCTGCATTTAACAATCTCTTCAATACTTCCTGTAATCCTACCCGCAAGTCTGTATCTATTACTTCAGTGTGTAGTTCGACATTGTGGTAATAGAATTCGGGATTCAAAAAATAACCTAAATTATAAATATGTAGAATGTACTGTGAGCAAACAAGATAATAAATACATTAGTTAGGAAAACAAAAGAGTATCAAATTCAAAGATATATATTAATTACCTGCAGCATGCAATGGATGGTGCAACTGATCGTTCCAACGGGCATCAATAATCTTTATATATTTATCGTGATATCTAACATTTTCCATAATGGATCGTTTTGCCCGATCATTGCTTCATATATAAAGCCCATTGTCAGCTTGTCATCACCATTTACAAGCCGCAACACTTTAACTAAAGGCTCAAAAACATTTAATATCTTCCTCACTTTCTTCCAAAATTTATTGTCCCTCATCAGGTTTGGGACTTCAAACCCCGGACCACTAGTTGCATTGCCTCATTTCGAACGAAGCTATTCTTCTGTTGCAAACATCTGAATGAGCTCCGTTCTAAATCTTACAAGGCTTTCCATAGCCAGAAAATGGGTTGCAAACCTTGTTAATCCCGGACGTAACAAGGCATGGTTATTTGTGTATCTTTTCATCAAACTTAACACCCAGGAATGATCATATATAAATCTTGTAATTCTTCTACATGCCTTGATCAATGAAGCCACTTTTGTCTTCCTTCCAATCTCTTCCAAGATGAGATCTATGCAGTGTGCTGTACATGGGGTCCAGAATAAATGGGTCCTCTTCTCCATTAATTACAAACCTGCTGCCTTGAAATTGGTGCCATTATCTGTAACAATATGTACAATATGCTCCTCTCCCACACTCTCTACAACTTTATCCATAAGAGAGTATATATATGTGGCTGTCCGTCTATGTTCACTTGCATCAATGGACTTCACAAAGATAGTCCCAGCGACTGAATACACTAAAAAGTTTATTAATTGTGTTTGGGTGCCGCTGGTCCACCCGTCACACATGATGGTAACACCAATCTGTTGCCACATGGGCCTAAATGTTTCCACCCAAGCTTTTATTTCTGTATATTCTTCTTCAAGATATTTAGTGCCCACATCATATACGGAGGGCGCCTGTATACCCCACCCAGCCTCGGCAGCAACATCAAGAATAGTCTGGAAATATGTGGAATCTACTACTGTAGGTGGTATGTTCTTGTGAATTAGCCATTTTGCTGTAGCTTTGGCCAATCTATCTCTTGCAGCCTTCATTACCCCTTTCATAACACTAGATATTTTTGGTTGTTTAGCTCCCTCTTTTCTATGTGCTAGAGGATCAATAGGGGGAGGAACTGCTTTTCCTGTAGAGAATTTCTACATCAACATCCCGTTCCTGGGTGCTAAATGCCCTACGCATGGGCCCCACAATGCCATTACCCCTGCTTGGCACGGTAGTAGATGAGCCCTCTGCATCATAATATCTACTTCCAGTAAATGCACGACGTTCATGTTCTTCTTGTTGAGTCATCAAAGACTCTCGGCGTGCAGCTTCCATCTGTGCATCTTCCTCCTCATCAAAGTATTCATCTCCAAATACATCATAACGGGCAGCATCAACATCTTGCCGCTTCTTTTCTTTTATCTCCACTTTTCTAGCTTTGTTTTGGCCAACCAAAGCTTTCATTTGTTCCCTGACTTCCCTTGGTACTTCGGTATACCCAGCAACATTGCCAGAAATGTGGCCCAAGTGGTGTTTGAATCTTGTAATGCCCCAATTGGTCACTTTCCCACATAACTTGCATTTGATTTTCAACCTATTATTCTCAATTGCCTCACCAAAGCTCCATGCGGGATCAATATTACGAGGCATTTTAACTTATCAATTGACAAAGACAGATAGACTGAATACCTGGCTCTGGCTATAAATATGAACAAGTAGTATGTTAAAAATTAAAAAACAAAGAAACATGTTAGAGGAAACATATATATAACGCTTATGAATCATTCTCTTGACATTTAATTGGTATTTCATTACTTAAAGTATTAATTTTTTCAAAAAATAAATAAATCCAAAAATAAAAAATAGAGAAAAATTAAACAAACTTTCAAAATGTGATGGATTGATCTATGGGAAACATAGATCTATCATTTATAAGCAATTTCCAAGTGGTTTTATGGGTTGTCCATGAGTATTCAATTTTCTTTTTCAAAAAAAAAAAAAAATCCGAAAATAAAAAATAGAGAAAAATCAACAAACATTCAAAATGTGATGGATTGATCTTTGGGAAACATAGATTTATCATGTACAAGCAATTTCCAAGTGGTTTCATGGGTTGTCCATGAGTATTCAATTTTTTTTTCAAAAAATAAATAAATCCTAAAATAAAAAATAGAGAAAAATCAACAAACATTCAAAATGTGATAAGATTGATCTATGGGAAACATAGATCTATCATTTACAAGCAATTTCCAAGTGGTTTCATGGATTGTCCATGAGTATTTACATTTTTTTTTCAAAAAATAAATAAATCCGAAAATAAAAAATAGAGAAAAATCAATAAAGTTTCAAAATGTGATGGATTGATCTATAAGAAATATAGATATATCATTTACAAGCAATTTCCAAGTGGTTTTATGCGTTGTCAATGAGTATTCACTTTTTTTTTTCAAAAAATAAATAAATCCGAAAAAAAAGAATAGAGAAAAGTCAATAAACATTCAAGTAGTGATGGATTGATCTATGGGAAACATAGATCTATCATTTATAAGCAATTTCCAAGTTGTTTCATTGGTTGTCAATAAATATACACATTTTTTTTTCAAAAAATAAATTAATCCGAAAATAAAAAATAGAGAAAAATCAATAAACATTCAAGTAGTGAAGGATTGATCTATGGCAAACATAGATCTATCATTTACAAGCAATTTCCAAGTTGTTTCATTGGTTGTCAATGAATATACACCTTTTTTTTTTCAAATAATAAATAAATTCGAAAATAAAAAATAGTAAAAAATTAAAAAAATCCAAAAATATGTGTGCATCATCAAAGGAAAACATAGATCTCACAATATTACGAGACAAGGAAGAATTTATAGTAGTTAGAGAGAGATGAATTGATGATCTCAAAAGTCAACTCCAAAAACTCTAAAAGAACATACCTAGAATAGAATCTTGATGAAGAAGCTTGGATCTTGTCTCACTAACAATATTTCCTTGTTTTGATGTTTGTTGTGGTGGATTTTGTGCTCAAATATTGATTTACAGCAGTTGGGAGGCTTTTACAGCAAGAAGGAGTGAGTGAGAGGTAAAAAGAAAGAGGAAAGTGAAAATAGGTCGTCAGTGGGTGTATTTAAACACCCCCGCTACGTGGCGGCTGCCATGTAGTGTGGTGGCATGTATCGCCGCTACGCATACGGTGCGAATCGCTAGGGATGTAAAAAAAAAAACCGAAAAACCGTCTAACCAAACCGAACCGAACCGAACCGTGGTTAATAACCGTATTTCACGGTTCGGTTACAGTTACGGTTAATGAAATCTAAAAACCGCATGGTTCGGTTCGGTTACGGTTTTCCGTAATAATTCACGGTTATTAACCGAACCCAACCGTATGATACGGTTCGGTTAACCGTACCGTTTACAAATAAAAGAAAAAATAAGGGGGCTGAATGAAATATTTTTTACCTTATTGAATTGCTCCTTATGTGTCATTTTACCTTCAATCATTCACATTTATCTCCTAATGTGACTTATGTGAGGAAGGCATTCCACGGTTATTAACCGTAACCGAACCGTTTAATACGGTTAACCGCGGTTACGGTTTTCCACGGTTTTTGTGGGTACGGTTACGGTTACGATTTTAAAAGACAGAAAACCGCGGTTACGGTTCGGTTAACGGTTTTCCCAAATTGTCCGGTCAATCGAACTGTTACACCCCTACGAATCGCGCTTTTTTGAAAATAGCGTGGCGGCAATGGCCGCCACGGCCAATATATCGGCCGCGCAGCGTAGTGGCCGATATTTTCATGCTTGGGCTGGACGGACGAATGTGGTTTTTTATCTTTTGTTAGGGCTGGAGCTGGATGGACGAATGGTGTATTTTTTTTTTTTTTTTTTATTCTCTTTCGTTAGGGCTGGAGCTAGATGGACGAATTAAAAGAGTCCAGGCGTGATTTTCCTCTTAAGTTAGGACTTTTTGCAAATAGCCCCTTTTTTTTTACTCTAATTTTAATTTTTTTTTTCCAATTAAAAGTGGCCAGCTTGTCCCTAACGTGTCCCAACGTGTCCCTAGTGTGTCCGAAATATAAAATATAAAAAAATAAATAAGATACTCTTTTTGGCATATCTGGAGTGTGTCTGTGTCTAACACGTATCGGACACTGACACGACTGCCTCGGAGAGGTGTCCGTGCTTCCTAGGATATAGGGATCAAGGATACAAGTTTGCACTTTTGGAAATCTAGGACATGAGCATGGATACGGCTGTCAGTTTTTTCATTATAATTTTTCTGAATTAATGAAAATATCATTCTCTACATTCCTGAAAGTTAACTTTCACAAAAGCGAATTGATTGGAATTAGAACAAATGATCAAAGTTTACAAGGTTTAGGCGATCTATCCAACATAGCATTGGCAAATCCTCTAAAGCTATTTGAAATCCACTGTTGGAAAGAGTTGGAAAGAAGGTTGCATCTTGGAAAGCCAATAATTTATCCTTAAGATGCAGAGTCACTCTAACCAAAGGCGGCTCTCTTCAATCTCCCCATTTACTTGATGTTGCTATTTAAATGCCCTGTTTCAGTGTTGAATCGTATAGAGAAGCTTCAATGGGATTTCTTGTGGCAAGGGAAGGAAGATAATAAGAAATTCCACTTGGTAGATTGGAAATCTGTATGCAAACCCTAGAGAGGAGGGTGGGCACAAGGCCTTTAAATCAAATGAACATGGCCCTCTTGGGTAAGTGGTTGTGGAGATTGGGAGAAGAACATGACAGCTTATGGTTTCTTGTCATCTCAAGCAAATGTGCGGTTATGAGGAATGGTTGGAATATTCAAGAATCCTCATATCGTCACTCGAACGTTTGGAAAGGTTTCATTTCGGTCAAGGATTCTTTTTTTTTTTTTGTAACATATTAAATTCAAAGTTGGCAATGGAGAGAGAATCCGCTTCTGGCATGATGTGTGGGCAGCCGATACTCCGCTTGCTGCTTGTTTCCTGGATCTTTTCTCCTATGCAAGCAACAAAGAGGCTTCGGGCAGTATTGGCAATATGAGGCTCTGATACACCAAATATTTCCCCTGCACCTGCACACCTGTCCCAGCTGTGATCACCACGAATCAGTGGTTCACCTTCTCCTTAAGTGCAAGTTTCCATATTTCATTTAGTTATCGATCCTTTATTGGTTTCAGGTTAGTTATGCTTTGCCTAATCCGTGGCTCACTCACTACGAATCTTGGAAGCTGGCAGGGTGCGTTGAGAGGTACGACCCTGTGGAATCTATCATTCATGGCAACTCTCTGGCTCATTTTGAAAGAGACAAATGCTAGATGTTTTGAAGAGAAAGCCTCTTGCTTAGAAGAAGTGAACGAAAAAATCAAATTCAAAGTGGCAGCATGGGCATCTATCCCTCCTTGCTTCCATGGTTACTCCATCAACCTAATTCTTCAGAGATCAAGTGATGTGGCTTTCAGTTAGCTAGAGCAAGGTGGTTTGTTTTCCTTTTGTATGTGTTGGGTCCTGTAGTGCTGTTGCCCGGGGTTGGTTTTTCGGTCCTTTCCTTTTTTTTCTTTCAGTGCATCCCTCCTGTAGTGGTTTTCCCTTTAATGAAAGTTATCAGTAAAAAAAAAAAAAAAATCATTCTTTACATTCCTTTCTAATACCTTTTATGTTGAAAAGTAAGAAAACTAAAAGAACTATATGAAAAAATGGACATGGTATAGGATATGCTAAATTTATACACCAAAAGTATTGGTGCAGCATCAAGTACTGATACAAATGTCGTATCAGTCCGACAAGTATATGCTGGGCATGTACAAGTATCTGGGTTTCATAGGTTAAAAGCTCACATCCTTGGGCTTGTTGAATAGGAATTTGTATCTGTCATCGATAGCACCTAAATTAGCATTATTCAGTTAGCTTTTCTACACTTGAATCTCTAAAGAATATGAAAAAATAACTAAAAAACATATAAATCCTGTTCTGAGTTTACCACCTGTGGACCCTTATTGGGTGGCTGTGGGCCCCTTTGAGATCTTTCAAAACATTGGCTTGCATCGGTTAGTTGGCTGTTGTTGCTTGTTGAGTTTTTTATTTTATTTTATTTTGTTTTGGTAACGGAGGGTGTCTTTGCCTTTTGGGCTGGACTAATCCCTACGGGCCCAAGGGGAGCTGAGTAAATCCCCTGTGGCCCAAGCGTGGTAGTGTAGTTTCGAACCCCCAACCTCCGGGAGCAAACCGTGTTCCTAGGCCAACTGAGCTACCCCTCGGGGTTGTTGAGCTTGGTTTTTAGCAAAGCAATGCATTTCTCTGTATCTTTACAGCAAATATTTAGGTATTCAGTTGCATCTTCTAATTCTCTGTGTGTGTGTCTCTCTCTCGCTGTGTGTGCGCGCACCCGCGCTCTAATTTGTATGGAAGACCTATAAATCCAAAAAAAAAAAAAAAAAAACTCCATAATCACTCATCCATATATGATCGTTATGAAGTGCAGTAAGTGGCAGTAAAGGATGAAAATTTTAACAGGGTCTCTGTTGCAGGAACTATCCTCTTCTGATGGCCACATGGAAGGTAGCTCCAGCCCTTGCTGCTGGTTGTACTGCTGTACTAAAGCCCTCTGAGTTGTCATCTGTGTAAGCCTTTGCTACTTGTGTCTTTAGATCATTCTGCCGTCTATGGATCCATGTTTTACTACAAAAAACTTTGGTTTATTATATAAATAGTGCACCTCATTTTTCCTCCTCTTCAACAGCCTGCTAGGATCAATCCAAGTATCAGACCACACACGCGCACAAAAAGGCTATTTGGCACTCATCTGATACGATTTTATCCACAGCTTTATTGAATGATGATAAAAACTTCCGAAACTGTTAAAAGGCTAGGCTATTCAAAACTATGGTCTTCATAATCCGATGAGGATGAATTATGGCCAATACCTAATCCAGACCAAGATCATCCAATCCTCCCCTACTTCAGATGTTGGCATTGTCTATGCGTGCCCACAAGCTGTGGTGCACTTATTAAAACTAAGCCTGGGTATTTCTTCAGTTACGCATATTGAAATGGTCCTGCTGTATATAGTTGTGTATCTGTGTATCTATAATAAATCAGATTTTTGTTTCCAGTACTTGTTTGGAGTTGGCTGAAGTTTGTAAAGAAGTAGGACTTCCTCACGGTGTCCTGAACATTGTGACTGGATTAGGTCCAGAAGCTGGAGCTCCTTTGGCCTCTCATCCTAATGTTGACAAGGTTCAGTTGTTTGCTTGAGTCATTTGGTCAAATCTAAATTGTGTTTAGATGCATCTTTTTTTTTTTTTTTTATTCTGTTGTGTTGATGTGGTTGTTCAATTACGTTGTCCACTGATTCCAATTGATTGGTTCTGTTAGATTGCGTTTACTGGAAGTACAGCGACCGGCAGTGCAGTCATGACTGCTGCAGCTCAATCAGTCAAGGTACTTGAAGGCATCATCCTAAAATATTGGATTCCAAATTTCTTTGACTTATGTATTGCCTTCCTTACGCAGGCACCTTTTTTTTTAACTTTATCCCTTTGATTATATGCTAGTAAAATACTCGCTTCTTATTGATAGATCGCTCATGCAATGTGTTTCCTAGCACATTGTTATGGTTTCAATGAGTTATAATATTTGCGTGTTTTATTTATTTTAGTGTATATTTTTATGCTTGTATGTGGCAGCCTGTTTCTTTGGAACTCGGAGGAAAAAGTCCAATTATTGTATTTGAGGATGTGGATCTTGATAAAGGTTGGTTTTCTCTCAACAGCTGTGCTCCAAAACTGCAACCACATTTCTATTTCAATGGACTGAGATTTTGATCACAAAAATTATTTGTTTTCTGCTGTTCAATACTTAATTTAGTTAATTATTTTGTGCTGTGTTCTTTGAGAACTACGTGTTAAGTTTGCATGCATGAATTTGTACTTTAAGGTGGATCTAGGTTTCCATATCTTTAATGTCTGTCATTCTGAGCAGCTGCTGAGTGGACTCTTTTTGGTTGCTTTTGGACAAATGGTCAAATATGCAGTGCAACATCACGTCTTCTTGTGCATGTAAGTGGTAAAAGTTGTTTGCAATTGCTCTTAGCTTTTAAAATCAATGTGTCCAAGCACAATTGTGATATCTTTATCATCATTGTTACCATTTTTATCAGTATTGGCAAATGATTCATTAAGGGAGACATACAAGAAAATATCTTAAGTTATGGAAGACATAGTGACATGATTCACCATCTACAAACAGAAAATTCCATCATAGGCTTTGGTGATGCCATGCTCGGTTATTTCCCTATTAAATAGTTGGGTATTCAGTACTTTGGTTTTCATATCCATCATGGTTCAGTTCTATGCAGCTGTTCTATGGCTGTGATTTTTGTTGGATATTTGAATCACTAGTTATTTTGATCTAATCACACAAAGATCTGAGTATTTTGAAGAAACTAGAGAGAAATAGAGGGAAAGAAACACAATGTCATCCTAATTGGAGTTGGACGACCTTCATATATTTATATTAGTTCACTTTTCTGAAATTACAAAAAAAAAAAAAAAAACCCCTGTTGTTTATCATATTTACAGAACAGTCATAAATTCCTGAAAATTACTAATTGGTCTTCTCGAATACTCCCTCTCAAGTTGATGCGTAGATATCCACTATGCCTAGCTTGAAGTAAGCATCATATGAGTAAACTTCATATAATTGCTTCTGGGTGACAGCCTTTGTGAGGAAATAGGCAAAGTGATCTTCTATCAATTTGAGTGTCCTCCCAACTTATCTTTTTCTTGGTGATTCTCTATAATAAAGTGATCATCTACTTAAATGTGCTTTGCTCTCATGGTATACTGGACTAGTTGCAGTATATTATTCTAAAGTACAGTCACAATGTATCACCGTTGGACCCGTTTGTGTAAAACCCAACTCTTGCAATAAAATTTTAAGCCACATCAACTCACATATTCCATCAGCCATTGCTTGATATTTAGCTAGAACTTAACTGAGCTACTATTGCTTGCGTCTTAGTCTTCCATGATGGAAGATTGCCACCCACCAAAGTGCAATAACCTGCCGTTAACCTCCTGTCTGACTTTGAACCTGACCAGTCTTTATTTCCATTGTTAGATATCTAAGTCTTGATGACAAAATTCCATGTCCTTGTGACTTCTTTAGACATTTCAAAATTCCATTGACAGCATTTAGATGACTTGTACAGGGTGCATGCATGAATTGACTGACAAAATTTTTTTTTTTTTTTTGAATGGTTACTTTCATTAAAAAGAGCAAACGGTACAAGAGAAGAGTACTAAAAGCAGAAGAAAACAAAACAATACAAAACAAAAAAACAAAACAGGACAAGCTAAGGCCCTGTCAAAGAAAAGGCCACCTCTTTCCAGTAATACACAATTTGATCTAATGAGAATCCCTTAAAAGAAGGGAGAATAAACACCCAAAAAGCTACCAAAAACTTCGATTTCTCCACCAGTCTGTTTTCACGAACTGCAATTCCTTCAAAACATCTTGAATTTCTTTCCTTCCAAATCGTCCAGATTACCGCTTGGAAAGACAACCACCACATGACTTTGCCTTTTGGGTCCCTAATTGGAACCTTCCAAGCTTGGTAAAGCTCGGGGAGAGAATGAGGAAGAAGCCAACAACAACCAAACCCTCCTATTATAGCCATCCAAATAGTCTAAGCTGAATTACAATTTAGCAAGAGATGGTCCACGGATTTTTCGTCCTTCAAGCACATTGGGCATCTGTTCACTATCGTCGTCCCTCTTTTCCTCAAAAGATCCATAGTAGGGATCCTTTTCTTAAGAGCAAGCCACCCAAATACAAGCACCCTAGGAGGAGCTTTCATCTTCCAAATGCCATACACTCCGCTTCTATCCATGGGATTGTTTAGGATTGTCTGAAAGAAAGAAGACACTGAAAAGGATCCATTCTTAGAGGCAATCTACAGCCTATCATCTATATTGCTGACTTGAATGGTGAAGTTTTTCGAGGAATTAAGGAGATCAATGTACTAGGCTTCTTCGTAGTCCTTCAAGTTCCTTCTAAAAGTGGGACACGAAACCCTCTAGCCTCCAGTAGTACTCATATAAGAGCTGACCGTTGCTTCCTTGTCTTGTACACAACTAAACAGGTCTGGGAATAAAGCACAAAACTGATCCTCACCCCCCCCCACCTATCTTTCCAAAAACGGATCCTCTCCCCCGATCCAATTTGGTGCCTGATGTTATCGAAAAGTCCCTTAATCGAGAGGATCCCTTTCCATATAGCAGATGAGTTCTAAGGTGGATCCTGAACCTCCCACCCATGTCTTGTAAGGTTGTATTTCCTTTCCAGCATCTGTCTCCAAAGACCTTGTGAACCGTTTCCAATCCGCCACAACCATTTGCCTAGGAGTGCTTGATTCATCTTCTTTAGGGGTCTAATTCCTAAGCCTCCTTTTTCCTTTGGCTTACATATGGATTCCCAATCTACCAAGTGAATCTTCTTCTGAGAGCTTGTGCTATGCCATAAGAACACTCTTTGCAATCTTTCGAGCCTCTTTATAATTGAGGCCGAGCATCTAAAGATGGAGAAGTATTAGACTGGCAAATTGGAGAGGACAGATTTAATGAGGGTTACCCTTCCACCTATAGATAGGTAATTTGCTTTCCATGTAGACAGCTTCCTCTCTACCCTTTCCACAACTGGGTTCCAAAGAGATTTAGCAACCAGCCCCGAGCACAGAGGCATTCCTAAGTATGATATAGGAAGATCCCCAATCTTGCAGCCCATAATACTTGAAACTTTAAGGAGAAGGGGCTTCTCTATACGTAGGCCAATCACCTCACTCTTGAAGAAGTTGACTTTTAGCCTAGACACTGCTTCGAAGAGTAGGATAGTGGATTTAACATTTCTAACCTGAACTTCCTCTGCTCCACAGAATATGAGAGTATCATCAGCATACTGCAAGTGGCTAATAACTGGGGAATTTCTAGCCACTCTGAAGCCTTCGAACATTCCTGCATTCACAGCCTTTTGAATCATTCTTACTGGTGCTTCTGTTACAATTAGGAAGAGAAAAGGGGAGAAGGGATCTCCTTGCCGAAGCCCCCCGCCAGCTTGGAAGTAGCCTTTTGGGGACCCATTCACCAAAATAGAGAACCGTGCTGACGAGATACACTCCTCAATCCAACTCCTCCATTTTTCCCCAAACCCCATTCTCCCTAACTTGTATTGAAGGAATTTCCAGTCCACCCTATCATAAGCTTTCTCCAAGTCTAGCTTGCAGATGATCTTCGGAGCCCTCTCCTTAAGTCTTGAATGCACACATTCATTGGCCACCAATATGTCATCTAAGATTTGTCTTCCCTCTACAAAAGCCCCATGCTCACTAGATATAATCTTTGGCAAAACCTTTTGAATTCTCCTTTTTAGAACTTTGGTTAGGATTTTATAGAGGCTTCCCAAAAGACTAATGGGTCTATAATCTTTGATGCCAAGTTCTCCTGTCTTCTTTGGAATTAACGCGAAGAAAGAGGCCCCCAAACCTTTGGACAATTTACCCCTTTGAGAGAATTCCTTTAGAAAATCCATGACATCCTTCTTCACCATTTTCTAGAAGCGTTGAAAGAAGGCCAACGGGAAGCCGTCTGGGCCTGGAGCCTTATCTCCAGCTAGATCAAAGACCACCTGACGAACTCCCTCCTCTTCAAAGTTCCTCTCCAGCCAGTTTGCCTCTTCTTCACCAATAACTTCAAAGGCTATATTTCCCAAATGAGATCTTTCCCAACCCTCATCAGTGTAGAGCGACTGGAAATATTCTATGATGTGAGATATTATTTCCTCTTTTTTCTCTAACCTTTTCCTCCCATCCATTATGCTAACTATCCTATTAGCCCTTCTTCTCGAAGATGCCATGCCATGAAAAAACTTTGTATTTTTATCCCCTTCTTTTAGCCAGTTGCATCTCGATCTTTGTTTCCATCTAATCTCCTCGTTCCTCGGATTTCTTTGAAACTCTTCTTTTAACTCCAGCCTCTTCTTTTCTTCTTCCCGGGACAGATGATCAGTTCCTCCTTGCCATCTAAAAATTGGATTTCTGTTAGAATTTTAGACTTTTGGTGTTTCACTTCCCCAAAGTGCTCCTCTGTCCACTCCTTCATTTTGATTTTCAGCAACTTCAGTTTTGTAGCCAACCTATGACCCGCCCATCCATCCACCCTTATCTCCTCCCACCACTTTTGAACCAGCTTAGTGAAGTTCTCTTCCTCTAGCCGCATAAGTTCGAAGCGAAAAGGCGCAGGTCCCCATCTTTCACACTCCAAGTCTAGTAGAATCGGGCAATGATCTGAAACATTGACTGCATAAGATACATGTGGTCGAGTTATTCTCAAATGATCAGCTTCCCAAATGATATCTGATAAGATGTAACATCATGAAGTAATTATCCACATTTGTGCCAATGCCATAAGTATCTATTGGTTTCGCATCCAACATATGTGTTTCTTCAAGTAAATCCAATTTGCACTTTCATTGGCAAATCAAAATTATTTTTCTTGATCGGCAACTTTAATTCCTAGGAGAAGTACTTCAACTCTTCCAAATCTTTAATTTCAAATTCTCTGCCAAGATACTTTTATGGAGAATGGGCTTGAATCCCAGCCATATCATTTCCAGTAACAACAATGCCATCAATATAAATAACTAAAATGGTGATTAATCTTCTTTTTCTTTTCATAAACAATGTGTGATCCACATGACATCTTTATATCAATTTTTCAACGTTGCTTGGCTAAACTGATCAAATGAAGCTCATGGTGAATATTTAAGGCCATACAATGCCGCATTTAACAGACAAACTTTTCGCTTTGATTTTTCAAACTAAGTTTAGGAGGAATCCATATACACTGCTTAGAGGTAACCATAAAGAAATGCACTCTTGACATCTAGTTGATATACCGGCTGTCCAAAATTTGCAACAATAGACCAAGTAGTAGCGCATAAAATGGCAAAAAAAAAAAAAAAACAAAACAAATGCAGCATTGAAAAGTATTATGTACTGAATTCAGCTTTGCAAACTAATTTAAAGTGGGAGATGCTCACTATTGCAACTTTGGGGTTGTGGATTTGAGTCATGATACAAATAAAATAATATAAAATAAAACCTGCAGCAATGAAAAGAATTATTTACTGAATTCAGCTTTGCAACGAATGAAAAGTTTCGATGTAATCCATACCATATGACTAAGTAAATCTGTTTGCCACCAACCTTGCTTTATAGCATTGGTTAGCACCATCTGGGTTGTATTTTAAACTATGCACCCACTTACACAGTTACACCCCGCTACATGCTTTCCTGCAGCCTGCAGGTCGATTGACAATTTCTCAAGTTTTAGTCTTTTCAAGAGCTTTCTTTACTTCTAACATAGCTGCTTTCTACTTCAGATTCTTCAATGCTTCACACCACACATGACAATATGCATTCAGTAGGGCCCGGGAATTATAGTCAAGGTCCGGTTGGCAATATGGCTGGAAAAGGGGCAGTTTAAGGGACTTACAGATGTTTGGATTCTAGGACCAGATTAAGGATATATTTGGATTTTAGAAATTGGAGCAAGGGAACCTATTGGGGACTGATTTAGGGGAAAAAAAGATAAAGTGAACCTATTGGGGACTGATTTAGGAAAAAAATTATAATAATTGAAATTCTGTAAAAATTTCGGCAGAGTTTTGACTGTAATTGGGACTTTGAAATTTGTAAGAATAAGAAAAAAAGGGAAGTAGATAGGGAAGAGTGATAGCCAGAAAATAATAGAAATTTAAATGGATTGGATTCAGCCATGAGACGAACTTGCTCTAGTACCAATCTGATGCCAATCATGTAGAAAGGCAGAGATTTGCTTCCATTGCTCGTGAAAATCCATGAAGAACTTGAGAGATTTCTCAAACCAAGGAGAAGAGAAAACCAAAAGATGCAAACATAGGAACTTTATGGATAAAATTTTGAAATATAACATCAAGCAACAGGACATCCAACACATTTTATGCATACAAAGCAAAGAATCCCTAAAACAAATTGTAATAGTTACTAAAATTAAATTCCACTTACTAGAGGATTTGGTTCAGAATAGATCGGAATGGAGAAACAAAATTCATTAGCCGACCCCAACATAGTTGGGACAACTCTTTGAAGATGATGATGACTAAGATTAAACTCCTAATCAAATTCCTAAGATTTAGGAATCCTATCTACTAAAGAACTAATAAAAAGACTAGGGAAAGGAAAGATCCCAAAATTTTGAGTTGTCTTGAAATCTAAAACTTCTTGGATGATCGTGTCTGTGGGGCCAAGATGGCCCACTATCTGATGGATTGGACCCTACGAAAGAACTATAGACCCTTGGGTGACCAAGGGTGTTGGTTCGTTGATTGGTTTGGGCCCATCTTAGCCCATTTAAGTGAGGTGCAAAACTGCTCCGTTTGCTGTCTTTTTCTGCATGAATTTCCTGCTATTTATAGAAACTTGCCTGCTGCAGCATCTTTGTCAAAACGGCCCAACTCTTTTTTGGGAACTTTTTGAGCTACTTGTGCCTGAAAGGACCTTATGGCTGGTCCAATTTGATTCATTAAATTCTGACATTGTCCCCTATTCAATTTAGCACTCGACTGATTTGGACGGTCAAATTTATGTTTTTGCCCATTTCTCTTGATTGGCCTCTATCAGCTGCTATTTAATTTTTTTGAGAGGCTATGTAAAAATCCTCTTAAAATATTCAAAAAATTGCCTCCTTTTCACCCTAGTTCCGCCCCTGCAGTGCTCTGACTCATTTTGGTTCTTGTATTCAAGTTGATTTGGGTGCCATACAAAATTTAACAACCATGATTCTAAGATTTCCAAAGGAAAACTACATGAAGGGGATGAAAACACAAGAAAAGGATAAGTCAGCGCAGGGTCAATGGGATGTTTGTCAAGTCCAAATGGGATGGATGGATGACCAGGTATCAGGACTTTTCTGGCTTAACTGCAGGTCCATATGGGCCAGGCACATGTGGAGTAGCATTTAGGGGCCAGTTCAGGGCTGGTGTTCGGTCCTGCGGCCACAGATTCATCTAAAGACTCAGTGAGGGACTGTTCTCTAAAAAGTAGAAAACAGTCCATGACAGTGCCTATTTTTTAGAAATGTTTAGTGACCAATTGGATCCCAAACCTTTAAACATGTGTCTGGACTCATGATTGTGGGCCTCTAAATACATCAATATATGGGCCGGAACTTTTAAATCTTCTTATTAAGGACAATGACCCTTGACAGACGCTAGTTTCTTCTTCACATATTGATGCCTTTTTCTTTCATCTGCATTAATGTGAGGCGGAATTGTGATAGGGATCATAATTTTGTTAGCTCTTGTGGAGCACTGTAATTGTTTCGAAGGACTACTCTAGGAGTCTCAAGGATTAAAATTGTATACTAATATTTAAGATTGTGCATTATCTCTAGGGGAATTTTAGTGGGGATTTAATGTGACTACCACATAGTTAGGATTGATCTGGTAAGTAGGATATATGCAGGCAGTTGTATAGAAATGAAGACATGTGACTGAGAAAATCAGCCAACTTTATATCCTGTGTTATAAGTTTCTTCTCACTAACTATCATAATTGTCAATTCATTCTAGTTTGTCCCTCTAGTTGAACGTTTCAGCATTCCAGTCAATTTAGGTGTTCTGTTCTGGAAAAGACTCGATTTAAAAATGAAAAATATATAATAGAATGCCTAAAAAGTGAAAAAAAAGTAGAATGCTAAAATAATATTAGAAGTGCATACTTAATGTCATTTAAATTAACTGCACTCTACAATTAACTATTTTCTTGTTTTCACTACATACGATTGGAAGTATGAAACATGGGCCAAAACTGGTTGGAATTGGGACTGGAACGACTGGAATGGGTCGTATTTGGGCCCTAGAAACTCTCGGGGGGCATTGTTTTCCACCCTAGGCCAATTCCTATTCATTTCGGCTGGAATGGAATGGAATGGAATTGACAAATTCACTATTAAGAAAACAAAAAAGAGGAAGGTCCTTCTCATTTACTCACGTCGTTGTTGTTATTGTTTTTAATAGTGTTGTGACAACATTCTTTCCAATTATAAAGGGAGTTATGAATCCTCGTCTGTAGCATTGATGGTGAGAGACTTGTGTGATGGTGTGTGGGTGTGAATACTGTCCAGTACCAAGAAAAAGGGGAAGTTATGAATCATTCCACAAATTATTAGGACGACTAGAAAAAACATAGAGTATCTTGGATTGATTAGAGTTGAATGCATAATAAAAATAGCACATAAAACAATGCTATCACACACTTTAGTGTAGCATTATTTGGCACAGTTTGAAGCATTGAGCCTAACTTTTTGGATGCATGGCTAATTTTATTAATTTACATTTTAATGCACTTTAGAGTTGAACCATCTATACAAAATTTTAGATGTTTACATGATCTCTTTGATTGAAGTTTGAATGGTCTTTGTAATTAGGCTTGGTATGTTTGAGACTATGATTCTAATTAGTAATTATATGCATTGTTGTCAAAATCCTACGACTCATATCGGATCCTAAGGAAAACGTTGCGTATCTATGTAGCGAATCCCATTTCCTAGTGAATCTTAAGATTCGGGCATGAATCTTTTGATTTGATACTTATTTCAGTGAATCCTTACGATTCAAGTGATTCGACCGAGTGAAAGTAGCTACAACTACAATGAAGAGGTTAAGTTCAGTAATCTCTAACTTTTTTCTTTCTTTCTTTCCTTCCTTCTTTTTTTATTTTTTATTTTTTTTATTTTTATTTTTTGTGTTAGCCTTTTATTTCCAAATGGTTTACTGGTTAATAAAACCTCTTATTAAGAAATTTTTTGTAATTTTTGGTAGGTTTTACAAATTAAAAAGGCACAAGCATAACGTTAGATTATTCATATGGGGGTTTCCCTTATATATATATATATATATATTTTTTTTTTTTTTCCCTTCCTGAACACTGTTTTAGCTTTAGAAGTCATCCTAACATGTAAGATTGATGTTTTGGGCTTTATTTTTAGTTTTTTATTTAAAGAGAACATAAAGAACTATTGCAACTTGTTTATTTTTCCTGGTAATATTGATATCTTAAACTTGTTTAACTATTTACATATATCATTTAAGATATATTAATATATGTTAGTGATGTTCTTCATATAATTGTCTCATAGTCTTATTCATCATTATATTTATGTTGTTATGGATGGATTATGAATAACTATTTTTTTTCTTTTTTTAAAATTCTTATTCTTTTACTATTAGCGATATGATTCACGATACGATTCGATTCATCCCCTTGAACGATTTGCAATACAATTCTGATTTTTAGAACAATGATTGTATGGTTTTGTGCTTAAGAGTACTGATGTAATACACTTCCGCACCAAAGCTACTTTAATTTGTCATTATATCATATATGTGACTTTTCTGTGTTATGTTTATAATAATATATAATATTGCAGGAGAGCATTGCAACAGAATTCCTTGAGAAACTAGTCAGCTGGGCCAAAAACATCAAGGTTTCAGATCCATTGGAAGAAGGTTGCCGACTTGGACCCGTTGTTAGTGAAGGACAGGTATCAAATTGGTTTAAGTAGTTCCTTTTGTGTTTTCATTTTAGTCGTTTCTGAAGTTGTACCAAAAGATAGAGATTATATAGTTTTAAGAATGCTTTATTTTGCATTCTTCTTTCTCTATTCATAGAGCTATTTAATTAGGTTTTACAGAAGTATAGGCAAGTTTGCAATAGAATTGGATAATTATATGTGTGCACTATCTGATTGGTAACGAAAGTTATTTAATAGAGAAGGAAGCATATAAATGATAGACTGCCATTATATCTTTTCCCATAACAAATATTAGTCTTGTCGGGTCAAATTCCATGGGGCAAATCTCTATTTGGAAGGCGGAGGTGTTAGTTGTGGAGGATGTTTTTCAGGCAGATAGGGTGTTGGCTGTTAGAGTTCGTGTGGTTATTGATGGGCTTGTTTGGGCTTTAGGCAATGTTTATTGCCCGAATGTGCAGTCGGAAAGAGGTGAGTTTTTAGATTTATATTATCAAATATTAAATCTCTTTGGCCTATCCCCTGGATTTTTGAGGGTGACTTTAACACGGTCAGATACCCCTTGAAAAGAAAGGAGCGGCATCCACTTCTCGTTCGATGGAGCTTTTCTCTGATTTCATCAATGTTAATGAGTTGATTGATCTGCCACTTCAAGGGAGGCGGTACACGTGGTCCAACAATAGAGAGCAGCCGGCTGTGAGTAGAATTGACAGGTTTATATTCTCTAAGGAGTGGGATGAGCATTTTATTGGTGTCATTCAGGTAGCACTCCCTAGGTGTATTTCGGGTCATTGCGCTATCAAGTTGAGTACTAACTCGGTTGATTGGGGGCCTAGGCCTTTTTGATTCAAGAACTGCTGGTTACATAATAAGGACTTTTTAGGATTGGCTCGTTCTTGGTGGACTCAAGCTGATGTTAGTGGTTTTGCAGGCTATGGGATTTGTAAGAAACTTCAGATTCTCAAAGTCAATATCAAAAGGTGGAACAAAGAAGTGTTTGGTTGTATTGAAGAGTCTAGAGAAGCTCTTTCAAAGTGGTGGAAAATATTGATAAGAAGGGGGAGCAACAGGAGTTGTCGCCAGAGGAAGTGAGTGCTAGGCAACAAGCAGTTGGGAAGATTTGGGACCTTAACAGGTGGGAGGAAATTTCTTGGAGACAAAAATCCAGAGTAAATTGGCTCAAAGAGGGGATAAAAATACTAAATTCTTTCATAGAATGGCGAATGTGAGGAGCATAGTGAACTTCTATGGAAGGATAAGAAGAGATGGTAGATCTCTTGAGACTCTTGAAATCAAGAATGAGGTTATTCACTTGTTTGAAGCGCTTTACAAGGGTGAGAATGTGGTTAGGCCTCATCTTGAGGATCTTTCCTTCCCCTCAAATCTCAACGGATACTCAAAGTTGGTTGGAAAGGGAGTTTGAGGAGGAGGAGGTGTCAAGGGCTTTGAAGGAATGTGGTGGAGACAAGTCCCCAGGTCTGGATGGTTTTAATTTTCCCCTTTATTAAAGCTGGATGGGAATTTCTAAAGGTGGACTTAAAAGATATGCCATTCGAGTAACATAGATGGGGTAGACTCAATAGAGAATCGAATGCAACCTTTTTAACCCTTATTCCAAGAACTCCGAATCCTGTGAAGTTAAGGGATTATGGACCTATTAGCTTGGTGGGGTGTTGGTATAAAACTACTAGCAACGATCTTGGAAAATCGTTTAAAGGTGTTCTTCCTCTCATTATTGGCCAATTTCAGGGGGCTTTTCTGGCAAATAGACAGATTCTTGATGGTGTGTTGATTGCTAATGAACTCATTGATTCTAGGAAGAGATCTAAAGTTGGAGGAGTTATTTTCAAAGTTGACTTGGAGAAAGCTTATGACCATGTTGATTATATGTGATACGGATTTGGTTTTGGGGAAACTTGGCATGGATGGATGTGAAAGTGTATCTCTACTACTTCCTTCTCTGTTTTGATTAATGGTTCTCCCACGAAGTTGTTTAAGGCTTCTAGAGGTTTGAGGCAAGGGGATCCCCTATCCCCTTTTTTGTTTACAATCGTGGTGGAGGGCTTGAGCTTGCTTCTAGTGAGAGCTAAAGTGGTGGGGGTGATTAGTGGCTTTGAGGTCAATCGGAATGGGGAGGGAATTTCGCACTTGCAGTTCGCAGATGGCATCATTTTATTCAGTTCAATGAGGAGGGAAGAGGTTATGGCTCTTAAAAGAATATTGCGGTGTTTTCAGTTGGTTTCGGGGTTGAAAGTTAACATCTCCCAGAGTCTTTTGGTGGGAATTGGGTGCTTTGAGGAGACCACACAATCCTTGGTGGCCATGATTCATTGTTAAGCAGGAAAGCTACCCATTTTGTATCTTGGACTTCCTATTGGGGCAAAGTCGAGATCTAAGGCTTTATAGGATCCTATTGCTGTGAAATTTGAAAAATAAGTTGTGTTGTTGGAAGAAAAATTACTTATCTTTAGGTGGGAGAATCACTCTAACAAAATCTTGCTTGTCTAATCTTCCGGTGTATTTCATGTCGCTCTTCAGGATGCCTAAGGCAGTGATGCAGAGGTTGGACTGTATTCGCATGAATTTTCTATGGCATGGCCAAAGTGAGAAAAAAAAATTACATTTACTGAAATGGAGTGACGTGATTAAACCAAAACTCAGTGGAGGCTTGGGTCATGGTTGCTTGGAGAAAAAGAATGTGGCTCTTTTGGTTTAAGTGGTGGTGGAGGTTTGGAGAGGAAAGAGAGGCTCTTTGGAGAACGGTTATAGGCTTATACCTGCCAAGTATGGTGAGGACAAGTGGGGGGTGGTGGCCAAATGCAGGCCCAAAGCATCGTAGGTTAGGTTTATGGGGTGCTATTGCATCGACTGGGGATGTGTGATCGGAGTGTGGAAAAGTGTTGTCCTAAGGGGTGGGTTTTATGGTGGGGGATGGGAGGGGTGTTAGATTTTGGTTGGATGATTGGGTGGGGGTAGGTCCTATGGGTGAGTTATTACCTAGGATTTTTAGAGTGGTGTCGATAAAGAGTCTGTTGTTAGTGATTGTTATGAAGAGCAAAATGGTTGTACCTTTTGGGCTGTGTCATTTAGAAGGAGCCTCTGTCCGTCCGAGTAGGTTCAGTATGGAGAGTTGTTAAGTTTGCTTTCTAACGTGTTTTTATGCAGGGAGTCTAAGGATTCTTGGATTTGGAAGCCATCCATATTTGGAGAATTCTCGGCAAAAGCTTTCTACTCGGCCTTGGAGGGAAGCATTCTTGCTAGAGTTTCTCCTTCTCTTCTTTGGATGGGTTTGGCTCCACCCCGGGTGGAGACTTTTTGTTGGCTAGCAGTTGAGGCGAAGATTTCCATTGCAGATAACTTGCGAAGGAGAGGATTGACGTCGACTAGCATTTCTGACATTTGTGTGATGTACTGAAAAGAGGAGGAGACGGTTAACCATCTTTTTCTTCATTGTTAGTTTGTGTCTAGTATTTGGGGTCAATTGGTAGGTGTGTTGTTGATTGGTGCTTTCCAGAGAAGATTGGGGAGGTGGCAGAGGCTTGGGTGGGAGATTATTTTGTGGGTTATGGTCGTATTCATTGGAGGTTGATTCCTTTCTTTGTCTAATGGTCCATTTGGAAGGAAAGGAATATGAGAATATTCAATGATGCTTCTTCCTCTATGAGGGTGTTGATCGCTTTAATTAATCTGAGGATAGCGAAGTGGGCTTTGACTAAGAAAGAGTTCTCCAATTTCATTCTAGATGACATATTGCATAATTGGGAAGCTTGTATGGGATGTGGCTTGATTAAAATAAGTCTATCTGTTCTTTGGTCTCCTCCCCCACTTGGAATGTTTAAGTTCAATGTTGATGGTGCTGCAAGAGGTAAGCCAGGTCCGACTGGGAGTGGGGGGTGTTCTTCGTAATAGCAAGGGTGAGGTCCTTTTTATGTTTTCCAAGTTTGTATCTTGGAGGCTCTCTGATGCTTTTCAAAAGAACTTCCATGATGATCTCATTGTGGAGAGTGATTTATTCAGTGCAATTTCTTAGACCTCTAATAACAAAGGCTACCCTTGGAGATTCCATTTCCTTTTTAATTAAATCTAGACTGCAGTTGCTACCACTAATGTCGCATTTCGTCATGTGCTGAGATCAACTAATTGTATGGCTGATGCTTTAGCTAAGCAAGGGTTGAGAGGACTACTCCTTGGTAGGGTTTTGTTATATGACTGTTGTGAGCGAGAGGGTATAATGCACTTGTACCTTTTTTTTTTTTTTTTTTTTTTTTTTTTTTTTTTTTTATGCTTTCTATTTGTATTCTCCTCGTAATGAAAGTTTCCATTGCCGATTAAAAAAAAAAAAAAAAAAAAAAAAAAAAAAAAAAAAAAAAAACAACAAAAAAAAACAAAGGGGATATACTCATAAAAAAACTTTTTTAGTTGGATTTTGGGAAAATTTAATTAGATTTCCCAGAAAGGACCTTGTTCACAATTAGAATGCAAGTCGTTTTATGCGTGAAATGTGCCCTTTTTCTTTTCATTGAATTGGAATACATAGGAACTTATTTTCAAGTGGGCTTGTGATGCGGGGCGAGGTACCATGTGCAGAGTGGGTGGAGATGGAGAGACCAGAGATGGAGGGTGGAAGGGATAGGTCAGACTATCACCTAAAAATTGGCCTAACGCCAAACTCCCCATCGCTGGCGAGGAAGAAGAGGGAACTGGGGGAAATAACAAAATCACTCTCTGTTTTTTTTTTTTTTTTTCATTAATCATACTTTAAAGCCCAAAGAAGGCTTTACAGTATTATATGGGAAAATAAAAACCTAAAACTAATCTAAACCATCCAAACACATTGATGGCTAGGATTAAAACATTTAACATAAACCATAAAATAACATAACTTAAAACTGTAATGAGTAAAAACATGAAAATGGATGGGCCGGGCCCAAAGAGCTTGGTCAAGGTAGATGGGCTAGGCCCCTTAGCGGGTCAACCCATTGGGGACCATGGGTCTGTCTTGCATCAACTCTCCCCTTCTTGCTGAGAACTCGACCTCGAGTTTCTAGATGTCCTCTAGGATCGAAGATCCAATGTATGAACTTTTGATTTGTTGGTTGATTCCTGTCATGTTTGCATGACATGGAGGTCTCATACAATCTCTTCTTCCACTTCAAATGAGGCTTGAAATGCTGTTTTTTTTTTATGTTTGACTTGAGCTTGGTTGTGTGATCTAACTGTCAGATACTTCAATTGTTGAGTCTTCATCAACTGATCACAATCTTTAGGTTTCCATAATTATCCCCAAAGATAAAGTCAATGTAATGAACTTCAACGGATGGATCATCTTGTGAATCCTCTGCAATATTTGATTTGTTCTTTAATGTTCCAATTGGCTCTTTTGAAAGTAGCATGACCATCAAATCCATTGGATGTTCAGTTAGCTTGCTGACCATGTCCAATTCTCCAATGCTCATGTTTTCTTCTTTTGCTTCACCTGCTACTTGCATCTACTGGTCAACACTGCTCAAAGAAGGCAATTTAGAATTGTGCATCAATTGGGAAGTTTCACTTGCATCAGGAGTTCCACTTGTTGCTTGTTCAGAAGTTGCAGTGACTTTTCCCTTTTCTGGATCTTGTACCTCAATATCAGTTGTAACATTCTCCACATTTGGTTCCACAACATGGGTTTCTGTTGTTTGTGGAGTTTTTTCATTTTGCAACTTAGCTTTTCGGAGGTGATAGCCTTTTATCAAGCGCTTAACACGGGATCACTTCCCAAAATGCTTCATACATGGTCTTGCATTTTTTTATATTATTCCATAAACTTGATCTCAAACCTCTAGTAAAGATAGTGACATAATGTCCATCATCTTCATCTAATGCACATCGTACTTGTAGCCTTGAATACTCATCAAAATATTCATCAACTGCTGGCTTGCCTTGATTCAAATTAAGAAATTGATCAAAGTAGGCTTTATTGTCAGAATACCATTGCCCATACTTAATTGAATAATGATATTTTTTAATTGCATCGTCCAATTTAGAGAGTTTCCATGCAAACTCTTTAAATTTCATACTTGATGCAAAGAGATGTCAAATTTAATGCTCTTAAAAAATTAGACTGACCAGATGTGCAAATCTCACAAATTGGAGTTCGCAGGTGAAGATTGATCGGCGATAGGAGTCCTGATGGAGAAGAGCTTGTTATTTGAAGATGGATGGCCGAAAATTTGATGGAATATGGCCCTAGTTGCTAGATGAAAATATATTTCTGTAGTCCCCCCACCCCCCTTCCCTCCCTTTTTTTTTTTTTTTTTATTTTCACTATTTGAGTTGGATTTAAGCATAACTCAAGCTCAAGCCCACAAATTGGGCTCAGTTGGGGTCAAGTGGTGACCTCCGGTTGGGTTCACCTGAATTATGCCCGACTTATTGGGCTACACCTGTATCACATAAGGGTTTGTTCGGGAAAAATACTTGTAGGGTGAAGTGAAGTGAAGATTGAAAAGAGAATTAAATATTAGGTGGTCTAATCATAGTATGATGAAATCTTCTTTTAGTGGCTTGATAAGGAGTCTTTTTGACTTTTTGGGTAAAAAGTAGATGAATTTGTCTTTTAGTGGCATGAGAATGTTGCTTTTTGACCTTTTTTTTTTGAATGATGGGAATTTTGATTTTTTGTACTTTTGATATGACTCCTAGTCTTTTCTTGTCTGGTGAAAGGAGGCTTTACTTCACTCCACCTTACTAGTGAAGGTGCATGTGTGAAGAGACGAAACTGTCATTTTGATTCGCCCCGAGTTCTGTGCATGGAAAGGACATAGAGGTTTCGACCCTGCTTTCTTGTTGTTTGGAGCTACAACAAAGGGAGACGGCAGAGGTGGAGTCTTGGTTGCACAGGAGATGATGACTAGGATGGTGATGATGCTTGTTGGAGTTCTTCATCTTGACTGCTTCATCTGAGCGAAGAAGATGAAGGTGGGGCTGATGTTGTTCGACCAAGAGGATGGCGATGAAGATGGAACTTGGGTGCAATGTGTCGGAGATGGGTCTCGATGCTGCTTAGATGAAGACAGGAAGAGGCTGTTGTGTCGTCGATTGTGGCTGATTGGGCAGTTCGATGACGACGTGGAGGATGAAGACAAAGGTCGAAGGTGCTGTTGGGCATGCTCGGGCAGTTGACGATGATGTACGGGAGGCGAGACGAGGTTAGGCTGGTGAAGGCAGTGAGGTCGGTGATGGGGTGCTGCCGCTAGCGACGACAGTTGGCGCTTTGGTGTTTGTGTCATTCGGCTGCTGGAGATTTGGAGCCACGTACGCCTCTTCTTTGTTTCTTCTTTTTTTTTTTTTTTTTCCGATAGAGGGGAATGGGGTTTGGGTTTCTGGGGTGTTCTGTGAAAGGAGAATAGCGGTATGGGCTTCGATTTGGGGTGAGATCGGTAGAGGTTGGGGGAATGGTGGTTCTACTAGTGGAGATAGGGTCTGGAGGGGCAGTTTTGATGGACTGGACAGGTATAGGGCTCTCGGTTTTGGGATTAAGGCTTTGATTTGGGTTCTGAAATTAGGCTTAGAGGTTTTCAGAATTGGGGATTTCAGATTAGGGTTTTAATTAGATTGGAGACAAGGGTTCTGGATGGGGTATGGCTTTGATTTGGGTTCTGAATTTAGGCTTAGAGGTTTTCAGAATTGGGAATTTCAGATTAGGGTTTTGATTAGATTGGAGGCTAGGGTTCCGGATGGGTATATGTGGTTCGGCTGAAAAGGGCTTATGACGGTGATGTGCACTGGATGGATCCAATAGGGGTGGAGATGCTGGCATGAATTTTGATGATGCAATATTGAATGGAATGCCGATTATCGAATCCAGGGTGGATCAATGTTCGACTCTGATACTAATTGATGTGGAGCAGGGTACCACGTGCGGTTGGGTAGAGATGGAGAGACTAGAGATGGAGGGTGGAAGGGATATGTCAGACTTTCGCTTGAAAATTGGCCTCACAGAAACTCCCCATCTATAATACCTTGCTACTTGTCCAAGCCCAATGTATACGTATCGGACCGATACGACACTTGTATTGGTACTTGATACTGCACAAATACTTCTAGGGAACAAGTTTAACATATCTTACTTATAAGGTCCTTTATTTCATATAGTTCTTTTAATATTTGTACTTCTCACCATAAAAAATGCTAGAAAGGGACGAAAGAATGATAGTTTCATTGATTCAAAAGTGATTTAAAGAAAAAATTAGGACACCCGTGTCCGTATTTGTGACCTAGATTTTTGTAAGTGAGGAGTTATATCCCCGATCCCCATATCAGTGTCGCTATCCATATCCGTATCTGGGCATCATAGCTCCCTATCGCAAGCGAGGAAGAAGATAGAACCCGGGAAACCCCAAAATCACTCTTCTTCTTCTTCTTCTTCTTCTTCTTGTTTTTTTTTTTTTTTTCCTCTTTAATCATATACTCTAAAGACAAAAGAAGGCATTACATTTTTATATAGGAAAATAAAAACCTAAACTAATCCGGACTATCCAAACACATTGATGGCCATGATTAAAACATCCAACATAAACCATAAAATAGAATAAAATAAAACCCTAATGAGTTAAAACATGAAAATGGATGGGCTTGGCCCAAAGAGCTTGGTCACGGTAGATGGGCTTGGCCGGGCCCATTGGCGGGTCAACCCATGGGGGACCATTGATTTGTCCTGCATCAGCTTGTTTGCTTGCATGGAATAATTGGTGTAAGATCCCAACGCAAATTGGGTATTTTTAATTTGAATTAAATTGGATTGTGAATTAAATAATGATATTATTCCAATTAGGAGAAATCGACCCCCACATTTGCCAGTTAGGGCACAAACATAATTAGGACACTATTTGGGAGTATTTAGGGACTCTTTCTACCAAAAGGGTCTAAAGTTTCATAATTAATTATTTCCATCAAAGAAGTCCAATATTGATACTTTTCAGAAATTTTCGAAAAAAACCCCTTATGGTTTCTCAAATTTACGAATAGCTCCTTAATTACGCCCAAATCATGCCCTAATTTGTTTGTGCCCTAATTTTTGAATGTGGGTTGATTTCCCCTAATTGGCTTAAATAATTTATTTAATTCTCAATCCAATTGAGTTCAAATTAAATATTCCTAATTTGGGTCGGAGTCTTAACAATGGGCCTGTTTGGTTTACATGGAATTGGAATACGTTGCCATTTTTTTGATGAAATGGGCAGGTACATGGAATTGGAATACATGGGCAGTATTTGATCCACATTGGCCTGTTTGTTCACATGGCATTGGAATACATGGGAAGTAATTGATTCAGATGGGCTTGTCTTTTTGCATGGAATTGGTGTACATGGGGAAATCTTTGATAGGATGGGCCTGTTTGTTTGCATGGAATTGAATAGATGTAACATATGTAGATTAAAATATCCATATTTATTTAATACATTTGCCAAAATTAATTCATACATTCATACATACATAATGGACAAAGAACATGTACACGCATATATTTACATAATTTTTTATTACAATATATTAATTGACAAAGGGCCAAAATTGGTCTCTACCCTACCTTACCCTTAAACTTTAGGACAAGAAACCAATTTTGTGACACGGAGATTTAATTTCCATCGGAAGTGTAAATCTGGGTCTGGTTTACAGACTGAAGCATTAGTTTTGCATGCGTAAGAAGTGGGCATTTGAAGTAGAGCGTACTTTGCCATAGAAGAGTAGATAAGGAAACTTAAGTTATTGGCAGCTTTCCAGTATTGTACATATATATGTTATGCACTTGCATATTTTTATAACTAATATTAATAATATATCTTCTTAACATTTAGAACAAAGATCTGATACTAGTACTTTCACTTATTTATTGCAGTATGTGAAAGTAAATAACTTAATTTCAACAGCTAAGAAAGAAGGTGCAAGCATTCTCTATGGTGGTGCCCGCCCCCAGGTATCTTTCTATAATTATGGTAATCTCTCACTGTCTGCAATTTAATAGGTGTTGGTGATCAAATTGTGTCGTGATTGAATGGCAGCATTTGAAAAAAGGCTACTTCATCGAACCAACAATCATAGCAGATGTAGACACCTCCATGCAAATTTGGAGCGAGGAGGTCTTTGGACCTGTTTTATGCATTAAAACATTCAGGACTGAAGATGAAGCCATTGAACTAGCAAATGATACTCGGTGAGACGTTTCTTTAGATACATTGTATCACAAAGTTACTTAAGAGTGCCTTTATTTGGATGGTATTATTATTGTTGTTGTTGTTAGTAATTTCCTGTTGTTTTACAGTTATGGATTAGGTGGAGCTGTGCTTTCCAATGATCTGGAACGGTGTGAGCGCATATCCAAGGTACTCAAAATATGCAATTCTCGCTACATCCCTGGATCAGGGGCATCAATATTGGTTTTTTAGCAGTTTTCCAAGCAGTTGATTGAGCACATGTTATGTTTAGTAGTTGATGATCAACTTTATTTATTTCTTTCAAGGATTTGGAAAAATGTAATTGCATTTCATTATATTTGTTTTCGGCAGGATCTTCAAGCAGGAATTGTATGGGTAAACTGCTCACAGCCTTGCTTCTGTCAGGCCCCTTGGGGGGGCACCAAGCGCAGCGGCTTTGGGCGTGAACTAGGAGAATGGTTAAAACCCCACTTTTTTTCCCTTTTCATTCCTTCTTTTGACCTTTTTCATCCTTAATACTGACAGTGGTGATGCTTCTTGTTTCAATTGTAGGGGACTTGATAACTACTTGAGTGTGAAGCAGGTGACTGAGTATGTCTCAGACGAACCATGGGGCTGGTACCAATCTCCTTCTAAGTTGTGAAAAACCATCCAACGAGAAACCAAATGTATGATGGAGGGCACATCGAGGCAATTTAAAAAATGGTTGTTAATGCTAACAACTAGTGCTTCCACTCATTTGATGTAAGAAGGATATGCATCTCCTTTAGTTTATAGACTGGAGACTTAAAAGAGTGTATGAACACTTCAAACAATGAGAGATGCAAAATAGTTCAGCTGATGTATCAAACTTGGTAGTGAATAAAGGTAAGACCCTTATTGGATGGGAAAGTAGCGGTGGAGAACTTTGTTTGTTTGGTTTAGGGATGGCAATGGGTCGAGTATAAATGGGGATGGCAGTTGGTAGAGGTTTTCTTGGTGTATGGCGCGTTTGGGTTTTGTTGTCCCAACCTGCCCCTCCCCGAATATATATATATACTTATTGCTAAAATGATACACAAAATTCATGTTGTGTAGATGGCTTTGGGCCTTAACTTAAGTCATGTGGGAAGAAAAGGTGGCGTGGTCAATCTCTACCACACTAGTTCTCATGCCTTTTTATATGTTTTAAAAGTTTTAAGCTATAAATTTGACCTGACCCAAACAAATGGGGCAAGTTTGGTGTAACATCCCAGTGAGCCGTCATGGGGCGGTCGGGCTTGAATGAGATAAATATGAGACGGGGCAGATTTGGGTTTACCTCAACCCGTACCAAACCTGCACCGTTGCCATCCTTGGTTCGGTTGCATCTTTTGGTGGGCAAACGTAAGGATCGTCTGTAGTTATCCTGAAAACACATTTTCCCCTGTAACCATCGGATGTTCTCCTCCAGAACGTCTTTTCTGGTGAATACCAAGCAAGAGTGAAGTGAAAGGTGTGGTTTCTACCTAATCAAAAAAGGTGAAACAAAAGGTAGAAGAAGGGTGTGGAGAAACCACAGTGAGGTTTCTCCATTTCCATGTTGTTCCTTGGTTTCTCCTTCCAGTAGGGAATTTCTACGCTAGGGCTACATCCAAAGTCCAACTAGCATATGCATTATATTTTGTTTGTTCCCACTGCTTAAATTGTCGTCTCTTACTTCATTTATTTTCCTGTTACTGAAAATGCCAGTGCAGGTTTTCTATCACTTCATTTTACCGTTATCTCCTTTGTGTTACATGACCCCCTCATCTTTTCATGATCTTTTCATATCTCCTAAATGAAGGCTTCACCTCACTTCACTTTAATAGGGAAGTTACCAAACAGGCCAGGGTTGTTTGAATATGGTGAAAGTTAAAGCTGAGATTTCTTATAGATAAAGTGGAGAGGATCTAGCCCAATTTTCAACACCATTTTCTCCATTTTCTCCCTACTAAAGTTAGTAGGGAGAAACAAAAAGGTGTAGAAATTCCTCCACGAAGAGTACTTTTGGCTAATTTGAAGAAACATAAAATTTCATGATGAGTGTATTTAAAAAAAGTATAAAAGTTTTTTACATTTCTTTCAATTAAGTTCTTTGGATAAAAAATGTTGAGAAGTTTTCAAAAAGTATAAGAGGACTTCTTCTAACAACGTCTTTGCCAGTAAAATGCTAGCGGGAGAAAAGTGACTGGTGGAGAGCCTCCATCTTAATATCAAGCCTTGTCAAATTATTTGTTTTGTTAGGAGAAGTCCTCTTTTATACTTTTTTGAAATTTCTCAATTTTTTATGGAGAGGACTAGGTAGTAAAACTGTGAAAATTTTTTATGCTTTTTTGAAATATTCAAAACTTCATGTACTTTTGTAAAAATTAGCCAAAATCTTATACTTTTTTTGAAAATTTCCCTTTTTCAGTTAGGCGAAATTATATATATATATATATATATATAATGACAGCAGCCCTCTTCTGACACCTCTTCTTACACCTGACATTTCGTTTTAGGCTTTCCTAATGACATGTGGCATGCCCATCTCATGCGGTTTTACAATTCACAAATTCATTCCCTTTCAATTTTATCTAATCTTATCTCTAATTCAAAAACTTAGTTCAAAAGAAATCTTATCTCTAACTCAAAAATATAGTTTAAAATTCTTTTTTGATGGAAGATGGCCCACTTTATTTGTAATTTAAAGTCTTAATATAATTGAAACACAACTGCAGTCCCTTCTAAAGAAATAATATTGGACGTGATTCCCTGTGCTGTTTTCTCAAAGCTCCCCAACAAACAGACTTTTGATTCTTTGTCACATTTTTAAAATGACTTTTTCTCACTTCTTTGTCACATTTTTTCTTAGTTATAGTTCTGTTTGAGTATTCTTTTGATTCTCCCAGTCTTCATTCTCAAATCAAGATTGGCCATATTTGCAGTAAGTTCCCTACTATGATATCGCTGTTAACTCTTTGTATCCTCAAAACCATCTTGGTTTTGGGTTTGGTTTTGGCCTTTGTCCTTCTTTCTCTGTAATGTGTGGCTGATTTTTCATATTGAGATGTGCATTGATTTCAATTTGGGCATTATTTTTTTTTTCTTCTGTATATCGCTTCTGGAACGTGGACAATCGTCAGAGTCCATAATGTATGTCCTTTACACTGTATGATGACATACAACTGAAGTAGAATGGTTATCTTTGGCTTTTGATTCTTGGCCTTAGAGCTCATTCATTGTTAATGTGGCGATCTCAGATTCCTTATTGGGAGCTTGAGAATTATTCTCAATATTGGACAAGTGCTTTATAACCATTTTATTAGTATCTCCTGCCACTCAATACAACTCTCAAAGCCACTAAGAGAGTGCTTATTTATTCAATGTAATTGATTTATTCTTTTGATATCATGAATAAGATAATTCGATTGGATCATTTTACTTATTTTCTTCTTTAAAGCTTTGATTTTTGAAGTTAAGTTTTAAATTGTGTTTGTATTATGAATCATATGTTAATTTTTATTTATAATTTATTCAAAATTTTTTAAATACTTCTAATTAAAATTTTAATTACTTTTTTATCACGTAGGCATGTTGCACTAGTTATAGATATTAAAGCAACAGCCCTATTCGTGAAGAAGTGACACGTGACATTATCTTTTGGGGTTTTGTAGTGACATGTGGCACACTCATCTCTTCCTCATCATATCTCCTATAATTTTTCTTAAATAATCTCTTTCTATCCCTAACATCATCTCTAATGATATCCTACTTCAACTTCATCATTATCATATTGCTTAGATTTTTTGTTAAATAATCTCTTTCTATCCTTATCACACATATCGTTTCTAATCATATGATTGTTGGCCCACATAATTTTGGTCTAATATGGACAGATGGCCATTCGGCCCATTCCTCCAAAAGCTTTTCAAGTTAGAAAAGTCGAGATATCCAGCTCCATTCATCACCTCAACGTCAGCTAGGTGTCGAGCTCAATTCTCCACTCATCAATGGGATACATGTGCCATGATGGTCAGTGGAAGGTTCCCTTGGAATTATCTTACTTAGTATGTATTTTCTGCACTCAAGCACTTGGTCCCCACCCATATGTGTATTAAGAAGCTTGATCTTGTGCTCACTTTTTGGCATGTGATTTCAAGCTTTACTTACATAGTTTAATTATGTTATTTTTGAATTCTTTTACAAATGGTTGTTTAATTTTGAATAAATCTAGAGTATAATTCTTTATATTTATATTTATATTTATATTTATATTTATATTTATATTTATATTTATATTTATTTAAATATCATATTGGACAAGCTCGTGCTTTTCTGATGCTATTTATGATTTCATTTATACATGTTCTTCCAATGGACCTCACAAATCTTACAGAGGTATGTATCTCCCTTTTAGTTAGGTTTCTTTTATATGCGGTGATATTGATTATATTGGAATATGTTTTTTTTTTTTTTTTTTCATTTTTGGCCCATGTTGGATAGTGGCCTTTCACACTAGTTCTTTTTAAAAGAGAACTTTTTCTGTGTGCTCTTCTATGAATCAACTTCCTAAAGTCTCGCAATCCAATTTTACCATATACAAATCGTATTTGTTTTTTGAGGTAAAAACTGAGTGATTTCATTAATGTCAAGCAACATCAACAGCTTCAGCAAGTACATGATGTCAAATGAAATCTGAAAAACAATCCGTTTCGCTCAAAAAGAAAGATGAAAAATCTGCCGAAGAAGCTTTTATTCATCCTTTATACATTACAGAACGGTGTGAAAAATGACTTGCACGTGTACTTGATTGTACGAGAAGAGTCATTTCCACTTTTATTTACATGGGTTCTCTCTACTTTACCTTCTGAGTGCAGGTTGTTTACAAACTTTCATTTATAAATTTTCATACAACCCCCTCGCCGGCTTAGGAGATCAAATGCAAGGGAATTACAGATTGAAAAAAGAGACTGAAAGGATTGCTGCCTTCGGGAGTTTGCTGGAAACGAAACTAGAGGAGCCTGCAACATAGTTTCCTTCGTCAATCTTTGTAATTCACGATCACCATTATTAGAAAGAAGGATTGGCAAAGAAGTCTGTTTCAAAACAACAAAGACAATCTTTGTCCTTCTTCCATGGTGAGAGGAACGAAGACTGATTTCCAGAAACTATCACCCAAATTCAAAGATAAGTGTTGTCGCAGCCTGACTCTCACCTTGCAGATGGAAGAGAGAAAGTCTTGAGAATATGGCAGAGTTTCTGGCCTTCTTTTCATTGGATTAGAGATGCCTTGCTGCCCTTTTCTAAGTCTTCATTTTATAGCTTTTGGGGAGCCATAACTATCGGAAATCATGGAGGAGTGGAGATGGTTTTAAAAACTTCCATTAATGGGAAGTATAATTGTTCCCCTTTTGCAGGTCCCGCAGCCATCAGAAGAAGTAACTGGCGAGAGATCGTTGGAGATCGTGGGCAACAGGCAGTTGGGAAAGAAGGAGCATGGCGGCCAATGCGTAGAGCCTTTTAGCATCCAGTGGCCATCTTCCGAACGAAGATTAGTTGTCGTATCGTGCTGAGTGGCTGGTGCATTGAAGATTGCAGCGGCTGGAGAACTATGTCACGCCCCTGTACCGAGGCCCTGATAATCAAGTCCTTAATCCGGGAACGTGGCGCGACGGGCTAGAAAATTCCGCCCGTACGCGCTAATTATTTTCCCACAGGATTCTGCGGTGAGGATTTCAGATGATCCATCACAACCAATGAATCAATTTCACATCAAATGATAATATGTGGAAGCATGTAGCAAAATAAAAATCACATGTAACTTAAGATAAGTGCACAAGTTTAGTATCAAAAGAGGAATATACACATAAGAGCATAGCCCAAAGTTAAGGTTAGAGTTGTGAGGATCAAGGAAGTGTGTTAAGTTATACGGCCATAAACAAAGTTCCCAAAATAAAAGTCATTCCCCAAAAGATGTTATCGAAGCTCCGGACCAAACATGACGTCTACATGACTTCATTTGGCTACCACTCGTGCTCCACTTGAGGCCGTACCGCCTCATGAGCACACTCCGCCTCAAAGGCTGCGGGTTCGACATCTGACACCAAACAAAAGAGTATCAGACACGACGGTTTGGCAGTGAATAATACAGACAAGATATACAAGTTGGATCAATACCATGTTTAAAATCATCAAAAGCAATTGAAACGAAACATACGTAAAGAGTAAATCGAATGAGCTATTTCCATACAAATCAAAGAATTTTATAATTTAAATATTTCAAACTAACTGACAAATAATCAAAATATTGGCAAACCACATTTAGCTAAGTTCTCCTATTATTGAAGTAATAAGAGCACACAGACAGAAACCGTCGCCATATAAAATGGCCGGAACAAATGACCGTTGCCATATGAGATGGCCGGAACAGACAAACGGAAACCGTTGTCACTACTCGTGGGACCGAAAAACAGAATCGTTGCCATGGCCGGAGCAAACAAGTAGAATCCAAACTGCAGTTGACAAATAATTTTAAAGATCCCAAGCCGGGTGATCAACCAAACTAGGTGACCTAAGCTTAGTGGTGCCTTTCAAAACCAAAAACCTGAATCGATACAGTTTAAATAATAATAATACATTTCCAAAATCGATAAAAGGAACTACTCCAGACAAATACTTACTGACAAATTCGAACGAATCAGATGAGTAGCTTTACCGATGTTTTTGAACGTGGCAAACCACTTAATTCTATTTCAAAACGATTTATGAGAAAACATATAATTTGTCTAACTTGGAATGAGATGATTAAGATGATTGATAGTGTTTGATGGGCTTACTGGGGGCCGTCTCGATACACACTTAGTGTCTCCATGTCGATTTATAAGTGAAAGATTTGGTGTCTCTGAAGGTTTTCGACATTTGAGGCATAAATGGTATATTAAGACTAATGGAAAATCCCTGGGTAATTCAATTTCTAAACTTTCTCCACGGGTTTTATTCAAACAAAGTGATTCGGGCCCAAATTCTTAATTCCCGATGATTAATAAGTCATTAGGAACTTTTTATACTCAAACCGGACCTCAAATTACAAAACAGGCCCAAAAAAATGCATCATAATATCTGGGCCAGAACCCAGGCCCGCTCGAGCGGGCTGTCACAGAAGCCAGGCCCTCTAGAGCGAGCCCAGGCTCGCTCGAGCGGGCTGGGCTTCTGCCTAGCCCGAAACAGTCAGCTGCATGCTGACTATTTTCTGCCCCTCCTTCTTGTTCCATCTTTTATTCACTTCCCATTGACCAATCTGAGTGTAAACAAGTGTAAATGACCTCCAAGTGACTCCATTAAACTACCACATCAAACTCATTCAATCATCTATTAAAGACTATAAAACACAATGGATCATATGACAAGAAAGAGAAAGAAACAGATCTTTAGAATTCAAATAGTTCCAAATCAGTTTCCAGTCCTTAAGCTGAAGCAGAAAACTTGAAATCTCATACACTTAAACATACAACCTGAAATGAAATCAACCTCACCTATAATGAAATCAGTACTAACATCCATCCAACCTCACAACCAATACCCACTTTAGAATTTCAAAGTTTCAAGCCAAAAAAAATTCAAGGAGAGAGAAAATTTTCCATCATGCATACACAAATCTAATTATTCACTTGCCTCAATTGGAATGGGTCTCAAATGCACTCCAAAAATGCCTCTAATCTCAACAAGATCCCAAGCTACAGAAAAACCCATGAAAAAGACATAAAACCCACCAAATTTGAAATTAGAAGGAGCTCTCAAAGAACCCCTTTGCATGCATGAAGGAAGGGCTCTAATGGTCCCTTAAAACCAGAAATTCAAAAAAGAAGCCATTGCTAACCTTCTTATAGCTTTAAACAAGAAGAAGAGTTTGGAGAAGAGGTGGGTTCCAGCTGAAATTCCCCTCAAACAATATCAATGGGAAGCTTGGAAGATGGGGAAGAGATTGGTGTGGTTTGTGCCTCAATGTGGGTGAGTTTGCTATACATGCTTGGAGAGAAGATGAGAGGAAGAAAGATGCTTCTCCCTTGTTCATTGCAGGAAACAAAAATGAAGAATGAAGGAGAAGAGACTCATCGTGGGTTTTGGGTTTAAGTTGAGGGAGTGGGCCCCATTGGCCCTGAAATCTTCACATGGCTGGATCTATCATTCGTGGGTCCTGAATAAAGTTGATGAAGAAGAGAAAAATTATCGTTGAAAAATCTAGTTTTCAAAAAGTATGTTTTCCTCATGATTTTCAAACTTCAAAATTTATGCACAGATTTAGTGTAAAAGACGAATTTGCCCCTTTTCCTCGAAAAGCGCGATTTCTAGGGTTCAAATGCACATGAAACAAGCATGAAAGTTGTTGGAATCAAATTAACAAATTCAAAAATATTGAAATCCATATTTTTCAAAAATCAAATAAATCAAATCCCCACACTAGCACGCGTCACACGGGCCACCCAGGGCCCGGTCAAACCAAACTCAACATGCTCAAAATTTCCCAAAGCTATTCAAAATATAATCTAACTAAAAACTCAAGCTAATCATCCTCCAATCCCACTTAGTGACTAATCACAGTTAAAATGATAATAAATTATACTAAACCTAGGTTGGGGCCTCATAAGCTGTGCGGACAGTAGCCGTTGGCACGCCTTCACTATGGTTGGCCAGACTCTAGCGGTCAGAAAAATGCCCTTCTTTATAAAAAAAAATGAATGTTTTGTCTTGGGAATTGTTACGCATAACCAAATGAGTTTTTTTAGTGTGCCAACACAATCCACTCATATTTTTTTCATGGGTTGATGAACAGTCTCCTTTGCTAGCCTATGTGCCACCCTATTTGCGTCACGCTTAACATGTCCCACTTGCCATGATTGCAAACAGTTTAAGATAATTCTAGCATCCTCAATCAATTACCCGTACCGGCTCCCATTGCTATCCTCGTTCTTCAAAGCTTGTACAACTACCAAAGAGTCACCTTCGAGTTCAACATGTTGGAGCTCCATTGTTCTATAAAAATCCGCAGCCATCCATGTAAAAACCATTTTTGTAAATTGTAGGATTGGAAATTTACAGTCTAAAAGAGCACCTGCAAGACAATACCTTTCCCTTGTAATCTCTAGCAATTAGACCAACCCCCATCGTATTTTTTTACTTTATCAATATCTGCATCCCAATTAACCTTCACAACTCCATAGTTTGGGCTCTTCCATACCGAAATTGTATGATGCTGGACAGATCTCAACTTATTATTTTTCCAATGCTTTATAATATTCCTCCAACGATGCTTTAACACTTCTCACCACTTGAGCAAGATGTATGAAGTCATCCCTAAAAACATGCTTGTTTCTTCGTAACTATATTTATCTTAAAACAGTAGCCACCAGATCTAATTCTTCCCCATTAACTTTTGACATTAACCTATCTAATAGATACATAAAATCATTGTCTTCGCACGAGAACTTCTGAATCCTACTACTGCATTCTGTCCACACGTCTTTTGCAGAAGAGCATCACCATAATATGTGGCTGACAATCTCAATTTCAAGCTCACAAATGGGGCACAAAAGGAGTTTAGACTATTCTCCAGTTTAAAGGATTTTCTCTTGTAGGCAAGAAATTATTACAAGTTATTCATAAGAAGATTTTAACTACTCTCGGGACCATAAGCTTCCAGATCTTCCTCCAAAAACATTGATGAGCTGAAATCATATTGTAAACACGGATTGGGTTTTGGGTTGATGTTGGGCCTAGGCATAATCGGGATTAGCAACAAGGACCCGTTCCTTAACCCACATAAGTACCAAACATGGTAAAATAAAAGGTTAGATTCAAGCCTAGTCGATAATAAACTAGAGTTTGGATCAGCTATGTTTGGATTAATGTTAAATTCATGAGGCTCCTCGTAGAACCCACTCAAGAAAAATCTTAGCAGCTCAAAATAAATGCCTTCGCCCTTATGAGCTCTCTCCGAATGTAACTCCATGAGGATTTAGTCCCGCTTAAATTTTTTGTAAAATATTTTATTTTACTTGTTTTTATAAATGATCAATTTGCCAGTGTGGCATTTTGTCAACAACTAATACATAAATAGACAGTGATTTTGAGTGGCTTTGATTCCATATATGTGTCCCACTAATAGATATATATGGTTGAACTCGCTTATATATATACTTTGGGCCCGTTGAAGTCAATCCCCTTTGAAATTTAGAAAATCAATGCTAATAAAGATGTACTATCTCTTGAGTAACATGTTTTTGCACATGATTAAAGTAGGACCCACTATAAGATTTGATAACATAGCAAAAGTATAATAAGGAGCTAAAGGAACTTAATACGTGTGAGGACTGAGAGTTTGAGTTGTCTGGACTCAAATAGTCTCTCCTTTTAGAAGAAAATGAATATCTCAGAAAGTTTTCATGAATATAATGTTTGACGGCATGGCCCTATGTTCAATGTAATATATTGGATGGGCACAGATGGATTGAATTTGGTATGTTCGATGTAAAGGTGCACAATGAGGAGGATAGACAAATGGAAAGTTTCTCATTTAGAGTGGCCCAATCTAATCAACTTGTTTATTTTGAACTTGTGGCATCTATAATTTTAATTGTCTGGTCCACTTGTATGTATAGATGAAAAAGAAAGAGAGAAGAGAGAGAAGGGAGGTTGTCGTCGACTACCGACTTTGGGCAGGAAAGAACTTCATCGCACAATGTCACATTTATTTTCATTGCACTACATTTATATATATTTGATAACCCAGGGTCTTGCCCAAACCCAGCACAGGAGCCTTTGTCCCTGAACCTGAGGGACATTTGATTTTGGATAGCCGAGAAGTAATTTCTAGGTCACATGCAAACCCTCCTATCCATATGCACCGGGTAAAACTATAAAAGGTGGCCAACGAAGATGTGTCACAATATTTTTCCGCTTCCTGAGGTGCAGAGTCCTTGGTGTCAAATCTCTTTCTCTCTCTCTCTCTCTATATATATATATATGAGCATGGTTCTCCTAAGCTGAAGCTTTCGTTATCCTAAGCTAGAATAGTGTTGGTCCCACAAATCAAAATTGATTATATATATTTTTTGCATGATGAAACTAGAAAATCCAGTTCTAATTGGATTTATCTTGATTTTGGAGATGATCATCATGCAAAAAACAATGATAATCGACTTTGATTTGTGGGACCAGCACTGTTTCAGCTTAGGATAAGGTAAGCTTCAGCTTAGGAGAGCTGGCCCTATATATATTGATGGTGTAGTATGTGAGCTAACTTTTTATGGCCTACTTGGATTTATGCCAACCATGAAAGGCAATAGGGACTTGTGCAAATACAGATGAACCGTAAAAAGTCAGCTTATATGCCACACAGTCTCAGTAGACCATCTCTCCTCTCTCTATATGTGTGCGCGCGGGCCCACCTGCTGGCCCACTTTAATATGGGGCTAGAAGGACTTGAAGATCTAGGGGGCCCTCCTGTGTACAAAAAATCAGTCCCATCCAATCGTCCTAACCTAATCTACGGCCCACAAGTCCAGTCCATTCTCACAGGTGTAAAGTTGATTCAATGGTCCAGTCCCCGTTGGGTGTGACCTATAGGGGGTTGTTTGTGTAGTTCACTCAAATGGACCATCAGGTGGGCCTCATTACGAGTGTGCATAATGCTTGCAACGTGCATAGAGAATTTACCTACAATATATATAGGGGAATATTCATGTTTATATATCCCTCACCCTAGGGTGAGGAATATTGACGTTATTAGAAGAGGTTATATAAAGATGTGGTGAATAGTTTCATTTTTTTAATATAGGGAGCCCTCCCAGATTATGTTTCAAAAATTCAAATCCCCCTCCCTCCTTCCTCTTTCTCCATCTTAGCTCTCCATTTCCAGCAAAATTTGATCCGACGTCCCTTGCATATCTCCATCTCTAGTAGAACGAGAGCCACTGCCTTTCTTCTCAGGCCAAGTAAGTCAAAATCTCTCTTGGTCTGTCTCTGCTCTCACTATCTCTCTAATGGTCTCTTACTACTCCCTTTGTTGATTGTCTTGAAAAATCATTGTTTCTCTCTTTCTACTCTCATAAGGTCCAGTTCAACTAATTTGGGCTTTATCTTCGAAGGGACCTTGGAACGACAATACTCATTTCCCTTCAATTTCTTCATTTTTTTTTATTGTTTTCTAGTTCATGGATTAATTGAATCAGAACATGACATGATTTATTATGGTTGGAATTTCCGAAAGAGGGTTTGGGTTTTGCTTGTGGTTTTGGGTTGGAGTTTTTTTTTTTTTTTTTTTAATGTTGCATTTTACGAATTGCAACATCTATCCAAGATAAAATTTTGGCATTTCGCCAATGCAAGGCCCCGACCCTAATTAATCACTTCCTTCATCATTCTCTTGTGCAAGAAGAGCTCCCAAGGAATAATTAGGGCTCTTGTATACAAGATGAATGGTTTTCTAAGTATAGGAGTAACTAATACTGTAGGCTTGGTTAGGTATGACTTCATATATTGAGATGCCACTGTAAGACCCCGACCCGAGTGACCTCGATTAGTGTTGATTAAGTTGCGTGCTAGTCTTGATTTGGTTTAGTGGATTTTGGTTTAGTTGGTTTAGAATAGTTTTGTCATAGCTTTGGGAAATTTTGAGTGGCTTTGGAATTAGTGGGGCCCTTTGGGGGTTCCTTTTTATGACTTGCGTGTACTTGGGGGTTTACTCGAGATTCTTTTGATTTGGTGTTTTATCCCGATTTACTTATTTTGTTAACCCCTTCAACTTTCATGTTGATCCCGTTTCCGTCCCGAATCCCGAAACTCGATTTCCGTTGCTTAAGGGCAAAACAGTCTTTTTACACTAAATCTGTACCCAAAACTTGATATTCCCGAAACCCGCGAAACATATACTTTTTGGAAAGTAGAAATTTCGACGATCATTTCTTCCTTCTTCGTCGATTTCATCTGAGATCCCGAAAACTACTATTTCAGCCTTTCAAGACTCCAAAGTGGTGGAGCCCACTTGCAAATGCTATATATAGAACCCAACTTTTCTTCCTTCTCTTTTCCAGCAACTTTCTTGTCTAGGGTTCCTTCTTTCTCATTATTCTTCTTTCTCTTGCTCTCTTCATCTCAATCCCTCACCAAACTTGCACCCACATCATAATGGAGATCACCACCTTATTCCTCTCCTTCAAGGCTCTCTATTGATATCATTGTTCAAGGAAACCTCCCATTCCAAGACTCGTTTTGAGCTAAGACTTGCCATTAAAGGATCTTCCAAGTAAGCTATCTCACTAATCTCTTAGATTTGTGTCCTTATGATCTTAGAGGAGCTCCATTTCCATTATTGGAAGCTCTCTCTTCCTATTTCCTTGTTTAACCCATTTTAGGGTTTGTTTTGGGGTTTTGTAGAGATTGTGGATTTTGTGCTTGAGAGGGTGTTAGAGGACCTTTTGCTTAGCTTTGGACTTGAGGCAAGTGGATGAATGGATAAGTTTTGAACATTTACATGTTTCATGGAAATCTCTTGTTTTTGCACTAATTATTCCTAATGATTTTTACATGTGTTTTCATAGTCTTCCTTGCCTTGATTTCTATTACTTTTGAAATGCATAATTATGAGTTGATTTTTCTATTATGCACCTTGATAAATGTATCTTTATGTTATTAAAGTGTAGATGAATCTTATGGGTGTTGGTTTCTCTTTCTTTGGGGATCAAATATGAATGAATGGAGGAGTTTGATTTGGATGTAATGGGGAGTAGAGAATAAGGTCGAGGTATTTGAAAGAAAATTTATGGTTGTTATTGGGAGGCAAGGAGACCTTTGTTGCAGGAAAAATGTTTAGGGGGAAAAAGAGAAGAAGGCCAGGATGACCATTTTCGGGCAGCAAAAATGACTGCCCGCTCGAGCGGACATAAGGCCGCTCGAGCGCGCAGTCATTCTGACTGTAGCTCGAGTAGTAAAAATGACTGCCCGCTCGAGCGGACATCAGGCCGCTCGAGCGCGCAGTCATTCTGACTGCAGTACGGGTAGCAGAGTGCCTGCCCGCTTGAGTGTGCGGTTGGCCGCTCAAGCGTACGATTGTCCGCTCGAGCGCACGATTGGCCGCTCGAGCGCGCAGACGTTCTGTCCACCCGTTTTCCTGCGCAGCCCAGGTCCGCTCGAGTGCACCCCCTCCCGAGTATGGACCATCGTTAGGGCTCGGGAAAGGTTTTTAAGGGAATCCCTTGGTATTTAGGAGGTTTATGAGGCGATATACGAAGCCTATTGGAGAAAGAAACCAAACCACAAGCTTTCATTCGAAGTCTTTTGAAAATCCTAAGGTGTATAAAGAGCCCGGGATGTCTCCAAACTTAAGGAGTACCAAGTGATCATTACAATCGACATACGGGGCCCTTATTCACTTGATATATATCGAATCCCGATACTTGTCCCGAATATCAAGAAATGTGATTTATCATTCCCGAAAACATTCAATTTGCAACTAGAGCTTTTGCTAGCCCCGATATGCACTTCCCGTTTGAAAATGAAATTAGTGCTTTTGAGCACCCCGTCCCGCCCATTTATTTAAGTGCATTACATATGATTTGTACATGTCTTGTTTTACATGATTTGACCTATGAGTCGGCACTACTAAGCTTGGCTTTCATTGCCGGTTTGATCCACTGACTTGGAGACCCTTTCCTGTCTCGCCAGCTGCAGTTTGGATCCCGCTACCCGGTTATTACCGTAGTCTTGTCCCGATACCCGGTTCGCTACCGTGGTCCCGTCCCGTATTATATTATGTATATGTATATGTTACTTATGTTGCATCTCCTCACTTCGGTGACTGAGACAACATCCCGATATGCTCATGTCACTTCGGTGATAGAGGAATTCGCTATGTGTGGTCGCCATCTTGTCTATTTCCCGTTTCCTTGGATACCTTACATGTTTTATATTGCATATGTATTTGCTTAAATGATTCTCTCGTTTTATGAAACTATTGTTTGACAGGTTTAAATGTTTTTCCAAGGTAATTTCTTTATTGTTATGTCTTTTCACCCGTTTGCCAAACCGTCGTGTTTGACCCTTGTTTTGGTGCTCAGGTCCCGTTGTTGGTCACCCCGAGGAGGAGTTTGAGGAGGCGGTCAGCGAACCGTATCGATTAGTTGAGTGGCACGCCGATGATGTCGTCTAGACATTCGGGTGCTTGAGCTGCGAAACATTTTGGGGATAGAAACTAACCATTCTTTTGGAGAACTTGTTATTTTATTCATATTGGCCTTTGTTGGCTTCTATTTTTGGGAACAATGTAATTAAATGATATTGTTGTAAACCTTAACTTTCTTTGGGGTTATAGTATTAATGATCATTGCTCATTTTGATACTAGTATGAAACATGTGTTAACCTTCTTATCTTGGACATGAATGTATGAAATAGATTTGCTACACGCTTCCGCACATAAAAGAAATATTCATATTGATGTGATATCCTCACCGCGGACACCTGTGGGAAATCACGTGTACGAGTTGCATTCTTTGAAGGACTCGTATATGTCTTGGGTTTAAATTAATTCATGCACACATATTAGTCCCGATCCCGGATTAGGCCCGCGTTTTCTTGGGGACCCGGTCCGGGGTCGCGACAGCCACTTTACATTCGGCATCCCAAAAAAAGTCTACATCTTTCTTCCTCAATCGAGAGAATGGGCGACACTTTTTTGAAAGATTAGAGATGAACCGCCTGATGTACGCCAATCTACCCTAGAGTCCTTTTAGTTCTCTTAAAGTTCTTGGCGAGGGCATTTTTAGAATATATAGCATCGACTTTGATGGGTTAGGTTCTATTCCACCTTTTCGAACTACAAACATGAGTAATTTGCTCGATGAAACACTGAAGAAGCACTTTGGAGGATTCATTTGCAGTTTATGTTTGCAAAGCTAGAGCAAGACTTTTCGAAGATCTTTGAGATGGTCTTCTTTTCTTTTGCTTTTGATAGCGAGGTCATCAATATAACATTTCACCAGCATGTGTTGCATATCTTTGAATATCTTCATCATAGCCCTTTGAAATATGGCACCATCATTTTTCAGACCAAATGGCATGACAGTGTAGTAATACATGCCAAAATGGAATGCGGAATGAGGTATGCTTTTCATCTTCTAGTTGTATCTTTATTTGATTGTAGCCAGAGAATCCATCCATGAATGTCATTCGCTCGAATCTGCATGTATTGTCAATCATGTCCTCTGGTATGGGGAGCTGAAAGTCTAGAACCGAACCCTAGGGGGAGGGGGGGGAGGGGGGGGGGTTGAATAGGGTGAACTCAAAAACCTAGAACAATTCTTTTTAATCCTATGTCAATTATGCTTTGTAGATTCAATATTTTGATTATAAGTGAAATAAGTAAAGAATCTGTAACATCATTCAATATTGACATTGAAAAACAAACATTGCTCATAATTACATCAACCACACAATCAACCATCAATCACCAAAACAAGCAAATTTATAGTGGTTCGGCCAAACAAGCCTACATCCACTCCCAATACCCCTATCGGTATTTCCACTATCAATTTAAGGTTTAGGCTAACCTCTAACCTTACAACCACAAATGCTTTTTACACAAGGCTAAGCATTAACCTATACAATCTCTTATGCTTTTCAATAGGCTAAGCATTAACCTTTACAAAATGATTTTATCTCAATAAGCTATGCCTAAACAAGCATAAGATACAAGTGAATACATATAAATGCCTCTTAACATAGGCTGATATGAAAGTGTAATTCTATCTAAGACATGCATGATAAATGCAAAGATCAATAAATGATACATATGCCTTGAAAACTACTTCTATCTCTTTTCAAATTCAATGCTTATAAATGATGCAAATGTGAGATAGAGTAACTAAGACATTTATACATGTTTTTGAAATAATGACAAACTTGTTTTGGAAAGTTTAACATAAAACTAGCAAGTTTGAAAGAGATATTAACTGACTAACATGTGAAATCCTATTCAAATGATAAAGTTAAAATGATAAACATATTTAAAACTCAAAGCATGCTCAAACACTCAACATTTGAACACTTTAATCATGCCATTTGAAGAAATCAAAGATTTAAAGACAAGCATGAATAAAATAAGTTAAGAAGAGCAAACCCATTGAAGAATTAATGGTTTGAAATGATTGATTTCCTCTCCTAGATTCCCTCTAGCCTTGCATGGATGTCCCACCTTCCTTGGCCCTCAAAAGTCCCAAAAGTGTTGGCACAAATCTCAAGGAAGGGTTCTTTTTATAAGAAAAAATGTCTCCAACGAATCTATTGTCAGTCGACCGACAAATGGAGTTCGGTCAACCGAACTCAACGGTCAAGTCCCAATGGTCATAAAATTTGAAATCTACTGACTGTTGGACAGATGTCGGTTCATCGAACTGAAGTTCGGTTGATTGAAAGCTGACTGACACCTGACGAACCTGCTGACTGAAGTTCCCTGATATAACAGATTTTACAGTCTGGAGTTGGAACTGACAGCTGACCGAACAAGGTTTGGTTGACCGAACTTTCCCTGAGTAAAAAGGACTTTTAAACCTGATTTTGAAGGGAAACTTGGTCTTGGAGAACTAGGCTAGAATAGAGGCTAACATGTTTGAAGAGTTTTTAAAGTGCAATTCAAAACATGTTTGTGCATGCTTTTACAAAATCTTTTGATGCTACGATTAAAAACTTACAATGCATGAAGATCCTAATATTTTAAGAAGTATGAGTACATGAGAGTTCAAGCTAAACTAGAATGAATGCATCCAATCAAATTGCAAACTAATGAAAATTCTAACAATCTCCCCCTTTGCAATTTGATGGCAACTCTTGAAGCTTCTCTCTCTCTCTCTCTCTCTCTCTTCAAAGATACTTGGACATCTTCTACTTTGGATTTTAAGGAGCTTTGGATTTTTCTTGCTGGAGCAATCTTTGAAAATTGTAAGGCCTTTGCTTCTCTCCCTCAACATATGCATGACTTTGCAAATTTCTCCCCCATAGTTGGATGACCAAAAGCTCCTCTCCCCCTTGCTCTAAACGATAAATTTCTTGCCAACTTCTCTATTTCTCTCCCCCCCTTTGACATCTAATTGCAAAGGAATTTTCCCATGAAAAAAAATAAAAAAAAGAACACAAACCTTGTTAGTAGCATCTGTTTATAATACAATGATGAAACGGAAATGTAGGAATAGGTGATTTGATCAACAAGGGATTAGTAATAAGGACATGGGCCAATGCCCAATTGATGTCGCAAATTGATAAAACGTTCATTTCCAAGGGGTTTTGTAAAGAAATCAGCCAATTCTGCATCAGTGGGAACAAAGAGTGGGAACAAAGAGTGACTCTATTGTGCCTTGACTAGCATGGTCACGTAGAAAATGATATTGAATATCAAATGTGCTTGGTGCGTGAGTGTTGAACAGGATTCTTAGAAATACTAATAGCACTAAAGTTATTACACATGATATGCATACATTGTTGTGGAACATTTTACTCTAAAAGAGTTGGTTTCATCCACAACAATTGAGCACAACAACTACTTGCAGCTATGCATTCGGCTTCTGTAGTAGATAAAGATATTGAATTCTACTTTTTATCGTGCCAAGTTACTAAACAGTTTCTTATGAAGTAGCAACATCTACTAGTGCTCTTCATATCATCTATGGATCCTGCCCCATCAGCATCATTTTATCCAATCAGTTGTAATGTAGAATCACGAGGATACCAGATACCATAATTAGTAGTCCCATGAATATATTTGATGATACATTTGACAGCTTTAAGATGGGACTCACGAGGATGAGATTGGTACCTAGCATAGATTCCAACACTAAAAGAAAGGTCTGGTTTGCTAGGTAGAGGAGGCTTCCTATCATACTCCTATAGAGTTTTTGGTCTACCTTTTTACCTTGGGTGTCATTAGAAAGTTTTGAAGTAGATCCCATCGGGTTGTGACTAGCCTTAGAGTTTCCTAAACCAAACTTCTGGACAATTTATAGAGCAAATTCAGATTGACTAAGGAAGATGCCTTTCTCAGCCTGATTAACCTGAAGTCCAAGAAAAAATTGCGGGGGTTCGACCAGACTTATCTCAAATGTGGAACTCATTAACTCTGAAAATCCTTAAGAAAGTTTTTTTGAAGTTGATCCAAAAACTATATCATCAACATAAATCTAAGCAACAAGAATGTCCTGATCAATCTTTTTTATAAACAGAATTTTATCTACTTTCTCGAACTCATTTTTAATCAAATAGTTAGTGAGCTTTTCATACGAAGCCCTTGGTGCTTGTTTTAAACCATAAATTGCTTGCTTAAGTTTATACGCATATTCAAGATGATGAGGATCTTCAAAGCCTTCTAGTTGTATCACATAAACATCTCCTCAATTTCACCATTTAAGAATGCACTCTTAACATCCATTTGAAATAATTTGATCCCCATACTACTAGCATATCCCAATAATATTCGTATGGATTCCAAACAGGCTACATGAGCAAAGGTCTCTTCAAAATCAATTCCTTCTATTTGAGCATATCCTTTGGCTACCAGTCTTGCCTTCTTTCTAACAACATTTCCAGATTCATCTGATTTGTTCTTATAAATCCACTTTGTGCCAATAGGACTTTTCTCGTTAGGTAGAGGAACAAGATCCCAAACATCGTTCTTCTTGAAGTGGCTCAATTCTTCTTGCACACCTCCATCCATTCAGATTTAGTTTCAGTCTCAGAAAAACTCTTGGGCTTGATTTGAGAGACAAAGGAGTAATGAGCAAATAAATTTTGAACTTGTCTCCGAGTCATAACCCCACTTCTGATGTTTCCAATAACATTATCCAAGGGATGATTCTTCATTAATGTGGTTGGTATAATAGTTGTAGATGGAATGATATCTTCATTTTCTTTTGGAATAGATGGTTCATTTATAATTTTAGCTTCATCGTTGTCCTGCAGAGTTTTCCCAATTTGATTTGATTCATCAATAACAACATGAGCTGATTCCATAATGGTCATGGTTCTATGATTGAATACTCTATATGCTTTACTTCTATCAGAGTATCCTAGGAAGATTCCTTCATCGGACTTGGGCTCAAATTTCTCCAACTGCTCTCTATCTCTCAAGATATAACATTTACTGCCAAAAACTTTCAAATACCCCAAATTAGGCTTTCTTTCAAAATATAGTTCATAGGGGTTTTTGTTGGTATTCTTTGTTAGACAAACTTTGTTTATAAGATAACAAACAGTATTAATAGCTTCAACCCATAGATTGCGAGAGAGATGCTTTTCATTAAGCATGGTCCTAACCATTTCCTAAATCACTCTATTTCTCATTTTTGCCACTCCATTTTGTTGAGGTTTTTTAGGAGCAGAAAATTGGTGATTAATGCCAAGAGTATCACAAAATTTGGCAAATTTTTCATTTTCAAATTCTCCTCCATGATCACTTCTAATCTTATGAATTTTGCAATCTTTTTCAACCTGAATCTTGTTGCAAATTCTTATGATATTGCCTACAGCGTCTGATTTAGTATGAAGAAAAGCAATCCACCCAAACCAAGAATAATCATCTACCATCACTAATATAAATTTCTTTCCTCTAATACTCTGCACAGGTGCAAGGCTTATCAAATCCACATGGATTAATTCAAGAGGACTAGAAGACGATATATCCTTTAATTCTTTGAAACTTTTCTTGATTTGTTTCCCTAGTTGACAAGCCTTACAAATCTCAGATTTTTCATCACTCAATTTGGGAATCCCTCTCTCAATTTCATTCTTTAAAAGAATATTCATCAATTTGAAGTTTATGTGACCCATCATTTGGTGCCATAAGTAATTTTCTTGATCTTTTGTTATCAAGCACATTGACTCATTTTTACCACATTCTTCTATTATGTAAATATTTCCTTTGGTCCTAGAACCAGTGAAAATGACTTGATTGGATTTATCATCAACCACTTTGTAAGATTGGCTATCAAAGATAACTTTGTTTCCATTGTAACAGAGTTGACTTATGCTAAGAAGATTATGCCTCAAGCCTTCCACTAGAAAAACATCATTTAAGTTTGGCATTTGATCTCCTTTCACACTTCCTTTGCCAATGATTTGAGCTTTACTATTATCTCCAAAAAATACAGTCCCTCCATAATCCACAATAGAGCTGAATCTAGATCGGTCTCTCATCATATGCTTGGAACAATCACTATCTAAGAACCAAGTAGGATTTTTTTTTTTTTTTTTTTTTTTTTTTTTTTTTTTTTTTTTTTGCTTTCGAAGCAGTTTGAACTAAGAGGCTCTTAACTGTTCTTTCTTTTATAGTCCAACTAGACAAGAGAGATTTGGAAGGAGTGATCTTGGGAACAAACTTGAAAAGCACTTTAGAGGGATTTTTGAGGGACAACCTAATTTTGTATGGGCAATTAGGAACTAAATGTCCACTATGATTGCAATAATGACAAGTCCATCTAGAGGTATAGTTTTTCTCATTCATGGGTTTGTGGAAGGTCCTAGTAAGATTTTGAAAGTTTTTTTGTTGCTAGTGGAACCCTCAAAACCTAACCCATTCTTGTCACCATAAATTTTATGCATGCCCAACATTTGGTAAAACTTGTCATTTCCTAACGTGAATTTATCAACAACAAACTTACCTTGTATGAGCTTTATATGAAGGGAGTTAGTCTCAAGTGGACTAGATTCTAGTTTAGATTGTAAATTATAATTTCCTCTCTAGCATGAGCTAGATTTTCATTTAATGTAGTCAACTTATGTTCTAAATTTCTTCTCTCATCCTTCATATCAATCACAAGCCTTTTGGTTTCTTCTTTTAAGGTTTTGTTTTTCTTATTCAAGATTTCCCAATTTTCATATAGTTCATCATAGGCTTGTTGAATTTCTTTAACTTCCACTTCATCATTTTGTTCCTCTTTCCCTACTATTAGAGTATTATGCTCGTTGTTTTCTTCAATAGATGTAAAGAGAAGCCAATTAAGGGAATTTTCATCTTCATCATTTAGGGATTCAATATTGTCACTTCCTTCATCTTCTTCATCCTAGCTTATGTTTAGCACCTTTTTTCCTTTCCTATCTCCTTTTTCAAATTCTTTAGGGGAAGAACAATTTTGAGCAATGTGGCCAAACCCCTTGCAATTGTAAATTTGCACATCCTTTTTACTAAAAGATCCTTTGGGATTTCTTTGGAATCTTGTACTCTTATTAGTTTCATTTGAATTTCTACTACTCTTGTTGTTCCTAAAGAATTTTTTACATTTCTTAACAAACAAGGCATTATCATCATCACTCTCAACATCACTTTCATTTTCCTTTTGCTGAGAGGAAAAAACTACTCCTTTTTTTTTATTGGGAACTTCTAGATCTAGTTCATAGGTAAGGAGATTTCCTTTAAGCTCTTCTATTTTAATTTTGTCGACATTTTTGCTTTGGCCTATGGCTACTATCTTGGGTTTGAACCTTTTAGGAAGAGATCTTAAGATTTTCTTAACAGCTTTGGACTCATCTATTTTCTCTCCTATACCTATAAGGGAGTTGACAATCTCCATGAATTTAGAATAAAATTCATCAAATGTCTCTTCCTCGAGCATCTTGATATCTTCAAATTTAGATGTTAAAATTTGAATTTTAGCTATCGTAACTTGGTATGTTCCTTCAGGGGTAGTCTCCAAGGTATCCCAAACCTCCGTAGCCATACAACAATTGACTACTCTATTAAACTCTTTTTGGGATAAGGCACAACATAGGGAGTTCTTTGCCTTAGTATTTAAATTGGCCCTATCTTTTTCACCTTGTGTCCATTCTCTCTTAGGCTTAGATTTAATAGAAATAGCATATCCTTCTATGTCTTGCTCAATGATAGTAGGGAGATGATAATCCTCTTCTATGATACTGCACACATCTAGACTTTGAGATTCTAAGAGCACTTGTATTCTGATTTTCCAATATCGATAATGTATTCCATTAACCAAGGGTGGTCTATTTGTGGCATTTCCTTCTCCCAAATAAGTTTGCATGTTGACAACTAATGAAAACACTCTCTAGGATTCTCTCAAAGTAGTTTAAACCTAAACAAGAGCGCCTAGGCTCTGATATCAATTGAAAGTCCTGAACCGAACCCGAGAGGTGAGCGGGAAGGGGGGGGGGGGGGGGGGGGGGTGTTTTGTGAATAGGGTGAACTCAAAATCCTAGAACAATTCTTTTTAATCCTATGTCAATTATGCTTTGTAGATTCAATATCTTGATTATAACTGAAATAAGTAAAGAATCTATAACATCATTCAATGTTGACATTGAAAAAGAAACATTGCTCATAAGTACATCAACCATACAATCAACCATCAATCACCATAACAAGCACATTTATGGTGATTCGGTCAAACAAGCCTACATCCACTCCCGATATCCTTACCGGTATTTCCACTATCAATTTAAGGTTTAGGCTAACCTCCAACCTTACAACCACAAATGCTTTTTACACAAGGCTAAGCATTAACCTATACAATCTCATATGCTTTTCAATAGGCTAAGCATTAACCTTTACAAAATAATTTTATCTCAATAAACTATGCCCAAACAAATTATAAGATGAGATGCAAATGAATACATATAAATGCCTCTTAACATAGGCTGATATGGAAGTGTAATTCTATCTAAGACATATGCATGATAAATGCAAAGATCAATACATGACACATATGCCTTAAAAACTACTTCTATCTCTTTTTAAATTCAATGCTCATAAATGATGCAAATGTGAGATAGAGTAACTAAGAGATTTATACATGTTTTTGAAATAATAACAAACTTGTTTTGGAAAGTTTAACATAAAACTAGCAAGTTTGAAAAAAAAAACATTAACTGACTAACATGTGAAATCCTATTCAAATGATGAAGTTAAAATGATAAACATATTTAAAAATCAAGCATGTTTAAACACTTAATATTTGAACACTTTAAACACTTCAATCATGCCATTTGAAGAAATCAAAGATTTAAAGACAAGCATGAATAAAACAAGTTAAGAAAAGCAAACCCGTTGAACAATCAAAGGTTTGAAATAATTGATTTGCTCTTTTAGCTTCCCTCTAGCCTATAGCATGGATGTCCCACTTTCCTTGGCCCTCAAAAGTCTCAAAAGTGTTAGCACAAATCTCAAGGAAGGGTTCTTTTTATAAGAAAAAAAATGTCTCCAACGAATCTATTGTCGGTCGACCGACAAATGGAGTTCAGTTGACCGAACTCAACGGCCAATTCCCAACGGTTATAAAATTTGAAATCGACAAACCATTGGACACATGTTGGTTCACCGAACTGAAGTTCGGTCGACCGACAACTAACCGACTGCTGACCGAAGTTCCCTAATATAACAAATTTTATAGTCTGGATACGGAACTGACAGTTGACCGAACAAGGTTCGATTGACCGAACTTTCCCTGAGTAAAAAGGATTTTTAAACCTGATTTTGAAAGGAAACTTGGTCATGGAGAACTAGCTAGGCTAGAATATAGGCTAACATGTTTGAAGAAAAGAGTTTTTAAAGTGTAATTCAAAACATGTTTGTGCATGCTTTTACAAAATCCTTTGATGCTACGATTAAAAACTTACAATGCATGAAGATCCCAATATTTTAAGAAGTATGAGTGCATGAGAGTTCAAGCTAAACTAAATGAATGCAGCCAATAAAATTGCAAACTAATAAAAACCCTAACAAGAGCAGGAATTCATCTTTTGGTCATGCATCATTCAGGTCTCTATAGTCAATATAGACCTTGATTTGCCCATTCTTCTTTGTCACGTGGACGATGTTAGCCAACTATTCTAGGTGTTGTTCTTCATGGATGAATCCAACTTTTGAACTTTTTGTTCAATTTTATCCATCACATCAGGATAGAATCTTCTTTAGCCTTGCTTGACAGGCTTGATGTATTTTTGTAGGTTGAGTCTGTGAACTGCTATTTTGGGGTCGAAACCATGCATTTCGGCATAAGACCGTGCAAAGCAATCAACAAACTCACTAAGAAAAACAATATACTATAGTAATTCATTATTCTTTCTATTCTTACTTACGAATACAAGACGTGGGTTATCTGGGGTCCCCAAGTCTATCTTTTGATTAGGATCTTTTGTTCGGGGGTTTGAAGGTGGTTCATCCACAATATTTTCGGAGGCTTCCAACTCAACAAAACCTTTTGGAGTGTAGGGATGTTTTCGGACCAAGGTCTTGTTCGTGTCCATGGGTTTTCTTGATCGACAATCTTCTGAATATTTGTCATGAGATGATCCCAACAACTGTTGAAACTGGGTCGAAGTAAGGTATTCTTTTGAAGATGATGGCACTTTTGGGCTATAAGACCACATGTCCATGTTTTCAGACAACTCCTCATCATCATCAGAGAAATCGTACAAATTGGATGAACTTCTTGGATTTTTGTTAGATGACTCTTCAAAGAGTTATCCTAGGAGATTGACGTCTTCACGGACACAAGAGGTTTAGGCTTGGTCAACAAACTGATTGGATAGCCTTTGTGTTAGCTGCCTGAGAGGAGTATCCGGATCATACCCCAATCCATATGAAGACTTCTCTATGCGATGGTAGAGTTTTCAATCTTGAAGCTGACTTTTGGTCAAAGCAGGCGCAATGGTATGAGAATACCATGGCCTCCACCCAGACCAACTAGATTTTGAGCATCATAGCCCATTTTCTTCATAATGGCTTGTGTAACTAGACTACATAAGAATAGTTATGGCATACCTTTAGGTTTAAAAGGCTCAAGCAACGGATTTGATGAAGAAGCTTCTGATTTGTGGAAGAAGATAGGCTTTTCTTCTCTCAAATTTGCTGAAATGACGAAGCTAGCAGACGTAGGATATTTTACGTAAAAAAGAGACTCCATTAGAGGAAGGACATGGCGAATTTGTTGAGTATCAGCTTGGCTTGATGATGAACTGTCTTTTGGCTCTGAATCAGAGTTAGTGTCTTGCATGATAGACACTAAGGAGATAATAAACTTGCCTCTAGTCTTTTCTTTTGTCTTCTTTCCTTTGGTTGTAATGACCAAAGGCTTTGAAGATTTGAGAGATATCACGAAGGGAGCTTGACTGCTTGCTTCGGATTTATCTTCTTTTGGTGGATGCTGAGGAGCCTTGCCTTTATCTTTTTGGACATTTTCCTTTGTTTTTTCTTCATCCGCTTTTTCCGCTTCATCCTCGTACATCTTGGAATCTGCAAATTGGACTTCTTTGCCTTAAAGTGCTTCTTGTCCACAAACATCGGTGTATTTTGCTGTCATCACAAACGAACTTCAACATCATTCTTGTGTATCCAGGGTCGCCCGAGGAGGATGTTGAAGCATGAAGGGGTTATTGCATATATGGTGACTTCAAAGATAAGATCACTGATATGCAATTTGAACCAAATTTTGCCGATAGGCCTTTGAGTACTACCATCATATCCAAAGATAGCTATAAAGGTATTGATTAGTTTGCTAGGTGGGATATCAAGCTCCTCAAGCACTGAGGTTGAGATGAGGTTAAGTGCATAACCTGGATCAATTTGGACTCTATGGATTAGCATCTCTTTGATGTATCCTGTGAAGTACATGTGTCGGTTGTGCTTTGTTTCACCAAGCAGGAGATCTTCCTTGGTCAAGGCAATTTTGCACTTGTTGCTTTTTGGGCTAAGAGACATTTGATGCAAGATCCCTGAGCTTTCTTTCTTTCTCCTTTTGAAGGATTGTCAGACTTCTTGACCCGATAATCCATCTCAATATGTAGCACCTGTGGGGCATGCTTGTTGACATCTGCATTCAACGCTTATAGCACTGAAATGAGACTATTACGAGTGTTCGAGGACATTCACAATAAGTCTAGGATGTGCAATCATGCAGATACGTATTTGAAGTACATAATCAAAACATACATGAAAGCCTCCTTTGGGATTGAATTATTTGTTAGAAACGAGTAGAAACCAGGATCTCTAGATATTGCATACAGATTACTGTGGAAACAACTTTTAATTAATATGATTAGATCATACTTGCGAGATCTTTCTGATTTGATCTCGATCTTACAGCGACCCGAAAAACCTCAAGATCTTCTACTGTATTCCTATATGCTCGAACTCGCACCAGGGTGTGGGCCTTTTTTGCGAATTCTCCTATACTCTCTAAAACCGAGATTTCTCTCTTGTTATTCTTATGTGTTAATCTAGAGAGCAATAGCGCATATTTATAGGCTACAATAGGGATCTTAAGAAGGAAATAAAGATAGGCTCCTTATGGAAATAGGAAACCCTAATTCGACCCAAATTAGAATCCTAGTTCCATAAATTACAATTTAGTCCACTAAAGAATTGTAATTGCACTCCTATCCTTATTCTCAAAATAATATTTCGAATTTCTTGTTATTAAATGCTTATTAATCTCCCCACGTTAAGATTTCAGATATCCATCAATAAAATAATTACTGACATCCATATTTAGTCGATATCTTTATAATTCCTTGAGACCTTACACTTAACTTATTTGATATGTCGGACACAAAGTCCACCTGCAGGGTTTGACATAATCAAAACTTAAAAGCTTCCTCAAGGGGATATCATCAATCCCTATTACGGGACGTTGATTCCATCAATAAACTAATATCCACCATACACATAGCGTAGTCATTCAATTCATTGAGATTATTGACCATAAAAGATCTCACTCCTTCGTAAATCAAAATGCCAAACACTAAATGTATGTGTCTATTATTTATGTCGGGATTAAGAGTACAAGCACTCATAATAATCATTCGGGTGTTCATCATCTTATATAGTTAGTATAAAGACAATAAACCCAAAAACACGGTCCTGTTCAATATACACAGTGTACTAGCATAATGAGTCGAAACTATATCGTTTCCCGCAGCCAAGACAAGCCTGCCGAAACATCATGCTACAATCGTACTGATGGTGTGTCCAAATCCATCTAGATTGTGAACAACAACTTATATTCTATAAGAACAGACAAATAAGTCTTCCCTGTATAAGTAAAACTTTACACACCAACTTATCTACTTTATAGAATAAAAGACACTCACATGCATAATAATTAATAATGCAACCATTTGCCCATATAAAATCTTAGTTAGATGGGAAAACAAAATATGCTAAAAACGAATCAGTCATAGACAAATACATAAAGTACGTTTTTAGTATAAATTTTCAACAATCTCCCACTTAGACTGAAAACCATGCTGACATGTATTTTAGCCCCATGCCTTCCACATGATCATCAAAACTCTTTGTTGGTAAGCTCTTTGTAAAAGGATCTGCCAGGTTATCTGTCGATGCAATCCTGGTGACAATTATATCACCCCTTTGTATGGTTTCTCGTACGAGATGATATTTATGCTGGATGTGTTTACCCTTCGTATGCATCTTGGGTTCCTTTGCATTAGTAACCGCACCGGTATTATCATAATAAAGTATTATATGTGATTTTACCGAATGCACCACTTCTAGATCCATCAAGAAGTTTATGAGTCAAACTGCCTCCTTGGCCGCATCAGAAGCTGCCACATATTCTGCTTCCATGGTAGAGTCAGCAGTACATGACTGCTTGACACTCCTCCAACTGATAGCTCCACCTCCCAAGGTAAATACAAATCCTGAGGTCGACTTTCTGGGGTCATTATTTGACTGGAAGTCCGAGTCTGTGTACCCAATGGGTATCAAATTCTCGGCCTGGTAAATCAGCATATAGTTTTTAGTCCTATTAAGGTACTTAAGTATATGCTTTACTGCAGTCCAATGTTCTCTCCTTGGATTAGACTGGTATCTGCTAACCATGCCAACGGCAAAACAAATATCAGGTCTAGTATATAACATTGCATACATGAGGCTTTCCACCGCCGAAGCATAAGGTACTTCCTTCATTTTTTTATATCTCATCAGGTGTCTTAGGACACTGATCCTTGGCTAAAGTGATTCCATGCTTGAAAGGAAGAAATCCTTTCTTGGAATCTTGCATGCTAAAACAGGCAAGAATTGTATCAATATAAACTGCTTGAGATAAGCCCAACATTCTTTCTTTCCAATCTTGTAAGAGCTTGATCCCTAGAATGTGACTAGCTTCTCCTAAGTCCTTCATATCGAATTGACTACTCAACCATACTTTGACCAAAGACAACACCCCAACATCGTTTCCAATGAGGAGCATGTCATCTACATAAAGTACTAAGAAAATCACTAAATTTCCGCTGCACCTCTTATACACACAGGGATCATCAGGGTTTTGTTCGAAACCATAAGATTTAATGGCTTGATCAAAACAAATTTTCCAAGATCTAGATGCTTGCTTAAGTCCATAAATGGACTTCTTAAGCTTGCACAACATGTGCTCACGGCCTTCAGCTACGAATCCCACTGGTTGTACCATATAGATACATTCATCAAGATTTCCATTAAGGAAAGCTGTCTTGACATCCATCTGCCAAATTTCGTAATCAAAATAAGCCGCAATGGATAAAAGAATCCGGATGGATTTTAGCATGGCTACTGGAGAGAAAGTCTCCTCATAATCGATACCTTCTTTCTGAGTAAACCCTTTCGCAACAAGCCTACTTTGAAGGTTTCAACCTTTGCATCCACCCCTCTTTTCTTCTTGTAGACCCACTTACAACCGATAGTTTTTATCCCCTCTAGTGGTTCTACAGAATCCCAGACTTGATTATAGTACATCGACTCCATTTCTGATTTCATAGCTTGTTGCCATAGTTCTACATCTTTGTCCTGGAGTGCTTCATTATAGTTACAGGGTTCGGTATCTAGCTCGTTAGGAACTCTGTCATATCACTCTCCCAAGAACATATACCATTCGGGTTGACGAACAACCCTCCCACTACGTCGAGGCACACCCTGTGTTTGTATATGAGTAGTGTCACGCTGTGCTGAAACTAATCCTGGTGTGCCACCATCTACATGCTGATCTGGCTGGTCACCCTTCATGTTGGTGGTTTCACCTGGAGTATCATCAGCTTGAGGTGTTTCCTCCTATGCTATTGGCGATGAAAATTTTTGGGTAGGTCTTTCTTCCCTCAATTCCTTACAATTCTGCTTTTGGGTTTGTGGTTCATTACATAGTCCTCTTCTAAGAATCGAGCATTGGTGCTAACAATGACCTTTTGATCTTTGGATTATAGAACAAACCACCTTTTGTTCCTCTGGGATAGCCAACGAAAATGCAAACTTCCGTTCTTGGTTCCAATTTATCTGTGTTCCCTTTCAGCACATGTACTGAAGTACCCCCAAATCCGAACATGCTTTAAACTGGGTTTGCCCCCAATCCATAGTTCTGTGGGTGTAGTAGGTACTGACTTAGATGGAACTAAGTTTAGAATATATGCAGCCGTTTCTAGAGCATGCCCCAGAACGAATTAGGCAAATCAGAATAACTCATCATTGACCTTACCATATCCATAAGTGTCATATTCCTTCTTTCTGCTACACCATTTTGTTGAGGTGTACCTGGTGCAGACAGCTGAGATGTAATTCCCTTTTATGCCAAGTATTCCCTAAATTCTCCAAAGAGGTACTCGTCATCACGATCAGATCGTAATGTTATGATACTCTTACTTAAACGCTTCTCCGTTTCTGCCCTATACTCCTTGAATTTTCAAAGCATTTGGACTTACGGCACATTAAGTAAATGTACCCATACCTTGAGTAGTCATTAATGAAAGTAATGAAATACTCAAAACCACCTCTAAACTAGACATTCATGGGACCACAGAGCTCAGAATGAACCTATTCCAACAGTTCTTTGACCCTATAGCCTTTTGCCGAAAAGGGACGCTTGGTCATTTTCCCCTCTAAACAAGATTTGCAGACTGGAATGGCCTCCACTTCCAATGAATGTAATGGACCATTTGCAACCAGTCTTAAAATACGGTGTAGATTAATATGTCCAAGGCGTAAATGCCAAAGGTACGTTTGGTTCAATTTAGAAGGTTCTTTTCTCTTATATGGTAGTGTAGTCGTGTTACTTGATTCAATTAGTTGCAGTTTAGGAAAGACAGGATCAACAATACAAAGATCATCCACCAATGAACCAGAATAGATAAAACGCTTATTGTATTTAATAACCACAAATTTATTAAAATAAATGGAATATCTGTCTTTAACCAACTTGGAAATAGAAATTAAATTCCTCCTTATGGAGAGAACATAAAGACAATCTTTTAAAATTAAAGTCCTATCTCTACTAAAACTTAGACAAACGTCTCCTACTGCAACTGCTATTACTCTCGTAGCATCACCCATAAGCAAATAAATCTCTCCATCACTTAGCTGCCTGGTTTCCTGGAACCTCTGCAAAGAATTGCAAACATGATTAGTGGCTCCCGTATCTACACACCAGGTACCGGTAGATATGACCACCAAACATGATTCAACAACTAGTGAATGAAGTTTACCTTTATTGTTCACTTTGTTGAAGAAAGTTGGACATTTCTTTTTCTAGAGCCCTGCTTGCTTGCAATGAAAACACTTGCCCTTAGGCTTTTTCACTCTGCCCTGTGGTCTATTGCCCCCTTGAGGAACTTCTTTACGATTTTGTGCCTTTTTCTGTTTCTTTTTGCCTTTCGGTTTAGAAACAAAACATTTTTCAGCAACATGAACACTAGGTGACATTTTCAGAAGGCCCTGAGAAGCCTGAAGTTCCTTGAGTATTTCCGCTAGAGGAAAACTGAGCTTGTTCATGTTGTAGTTTAAACAAAAATTCTCAAAGGCATCAGTCAAGGACTAGAGAATGATATCGATCTGGGTTTCCCCATCAATTTCAGCTCTAAGGACCTATAGTTCATTGAGGTGTCCCATCATTTTCAGAACATGGTCCCTCACAGAGGTACCTTTAACCATCTTAGTATTAAACAGTTCTTTCATAGCAACCTATCCAGCTGCCCTATCCTGATCATCAAACATCTCCTTGAGACTGTACATGATGTCATAAGCAGTAGGACAGGACTGATGCTGATGTTGCAAAATATTTGACATGGATGCCAACATGTAACATCGTGCCATCTCATCAGCCTTCATCCATTTTTTGTTTGCCTCGATAACGACCTCATCGGTACATACATCTGCAGGTTTCTCTGGGCAAACCTCAGTGAGCACATATTTGTACTCTTCAGCAGTTAGCACAATATCCATATTTCTTTTCCAGTCAATGTAATTAGGTCCAGTGAGTTTGTGTTCTTTGAGAATTACAGCAAGTGGATTGAAGGCACCCTTCTTAAAACCTGAGATTTACATAATTAGCAAATTATGATGGGCAAAAATAAATCTTTGGATTCAAATCAAAAGAAAATGGCTCCCCCCGCCAATTAATAAAAGAATCCGACTGCAATCTAAAACACCAATATGCCTCGATGTGAGGACAAGTACCATACTTATTTTTTTTCATACAGGACATAACCTTTTAGCATCAAGGCAACAAACTATGCCAAGTAAAACCAAATAGCTATCATAACTTTGGTCCTCTAAATAATAGAATTGGCTTAGATGGAGAGTATATTGTTATTTATAGCTAAGTGTATACCATCATTTAATTCAAGGTCCATTATTCCGTATTCGGTCCCATCAGATGGAGAAGAGACCTATACTAATAATTACCCTAAATCATCCATATCGAAGTTTGTACTGGAGATTCCATAATTAACTCTTCTGATTAGGAGGAAGACTCCAAGGTCAACACATAAATCAATTAAATCTCCTACAAACCAATGATGGAGACCGTGGGAACTAAAGAAGTTCCCTCTCCCACTTAGTTATTTAACAATGAGGGTTCTTATAAAACAATTTAATTAAGAACGGTTTAAAATCTAGTAGTAATATGCAACCATGTCTTTACTACTACACTATTATAAATATAATTAAACATGATTAATATCATATCTAGCAAGCAATGATAAAAACAGACATCCAAGCATAAAAAGTAATGACAACCAGCACGAGATGCCTAGCTATCATGGTCAAGTAGGATCCATTTGTCTTCATGATTACCACTTCTTTAAACATATGCTTTGTAGAGGGGGTCCGGGGGTGTCCCCCGGCGAAATCAAATTTCTTAAGAATTTCCGCCTTTTTCCTTTGAAATCGAATTTCTACCTTCAGAACCTGTGCCCCTTCTTAAGAAATTACATCGAGTCCTGAGCCTCCTTACGAAGGAGTTCACATGCTATCTCAATATAATTACTTCTCTGAGAAAAAATCACATTGAACCCTAAGCCTCCTGACGAACGGAGTTCACATGCTGTCTCAATATAATTACCTCTCTAAGGAAAAATTATATTGAACCCTAAGCTTCTTGACGAACAGAGTTCACATGCTATGTCAATATAATTACATCATCATAAAAATTATGTAGAATACGTAAAACAATAACCATGAATTTAATTTATGGGATCCATTCACATAACATACACACATGGTGACCATGATAGCCAAATCAGTAACTCAGTTGCTGCAAAACAAGGGTTAGATATTTCGCTGCAAAACAGGGGTTAATTACAGCAGCAACAACAGACTATGTTTTCTTACAACAACCAATAATCTTACTATGTTTTCTATAATCCATACGCAGTATCAAAATCGGCTCTGATACCAATTGTTAGAAACAAGTCAAAACCAGGATCTCTAGACATTGCGTACAGATTCTTGCGGAAACAACTTTTAATTAATATGATTAGATCATACCTGCGAGATCTCTCTGATTTGATCTTGATCTTACAGCAACCTGAAAAACCTCAAGATCTTCTACTGTATTCCTATATGCTTGAACTCGCACTAGGGAGTGGGCCTTTTCTGCGAATTATCCTCTACTCTCTAAAATCGAGATTTCTCTCTTGTTATTCTTGTGTGTTAATCTAGAGAGCAATAGCACATATTTATAGGCTACAATAGGGACCTTAAGAAGGAGATAAAGATATGCTCCTTATGGAAATAGGAAACCCTAATTCGACCCAAATTAGAATCCTAGTTCCAAAAATTTTAATTTAGTCCACTAAAGAATTGTAATTGCACTCCTGTCCTTATTCTCAAAATAATATTTCAAGCTTCTTGTTATTAAATGCTTATTAATCTCCCCACGTTATGATTTCAGATATCCATCGATTAAATAATTACTGACATCCATATTTAATCGATATCTTTATAATTCCTTGAGACCTTACACTTAACTTATTTGATATGTCGGACACAAAGTCCACCTGTAGGGTTTGACATAGTCAAAACTTAAAAGCTTCCTCAAGGGAATATCATCAATCCCTATTACGGGACGTGGATTCCGTCAATAAACTAATATCCACCATACACGTAGTGTAGTCATCCAATTCAATGAGATTATTGACGCATAAAAGATCTCACTCCTTCGTAAATCAAAATGCCAAACACTAAATGTATGTGTCTATTATTTATGTCGGGATTAAGAATACAAGCACTCATAATAACCATTTGGGTGTTCATCATCTTATATAGTCAGTATTAAGACAATAAACCCAAAAACACAATCTTGTTCAATACACATATAGTGTACTTGCATAATGAGTCGAAACTATTTTGTTTCCCGCAGCCAAGACAAGCCTGCTGAAATATCATGCTACAATCGTACCGATGGTGTGTCCAAATCCATCTAGATTGTGAACAACAACTTATATTCTATAAGAACCAACAAATAAGCCTTCCGTATATAAGTAAAACTCTACACACCAACTTATCTACTTTATAGAATAAAAGACACTCATATGCATAATAATTAATAACGCAACCATTTTCCCATATAAAATCTCAGTTAGATGAGAAAACAAAATATATTAAAAATGAATCATTCATAGACAAATACATAAAGTATGTTTTTAGTATAAATTTCCAACACTATCATCATAAGTAGAAGTAGAGGGTTGGTTGTAGTTTTTGTGGTAATCCCGGCTAGAGCAGGTACCCCTACCAACTTCAAATGCTTCTTAAGCAAGATTTTCCCTGTGAAGAACACTTTCAGGGTCAAGAGCTTGAAGCTTCTCATTTTTCAAAGACGTATCTACAGTAGCATTGCCACCCTCGGTGATTACATTTTATGGAGGTGGTTTCAAAATAGTCTTCAATGGGAGACGTTACTAGTCCCCTTTTGTAGGTTTAGCGGCCATGAGAAGAAGAAACTGGCCAGAGATCGTGGGCTAAAGGTGGCCGTGGGAAAAAAAGTGCAGCGGCCAGTGTACATAATGTCCAGCAGTCATTTCTTGACTAGAGACCAGCGGCTGCTTCATTGTTTTGAGCGACTGGTGTGCTAAGGATTGCATAGCCGATGGGCCTTGTAGACAGTAGCTGTTGGGGAATTCCCTTGCTGTGACTGGCCAGACTTCAATGTCATCATTTTTTTATGGAAAAATGAGTATTTTGCCTTGGGGATAGTTTTGTTTGGGCAGATGAATTTTTTGTGTGTCAACAAGAAGATGTGGTCCGGGAATAAGTGGCCTCGAAAGATGAAGCTTCAGAGGTATTATTAGCTCCAACCACTGCATTGCATGTTGCTTTGATAGGAGACAATTAATTATTAGACTGTTGGGATTTTGAATCATCCTCGAATATAGGGGGATCATCAATCCAAAGTCCGTCTTCATTTTCAGGAGTTAATGGAGGAGGTGCTTGCTAATTTTCAGGACCTTCCAATCTTAGTTTACGATGAAGTTCGTTAAGGTGGTCTTGCTCTTGTTCAGTGGCAAGACTGTTGGAAATAGGTGGGCATCGTGGACAGATTTTCAAAACTTTTGACCCACTTGACTCGGGGATCAAGTGCCCATAAGGCCACAAATCATATCCAGGATGCAATCGCTCTATCTCATCAATCATATACAACAATATAACCTATCTAAAAGATAGAAACCAGTAGCACCATGCAACCAAAATAACCTACAATAGATAGAGAAGCAAATTATACCTTTGGAGCCTGGTAGTGCTCTAATGGAGAAGAAGACAATTAAGCTTGTATCAAGAACTCTTCTTGAACCAATTAAGATCTCCAAGACCTTGTTGTCTTCCACGCTATAACCCGTATCAGATCTCCTCTAAAGGAAATGGGTGGGATCTCCTAAAGAAAACAACTAGAAGCTCTCAAGGAAACTAGAAAGGAACTAGAAGAGGAAGAGAGAGATGTGCAACTCTTGCAAAAAGGCGGGGGGGGGGGGGGGGGGACTGGGCGTGATATCCAATTGTGGACGTCCCAGCCCCCTTGTTTCTCTTTTTATAGCTTTAAGCAACCTCCTTCCCTCCTCTTGTACTAATTGAAATAGAAGTCTAACTCCCATTACAAATTAGTAACCTACTATTACCACTATTAGAAGTCTCACTTCAAATAGAAATAGTAGCTTTCTAATTCCTTCCTTTTAGAGTTCAAGTAGGATTAGTATATTTCCAATAACTTGGGCTAGCATGGGGACCACTAGGGATTCCTTAGAAAGCTCGCTCCAATTAGGACACCGCGGCCCCACATCTCATGTGCAATCAGGGCCCACAGTTAGTTGCAAATAATACCACTATATAAATACAATTGCACTCCAGTCTTAGGAATAAATTACAATGAAGACCCTAAACTTTCCGATTACCACAAGTAGGCCTCTCTATCAATATCCATGGATCAATTGGATCAAACCTGTCTTTTCCAATCCTAGTCCACATCTTATTATCTTTGAGCCCCAATTAATCAAAGTGATCATCAGTTTCATCCAATTAACTCTTAATCAAGATGAGTGCGCACTTACTAATGACAAATCCATTAATTGGCACAAGGGGATAATATAGATAGATTCCATCTTGACCATTGAATGTTCCCACAGTCATGCTACCACCTACCCAAGACACCGAGGTGTTGACCTACAGTTGGCCTCATTCATTGGTGACTCAAAGCAAATGAATAGATAGAAACTTGAGTTCATCAATGTCTTAGGATTGAGAGCCTATTGCTAGGGAATTATGAGAGCAGACCTTAAACTTGAGACAGTATACCATAAGGTGCTTCTCATGGTCCTTCAATACATCCAATGTACGAGCGCTGTGATCCAGAATCTTACATTCTGATGATCGAGACAAATCACACTATCTCATAGTGATCAAACTGCTGCAACCTTATCAGATGAGATGCCCAGTCTCATCACCGGTTGTGAAGATATTTAAGTATAAGATTTGTGCCACATGTCTCCCGTGTGTGGATCTCATCCATACACATATATCACATCTAATATACTAATGGGACCCGGTTCAACTCATAAACCATTATGTCATATGTATTGGTCATGTGTATTAAGTAATAAAACACCATTCATCTCATGAAAGGAAAGCATGATATTATTGATGAATAAAGAAATTAATCAATTTATTACATCATCTGATGGATTGAGTCCATACAATCTAACAATCTCCCACTTGGGCTCAATGCCAATCAGGGTTGCATCTCATGCCCATCCCATTTACATGCTGCTCATAGACTTTAGTAGTCAAAGGCTTAGTAAAGGAATCTGCCAGATTGTCTGCAGAGGCTATCTTGGTAATAGCAATATCACCGCTCTGCACAATCTCTCTGACTAAATGATACTTCCTCTGTACATGCTTTTGGCTTTTATGGCTTATGGGCTCTTTGGACTGAGCGACTGCGCCGTTGCTGTGACAGTAAACTGTGAGCGGCTGTCGTGCCAAAGGTACCACCCCAAGTTCCATAAAGATTCTATTGAGCTATACTGCTTCCTTAGCTACTTCATAAGCCGCTACATATTCAGCCTCCGAGGTGGAATTAGTGGTACATTCTTGTTTTATACTCCTCCAGCTAATTGCTACGCCACCAAGCATAAATACATAACCAGAGGTGGATTTCCTGGAGTCCTTATTTGACATGAAGTCAGATTCTGTGTATCCGACTGGAATGAGCTCATCACTACTATAAATCAACATGTAATCTCTAGTCCTTCTCAAGTATTTGAGAATACATTTTATAGCAGTCTAATGTTCAGGTCCTGGATTAGACTGATATCTGCTGACTAGGCCCACTGCATAACAGATATCCGGTCTAGTACATAGTATAGCATACATGAGGCTACCAACGGCCGAAGAGTATGGTATCGACCTCATCTGCTCCTTTTCCTCTGGTGTCTTGAGATACTGGTCTTTGGAAAGGTGCACTTCATGCCTGAAAGGTGTAATACCCTTCTTGGAGTTTTGCATAACATACCCTTCTTTGGAAAGGTGCACTCCATGCCTGAAAGGTGTAATAAACTCGAGACAGTATTCCATAAGGTGCTTCTCATGGTCCTTCAATACATCCAATGTACCAGCACCGTGATCCAGAATCTTACATTCTAATGATCAAGACAAATCATACTATCTCATAGTGATCAAACTGCTGCAACCTTATTAGATGAGATGCCCAGTCTCATCATCGGTTGTGAAGATATTAAGTATAAGATTTGTGACACATGTCTCCCGTGTGTGGATCTCATCCATACACATATATCACATCTAATATACTAATGGGACCCAGTTCATCTCATGAACCATTATGTCATATGTATTGGTCATGTGCATTAAATAGTAAAACACCATTCATCTCATGAAAAGAAAGCATAATATTATTGATAAATAAAGAAATTAATCAATTTGTTACATCATCTAATTGATTGAGTCTATACAATCTAACAATCTCTCACTTGGGCTCAATGCCAGTCAGGATTGCATCTCATGCCCATCCCGTCTATATGCTGCTCAAAGACTTTAGCAGTCAAAGGCTTAGTAAAGGGATCTGCCAGATTGTCTGTAGAGCCTATCTTGGTAATAACTATATCACCTTTCTGCACAATCTCTCTGACTAAATGATACTTCCTCTGTACATGCTTTTGGCTTTTATGGCTTCTTCAGTTGATTGCTCCGCTACCAAGCATAAATGCATAGCCAGAACTGGATTTCCAGGAATCCTTATCTGACATGTAGTCAAAATCTGTGTATTCGACTGGAATGAGCTCGTCACTACTATAAATCAACATGTAATCTCTAGTCCTTCTCAAGTATTTAAGAATACATTTTACAGCAATCCAATGTTCAGTTCCTGGATTAGACTGATATCTGCTGACTAGGCCCACTGCATGATAGATATCCAATCTAGTACATAGCATAGCATACATGAGGCTACCAACAGCTGAAGCGTATGGTATCGACCTCATCTACTCCTTTTCCTCAGGTGTCTCAGGACACTGGTCTTTGGAAAGGTGCACTCCATGCTTGAAAGGTGTAATACCCTTCTTGGAGTCCTGCATAGCAAACCGTACTAATACCTTATCTATATATGCAGCTTGAGATAAGCCAATCATCCTATTTTTTCGGTCTCGATGGAGTTTAATCCCAAGGATGTAATTAGCTTCTCCCAAGTCCTTCATATCAAAAGTCTTGGCCAACCATACTTTCACTGTTGACAACATTCCTATGTCTTTCCCGACGAGAAGAATGTCGTCGACATATAAAACCAGAAAAACTACCCTATCACCTTCACTTTTCATGTACACACATGACTCATCCGGATTTTGACAAAAACCAAATGACTTGATTGCCTGGTCAAAACGGATGTTCCAACTTCGGGATGCCTGCTTTAATTCATAGATGAACTTCTGCAGCTTGCAAACTTTTTTCTCTTAATTTTTAGCTACAAAACCGTCTAGTTGCACCATATAGATGTCTTCCTCAAGATGGCCGTTAAGAAACGCTGTCTTGACATCCATTTGCCAAATCTCATAATCGAGATGAGCTGCAATGGATAAAAGTATCTGGATGGACTTGAACATGGCTACCGGCGAAAAAGTTTCCTTATAATCGATACCCTCTTTCTGAGTATATCCTTTAGTAACAAGGCTGGCCTTAATGGTCTCCATTCTACCATTGGTCCTCTTTTTTTCTTGTAGACCCACTTGCACCCAATAGGTTTAATATTGGCAGGCAAGTCCACAAGTCTCCAGACTTGGTTTGAATACATAGACTCCATCTCAGCTTTCATAGCATCTTGCCAACGTCCCGAATTTATGTCATTAATTGCTTCATCATAGTTACAGGGATCTTGTTCTGGTTCTTCCGGGACTGTCTCGTAAGACTCTCCCAAGAACGAGAACCTGTCAGGAGGTCTGACAATCCTCCCACTACAACGAGGCACTAGTGTAACTACTGGGTCTGGTAAGGGCGGTTCTTCATCAAGTTCGGTCTCACTTGGATTTGGAATTGATTGCTCTTGAATTTCTTCCAAGATCACCTTTTCTAAAGATTTTTGGTTCATCATATAATCTTCCTCCAGAAAAACTGAATTGGTGCTCACCAGCACTTTCTACTCTCTGGGATTATAGAATAACCATCCTTTAGTTCCCTTAGGATATCCTACAAACGTGCATACTTCCGACTTCGATTCCAACTTATCCGTCTTAACCTTCAGCACGTGTGCTGGATAACCCCAAATGTGTAAATGTTGCAGACTAGGCTTTCGCTGGGACCACAACTCCCGGGGAGTCTTGGGTACAGACTTAAATAGTATGAGGTTTAGTATGTACATCGTAGTATCCAAGGCGTATTCCCAAAAGGATATAAGTAATCCTGAGAAACTCATCATAGACCTGATCATATCTAAAAGAGTCTGGTTCCTTCTTTCTGCTACTCCATTCTCTTGAGGCATACTAAGAGCAGACAACTAGGATAGAATCTCATTCTCTGATAAGTATCCCATAAAATCAGCAAAGAGATATTCCCCTCCTCTATCTGAACGAAGAGTCTTGATAATTTTACCTAATTTCTTTTCCGCTTCCGCTCTAAACTCTTTGAACTTTTCAAAAGCCTCGGACTTGAGGTGCATAAGGTATATGTATCCATATCTTGAGTAATCATCTGTGAAAGTGATGAAGTACTCATATCCTCCTCTGACCCTGACATTAATGGGTCCACAGACATCAATATGCACTAATTTCAATAAATCTTTGGCCCTATTGCCCTTAGTTGAAAAGGGTCTCTTGGTCATTTTGCCTTCCAGACAGGACTCACAGACAAGCATTGGTTCTACCACCAATGAAGACAAGATACCATTTTTCACTAGCCTGTCAATCCTATTTAGGTTTATATGACCTAGCCTCAAGTGTCAAAGTTTTATTGGATTAGATGAATGTGACTTCTTCTTTAATGATGGTCTATTAATTGTTTCAGTGTCATGTTTCTCATACATCATGGGAGTTAACAAATAAAGCTCATTGGTTACCTTGCCAGAACATACAAAAGTACCATTCCTCTTTATGACAACTTCAGTACCAAAAATAATGGAATAACTTTTCTTCACCAAACTAGAAACTGAAATTAAATTCCGCCGTAAAGACGGTACATATAATGTATCTGACAAAACCAACTTATTATTTGAAAAATATAAAGTAATGACTCCCACTGAAACAACCTCCGCCTTAGCGTCAGATCCTAGGTTGACAATGATATCTCCGTCACTAAGCCTCCTGGTTTCCCTGAACCCCTGCAACGTATTACATATGTGATTGGTTGCCCTGGAGTCCACACAGCAGGATTCTGAAGTACCAGTTGCAAAACTAACTTCAGAAATAAGTGACTCAATCATACCTGAAGTCTTCTTCTTAGACAGATATTCTGGACAATTCCTTTTCCAATGTCCTGTCTTACCAGTTGGCTAGATAACTCAGCTAGAGTCAGATTCATCTTATTCATATTATAATTAACTTTGAAATTGTGGAATGACTCTGGCAGTGACTCAAGGATTATGTTGATCTGCGACTCTACATCAATCGTAGCCCCCAGTACATCTAACTCATTTAATGAGTCCATCATTTTCAACATGTGTTCTTGTACTGATGTACCTTCAACCATCTTGATGCTAATGAGCACCCTCATAGCTGCCTGCCCAGCAGGCCTGCCCTGTTCCGCAAACATCTCCTTTAAGTTTGATATGACATCATATGTAGTCTTATAGGATTTATGTTGGTGTTGCAAAACACTAGACATGGATGACCGAATGTAACATCTGGCCATCTCATCGTCTTTGGCCCATTTGGTGTAAAGTTCCTTTTCTTCTTCAGATGCATCCGGGCTAGGTTCATCAAGGGGGTTTGGTAAGGATATATTTATATCCTGAAGCAGTCAGGACAATATCCAGGTTCCATTTCCAGTCTACATAGTTGGATCCTACCAACTTATTCTAATTGAGGTTGGTTGCAAGTGAATTGAAAGTATCCGAATTCATGCTTGAAATACTGTAGCACATAACCATACATTCAATTAATGAATTTAAATGACATTAGGATTTAGTATTCAACCAGATTTATGTGGGAATCCTCATATCCACAAAATTTAGAATACATCGGAATCCCAATCCCCGGGGTATGCCTCCTTGGGGAGTACAAATACCACCTAGATTGATACGGATCGAAGCTGGTCAAAATTATGATTATGGCTGACGATCCATGATCCCCATCATTCATCATTATCTAGGTATCTCATACCAAATAATGTAAGACTTCCGATTGACTTCAGTTTCTAAAATACATGAGGCAAATCTTTGGGGATACTACATTATTATTTTAGTTAAATGTGACCCACCAACTAGCATTGCATGACAACCGTTGCGAGCATCTCCTCCTTGGGGAGTGGGCCCCTGCCCCGTCTCACCAACACTATCCATAGGAGATCCATATCTAGTAACCAGAAAAATACAAGCCCTCCGTGGGGAACGACAATTCTCAAGATGGCGCAAGGCTAATACTTTCCTTATAATGGACCTATGGTGGAAAACCATGGGGATTTTTAAATATAAATGCCCCGCTCCCACTTAATGTTTTAGAATTGAGGATTTCCTTATAGGTATATGGGCCCACATATATAGACATCAAATCATCTCATGATATGATCCCAACCAGCCCCTTTGACAGCAATCATACCAGATACGAAAGGCATAAAAACATCAAATCTGATCCTTACAAAGCCCTAGGTCTATCCTCTTCACATCTCATGCAAAGATTAGATCTAGATCGCTGATCTAACATGATTAATGATGAGGTAAGGCTCTGATACCACTTGTTTGAAATAGGTGGGCACCGTGGATAGGATTTCAAAACTTTTGACCCACTTGACTCATGGATCAGGTACCCATAAGGCCATAAACCATAGTCAGGATGCAATCCCTCATACTCATCTACCATGTACAGCAACAAAGCAAGCAACACCATGCAAAAAAATAATCTACAATAGATAGAGAAGCAGATTATACCTTTGGAGCCTGTTGTGCTCTAATGGAGAAGAAGACTTGCTAGTTAAAGAAACTCTTTCTTTATAAGCAAATTAGGATCTTCAAGACCTCTTAGTCTTCCACGCTATGTCCCGTATCAGATCTCTCTTCTCAAGAAGACTGGTGGAAACTTCAAGAGAAAACCCTTCAAGAAACTCAAAGAGTTAGAAGAGAACTAGAAGAGGTGTGCAACTCTTGCACAAAAGGGAGGGCTGGGCGTGAAATCCAAGAGTGTGTTTGTCCCAGCCCCCTTGCTTCTCCTTTTATAGCTTTAAGCAACCTCCTTCCCTCCTTTTGTACTAATTGAAATAGAAGTCTTACTTCCACACAAATTAGTAACCTTACTATTACCACTATTAGAAGTCTCACTTTAAATAGAAATAGTAACTTTCTAATTCCTTCTTCATAGAGTTCTAGTAGGATTGGTATCTTTCCAATAACTTGGGCTAGCGTAGGGATCACTAGGGATTCCATAGAAAGCTGGCTCCAACTGGGACACCGCGACCCCACATCTCATGTGCAAACCGGGCCCACAGTTAATTGCAAATAACATCACTCTATAAATGCAATTGCACTCCAGTCTTAGGAATAAATTACAATGAAGACCCTAAACTTTCCGATTACCACAAGTAGGCCCCTCTATCAATATCCATGGATCAATTGAACTAAAACTGTCCCACCAATTTAAATCCACATCTTATTATCCTTGAGCCCCAATTAATCACAGTGATCATTAGTTTCTTCCAATTAACTCTTAATCGAGATGGGTGCGCACTTACTAATGATAAATCCATTAATTGGCACAAGGGGATAATGTAGATAGGATGAATTTATTTGATCAATACGTATACGATCCAATAAAAAGATGCCACTCATATACGCGATTTCCCACAGGTGTCCGCAGTGAGGATATCACAATCAACATGAATATTTCTTTTAAGTGCGGAAGCGTGTAGCAAATTTGATTCATATATTCATATCCAAGATAGCATGATAAACAATACATTTCTAACAAGTATCGGAATTAGTAATGATCATTAGCGTTTCCCAAAAGTAAGTTAAAGTTTACATCAATATCATTTAATTACACTTCCCAAAAATAGAGGCCAACAAAGGCCAATATAAACAAAGTATCAATTTCCCAAAAGAACGGTTAGTCCCAACCCAAAATATTACGTGACTCGGACAACCGAATGTCTAAATGACATCATCGGCGTGCCACTCCACTAAGCGTTGCAGTTCTCTAACCGCCTCCTCGTGCTCCTCCTCAGGGAGACCAATAACGGGACCTGAGTATCAAAATAGTGGGTTAAACATGACAGTTTGGCAGGTGGGTGAAGAGATATGACAATTCAATAGTAAATACATTTACTTTGGAAAACATTAGACATCTGTGTAAACAATAACTTTCATAAAAGGAATGAATCATTTATACAAAAAATATGTTCAATGTAAAACATGTAAAGGTAACCAAGGAAATCGGGAAACAAATAAGATGACAACCACACGAAGCTAAGTTCTCTATCACCGAAGTGACATGGGCATATCGGGATGTTGTCCTCAGTCACCGAAGTGAGGAGGTATAACATAAATTACATATACATATACAATAATAATACGGGACATGACCACGGTAGTGAACCGGGCATCGGGAACCACAGTAGCAATCAGCGGCATCGGGGCAAGACTACGGTAATAATCGGGTAGCGGGATCCAAACTGTAGCTGGCGAGACGGGAGGGGGATCTCCAAGTCGGTGGATCAAACCAATAAGGTTATCCAAGCTTAGTGGTGCCGACTCATGGGTCAAATAACCTAAAAACAAGGCATGTGCAAAATTCATGTGATGCACTTATATAAACGGGCGGGACGGGGTGTTCGAAGGCACAAATATCATTTCAAATGGGAAGTGCATATCGGGACTAACAAAAATGCTACAATTGCAAATTCAGTATTTTCAAGAATGATAAATCATAAATCTTGCATTTCAGGACAAGTATCGGGATTCAAAATTGATTAAGGTGAATAAGGACCCTGTATGTCCATTTCAACATAAATTGGTACTTCTTGAGTTTGGAGACATTACAGGCTCTTTATACACCTTAAGGATTTTCAAAACTTTAAATGAAAGCTTGTAATTTGGTTTCTCTTTTCAAATGGGTTTAAACAATGCTCAAAAGTCTTCCCATACCATTGAGCAGGGAGGCGACTTTTAGTCAATACTTGCATCTTTGAAAACCAAAACCTAGCTCTTACGACAAAATCGGCTATAAATGCCAAAACACTTGGCTTTCATGCCAACAAATCAAAACCTGATTTTCAAAACAATCAGCTATAAATGCCAAAAACCTGGCTCTGACGCCAAAATCGGCTATAAATGCCAAAACAAAACAAAACCGGGCTTTCACGCCAAAAAATAAAAAAAAAAAAAAAAACCGGCTTTCACTCCAAAAAATCAAAAACCCGACTTTCAAGCCAATAAAACGAAACTTGTTTTCAAAAAAAAAAAAAAAAAATCGGCTTTCATGCCATCTTAAAAAACTCGGCTTTCATGCCACAATCAAATTTTGGCTTCCATGCCACAAACAAGTTTTGGCTCTTATGCCACAAAATTTGGCTTCCATGCCATCTAAAAAAAATCGTCTTCCATGCCATCTCAGAATTCGGCTTCTACGCCATCTCAAAAATCGGCTTCCATGCCATCTCAAAAATCTGGCTTCCATGCCATTTCAATAAAAAACTTCAGCTCCCACGCCACAAACAAATTTTGGCTTTTTATGCCATAAAATTCGGCTTTTATGCCACAAAATTTAACTTTTATGCTATCTCAAAATTCGGCTTTCATGCCATCTCAAAATCAGGCTTTCGCCACAAAATCTGGCTTTCATGCCCAAAACAATCCTTTGACAAAAGATTTTCACAAACTTTTGATCAAGTTCTCAAACAAACATTTTCATCCAACTTTTGCTTATTTTCATCGAAAAGAATTTAAGTAAAAAGCATATAAATAGTACCAAAAATGTTTATACATGGAGGTACCAAGAAAAAGAAGAAGAAAAGGAGTTTGTTACAACTCAGGAGTTCAGTCTAACATGGTCTTCAACCAAAGATCCAACTCCTTAAGCAGACTCTTGGCCTTAGCCTCCAAAGCTTCCAGGCCACACTTCTTCAAAACATTTCCATAAAATGCGGCAGAACGCCGCGACCCATCTTCAGCACGAGGAAGCTCTTCCCAAAGTGTCTGCCATTGCCCATATTCCTGGGTCTTCCTCCAGAGGTTGCTGTCAGCTTCTTCGACCTTGCGAATCAGAGTTCCCTCTCTGGCACGAGCCTCTACAATAGCAGTCCATTTGGCAGCAGCTTGTTCTTCCAGTAGTTCAAGACGCTGCCTGGTCTCGATGACCTCCCTATCAAGACGGTGCAGGTCATGTTTTAGCTCAATGATAGTCAGCTCGGCGACAACGTTCCTCTCCTGAACAAATTGCTTCCGAATTCGCAAGATCTCATCCATTTCGGATTTGACCTCACCGGAAGGCCTAAAAAACATCACCCTGAAAAAGTCACCATTTGGGAAGCTCTCGGTCTCAGACCACTTGTTGCCCCGCGCGATGATATCGTCAACAAATGCCCTAGCACCAGTAACATCTAGACCAACCTTTTCACTCTCCGCAAGGATATCATGCACATGCTTGATCATGCCGAAGCCAGCTTCCAAGTGACCTGAAGAAAGAGTCTCAACCCATGAGCTTAAAACGCTCTTCAACACCTTTATGCATACTGAAGAGATGGTCCAGATGAGGATTCGCCATGCTCCGGCATCCGACTGCCTCTGTCATGTCCCGTTGGAGGAATGATCAAAAAGCTCTTTCCAATTGAAGAGGTTGACTCATCCTGAGGTTTCACTCTTACTGCGTTGAAACTAGTAGAAGAAGGCCCCACTTCTGGATCGGCTGCAGGTATCTCCTGTTTTGGCTTTGAGGAAGACGGAGGAACTTCTCCTGCTGCTTCATAATCTGTCAAAAAAAGATGGAAAGGTATGAATATGATTTTATCAAAATCAATATCGAGATTATTGCTACAAAATACCTTCTTCGACGACCGGCAGAATATTTTCTGCCTCCATGAGCTCATCCGAAGCATCATCAAAGGTTGCATTCATGGATGGCTCGAAGTTGTCAGAATCCTCTGGCAAGTCAGCTAACAAGAAAACAAAGCAACATGTTAGCAAATGACAAAAAAATGAAGAAGAAAAAGCAAAAGAAATCATACCAAGTGAAGGATTTGGATCCACTCCAGAATCCTTTGGTTCTTCTCCAGATGTCACAATTGGGTCCGTCATCGCCTCATCGGCCGGAACCTCAGGCATCACCAAATCATCATCTTCTTCTAAAAGAAAGAAAGCAGTGGATAAAAAAAAATAGAAAACTCTCATAAATGAAAAGAAGCAACAGAAGAACGAAAGAGGATTATACCAATAATCTTCTCTTCTTGGTTTCTCTTCCTTGGAGGCTCATCAGCATCACCTGATACTTCCTCAACATTGGTGAGAGGGACTTCTAAATCAACAGAGTCTTCATGTCGTCTTTTATTACGACGCTGCCCTCTCTTCCTCTTGTCTCTGTGGGTCGATCTGCTCGAAGAACCCGCCCCATCATCAAAGTCAAGATTTTCACTTGACTCCTCACCAGATGGTCTGCTTTTCTCAGTGGACTCCATGGAAGCCCTCGTCAATTCCGCTTGCATCCAAGCGTTAATTTCGGCCTCCTCCTTCACTAGCTGTTTCAAGACCTCACCAGGTATCTCTTGTGCAGCGCCTGATCTGATGGTGTCCTGTCCATCAAGAAAGCCTATCTTGTGCTTCTCTCCAAAAAAGAAAGCCAGAACTTCCTCTCGTTGGACTCCATCTGATCTGTCAAGACCCTTCCTAGGAGATTGCCTGACATCAAGTTCCTTCTTGGAAAGCCCCCAGTGTTAGGTTTTTTGTATGTTACTAATTTGATGGAAGCACTATCACTGTCCGTCATCTGATCACACACCCATTCATCATAGTTTGGATCTTGAAATATGGCTCTTAGACTTAAAAGTGCCTTTGATTTTCAAAGACTTCACCCTACATGTTTTAGAACTTAAAATGCACTTTCGTAAGCCTAGTTCTTCGTGCACGGTTTTGAAAAATCAAGTTAGACTTTAAGGTTCATGTTTTGCATACATCTCTCATCTTTAGAATCATTTTAGTATGTATAAAACATATTGGTCTGGAGTTCATGTTTTTATAAAACATTTTCTCAAAAATCTGAAGGAACTCCTCTCAGGCCTGTGTACCCGGTCGACCGAGTAAACTAAAACATTTTCTCAAAAAATCTGAAGGAACTCCTCAGAGGCCTGTGTACCCGGTCGACCGAGTCTTGCTCCCGGTCGACCGAGCAACTAGCCATTGGCCAATATGACCGTTGGACTCGGTCGACCGCATGGTCATGGGGTCGACCGAGCCAACTAGCCGTTGGACTGTTTTTTGTATAAAAGTCCATTTCATTCCCTTCTTTCAAAGGAGCTGTTGGAGTAAAACCTTGGAACTATATTGAAGCCTAAAGAAGCGGAATAAGTTAGGAAAGCTAGAGGCCTATTGGAAATCAAAATGTTTGATATTTAAAAGGTATATCTTTCAAGTTAATTTTGATTTTCACTCCATTTAAAATCATGCATGTTTAATTCTTTGTAATCTCATATTCGCATGATTTCTAGATTTATTTGAGATGTTTTGCAAACACAATATCACTTTGGAATATTAGATTGTTTTGCAAACATCCTTGTCTCAATCACATGTGTTTTTAATCTTTAAACTTTATACAACTTGTGTAGTATGTCTTTCCAAGTTGTTTGAATTCTTCATATGATTAGCTTACAACTTCAATCATCTTTTTCTGTGCTTAGATTTTCAAATGCATCAAGCATTCATTTGAAAGCTTCCTTTTAGAAATTGATTGAAATAAACATTCATACACTTTGAGCACACACCTTTGCTAATTATTTGTGTATGTTTGTATCTTGATTTAAACTTTCATATCAGCCTATTTAAGAGGCAAATTTATTGAGCTTAAATTGTATCTCTTTGAGTGTTTGTGTAGACACTTCTTTGAGAAGAAATCTTTTTATTGTTAAGGTTATTGCTAAGCCTAAGAAAAGCACATTGTAGAGGTTATTGCTTAGCCTTTGAAAAGCATCTTGTAATTGTAAAGGTTATTGCTTAGCCTAGAAAAGCACATTGATAGGTTGTTGTTTGGCCTAGAAAAACATCGTTGTAAAGGTTATTGCTTAGCCTTTTGAAAAGCATAAATAGTGGAAATCCGGTGGGGTGTTGGATCACAAGCCGGTAGTGGATGTAGGCATTGAGGCCGAACCACTATAAATCTTTGTGTGATGATGTATGCTTGTGGTGATTACTTTTGTCAGCTTCCGCATTTTGTTTGGTAAATCATCATATGTGACTAGTTGTTTTTAAAGATAATTAAAATTGGCCTTAATTAGTCATTATTTGTAGATCACCCTATTCAAACCCCCCCCCCCCTCTAGGGTAAGGATCCCAGACTTTCACCCAGTACACTGAAAAGCTTTCCGCAAACCATTTCGTAAAGTCTGCAGTCCGAAAAGTGGGCAACTCAGGATAGGAAATCATGGCAGTTGTGTCTTCAGCACTGTAAAAGGCCCATGCATTCTTCACGTCCTGCAAACCTCCAAAACACTTCACCATGCTCGAAGGCGCTCAAACAACGCCCTGAGAGAAGCCCAACTGTAGTGCAAAACGCAAAGGGATATATTACTGGATGTCAACAAAAAGATGTCTGCGGTACACCATCGTACCAACACGTATGTTAAAAAGCCACCCCTTCTCTGCATTAGTCAAGGAGTAATGTCTTGCCGACCCTGCCTTGGTGGAATCGCAGGAGGCACCAAAATCAAAAGCCTTCTTCCGCAAATCCGGAGAAAGCTTCACTGAAGACTGCCCAATTTCGAATTCCCTAAACCGTCGAATCCTCAAACGGGCAGACAAAAGAGATTCGGAAACGGCTGTCCCTCCAGCCAATCGAATCATAAAAGGGTCATCATCCTGAGCAACTCCCAATCGATGGAAGCCGGGACAGTGGTAAATATACCACGAACAAAAAATATGGGCTGAAAATAACCTGTTCATAGGGAGCCCAAGCCGAACCAAAAAAGCAACAGCCTGCAGTTCGGTGCACAAGTAGGAGTAAAGAGCAGGTACCAAAGCCAGTTGCTCTCCAAATGCCATCTAACAAGCTGGAAATATACAATGCGGTCTGATGTGCGTTCCATCTCCTCCAGCAAAAACAGCCTCACCCAGCCAATAAGTGAGGTAAACAGCGAGATCTCTCCGTAGCACAATGTCAGAGTATATGGCACCTGTGCTCATAAAGAAATCCTTTAAGTCTTCTCGCATGACAGAAGCCTTCTTCGAACCTGGATTCTTAGCTCTGGCTTCCCGAGTTATGCCATCAGAAGACTCTCTGCTGTCAAAGAAGTTGGGAAATGAAGAGCTAAAACTCCTCCAACCGCTGGACCTGACTTTCGAGCCCTCCTTCTCCTTCAAAAAATCATAGAAGGCGACAAGTTAAAAGTACAGAAGCCTAAACTCCTCAGAATGCTCCTCAAGGAGGCTGTCGATAGGCATGAACTTGCCATAGAGTTTGCCAAGGATAGGCAACCCAGTGATAGCACTCAACTCCTAAAGAGAAAAACCAATCTCATCATTCGTGACAACGAAGGTATTGGTTTATGGAAGGATAGACTCCAACATAACCATGAAGGCTTCGTTGGGAAAGACCACGGTTTGCCGAAAAGCGCGGACCGCATAAAAAATCCCGGCCTTTTTCAAAATGGTTCCACCAACCAGCAGGATGTGATCAGTCTATGACTTCTAATTTGAGTTAGCATTGAAACGGCCAGAAGTTGAAAATGCTTCACCCAATTGTTGTCGTCACCCCTGAAAATGCCAAGGCCCACTGGTCTTAAATTGACCGACGGATGATCAGAACCTTGGTAGCCGCTGGCTGGCATCAACATGTCCATACGGACAGGCGACTTCTCTACATAACCGGAAGGGCCGCCAACAAAAATCCCGGTCTTGATCACATTAGTCATCTTCACCCAACTTGGAGGATTTTCCCTATTAGGGCATGTGGGAGAAAGGCTCATGATCGAGAGTGCGATCGAAAGTCGACCGGGTAAAAATAGTTCTCTCCTCACCATTTGTCATGTAAGAGAACTGAAAACATCTCCTTTGATATGTCAAGTCGTTAGGGACTGCGTCACCAAAGAAAAAGGTAGGCTTGGGCAGGATGCTCTGATCGTCCATGACTTAAGGACGACTGCTTACCATGATCTTGTAGAATTCTTCATCCTTGAGAGCGATCAACCGCTGTCTCGCCTCATCACGGTTGAGGGAATCACACTCTTCCAAGCTCTTCTCAACATACTGGACCTTCTCCCAGGCCTGTTGTACGGCTGCATTGGAAGATCTGGCAGAACAACAAAATGCATCAGTAACAGGCTCTTTGCCGTTGTTCGTCCTAGAAGAACTATCTGCAAAGGATGGAAAAGAAAAGATCAATCATCATCAAAATGACAAAATTTTGCTAAAAGTTTTAGGGAAATTTTGGCATGGTTCCGGGGCAATTCCGAAGAAAAACGAAATGCCCCGAAAAAGATAAGAAGCTTGAAGATGAGCTCAACACCACTGTGAGCTCATAATCAATGGAAGATTCTCAAAGAAGGCTCGGACTCAAACATTGCTGCGAGATCAAGCCAGTCTTCTCAAATCTCAGCAAGAATGGAAAAGGGCTCAACATTGTTGCGAGCTCCAAACTCCAAAAACTTGCAAAGCACCTCAAAATCCAGCAAGACTAAGGGAGGGCTCAACATTGCTGCAAGCTCCAAATCCCAATACTTGCAAAAGATTTCCATGTATGCATCATCATGCTTCCAAATCAATTTACTAAAATCATGCATAAAAGAAAATCATCATGCATTAGATGCTAGGAAAACCTTGACAGGATTTGACCAATTCCAACCCAACTTGGTCAAATCAATCAAACTTTGTCAGAGTCAAAATTCATATTGACTTGACCTAGAAACTTTAGCCTTTTATCTTGATGCATCAAACAAAAAAAAAATGCATGAACATCTTGGATTGCATAAACCTCATTATCATGGTGAGCAGAAGAAAAAAAAAGAAGAAAAAAAAATTGGCCAATAGGCCATGGCCCACTGCCACGTGGCAATACGGCCAGGTCCGTACGGACCTATTCGTACAGCAAAAAAAAAAAAAAGGTGCAAAAAAAAGGAAGAAAAAACATGCGGGGCTAAAAGAAAAAAAGAGAGAAAAGAAAAAGAAAAGAGAAAGAAAGAAAAAAAAAAGAGAAGAAGAAAAGAAAGAAAACTTTTCTACTTCTACATGGAGTTTTCTTGGAGGAAGAAAACTTACTTGAAGCCATATATGGAAAAGAAAGAGAACTTGAAGATCTTTGAAGAAGAAGAAGTGTTCTTGATCTTGGAGCACTCTTGAAGACTTTTGCAAAAAGATAGCAATAGGAACAAGAGATCCAACCTCCCCTTGCTTTTATAGAAAAAGAGCGAACCAAAGAGGAAACAAGGAGAAAAGCAAGAAAGTAATTGCTAAAATTAGCAACTTTTCCAAAAGAATGGAGATTTAAGATATTCTCTCCTAAAGAGAAGATTCTTAGAGAAATTCTCTCCAAAAAGAAAGGAATGTGAGATATTCTCTCCCAAAGAAAGATACTTTGAGAAAATCTCTCCCAAAATCAAGGAAACTTGAGAGATTCTCTCCAAGTAAGGATATTTTTAGATATTCTCTACCCAAAGGAGATATTTTTAAATATTCTTTACAAAATGACACCGTATGAGATCCAAGCCATTTTCAAAGCTTAAGGTCCCATGAGTTAGCCTATATGAGCCAGGTTTGACCACCTAGGCACTAAAAGTAGCTTTTAGTCAAAATCCCTCTTACCAAAAGCATACAAAAATGGTTCCATGCCTCTTTTGAGTTTATTGAACCATACAAAAGATTTTCTCCAAGCCTCATGAGCTTTCAAAAAAAAAAAAATCCAAGCCATCCAACCTCATGCACCAAATTAAGCTAAAATCTTGAAATTAACATTCCACAAAAACCCCAAACCACTCCAATGGACCCAAAATTGTCCCAAAAAGTGACCAAAAACCAAATCCAGGTCCCTTAACTTGCCACATACAGCTTGTTAGGTCACAAGGCCAAAACCAAAACCAAAAACCAAGTCTGACCCCCCAACTTGCCACATACAGCTTGTTGGGTCACAAGGTCAAAATCAAAAATCAAACTCCAACCCCCTAACCTGCCACATACAGCTTGTTAGGTTACAAGGTCAAAAAAATAAAAAACCTTTCCTAACCGCCTAATGTGCCACATAAAGCCCTTAGGTTCACAAGGTCAAAAGGAAAACCCAAAAGCCAAAATCCAAAATCCAAACCCAAATCCCTCATGTCATTTCCAAAACTTTGCCTTGAAATGGTACATGATCCCTCACTACCATAAAATCCCCTTGGAAACTCAAAAGGCTATCTTATCGAAAGAAAAATACTCAAAGACTCTTGGTCAAAAGTTCTCCTTCAAGCTTCTCTTCGAGGAACATCAACTCCAAAAGCTTCACACCTCGTCGCTGTACCTCGAGGGGGCATTTGTTGACACCAAAAATGTCACTTTGCCTCTTCACACATTCTCAATATCAAAAGCAACATGGAGCTACATCCTATCACAAACAGGCGAATGCCGCTTCAAGCATTAGATCTTGTCGAAATCAAACAAAAGTTGCAAGATCCTTTAAAACAGCCAAGAGGAGGATACACCTGAAGTTTTGGGTCATTCCAGCATCATTTGGTCTAACTTCACTCCTCTGGCAACTGAACAGGCACTCCCGGCGGCGACAATGTCGAAGACATTAAATCTTCGATCAGAGCCTATGGATGGTCTCAAAATACCTCTAAAAGGCCTCATATCAAATTTCAAATCAAACCGACAACATTTGACCGTCCGTCAACGCTCGAACAGCAAAATCAAGCCTCTCGGCGACAAGAACCACCGAGACCATTACTCATCAAACAGAGCACATGTGTAGCTTCTACAAGTAGCCAAAAGGCTACACGTCAAATTTCAGGTCATTCCGACAACGTTTGACCAAGTTTTGATGCCCGGGAACAAAATCAAGCGTACTGGCGGCGGAGCACCCTGGGACTATGACAACCAAATCGGAGCTAATAGGTCGTCTCAAAATGACTCCAATAGGCTCTCTGTCAAATTCCAAGTCAATCGGACATCGTTTGACCGCACATCAAAGAGCGATATCTTCTTCGCAGTGAAATCAAGTCGAGCAGTGACGGGACCCCAAACGCTTTTAAAACTCCAATAAAAGTCCATGGTTGATCCTATTTATTACTCAAGAAGCTTCATCTCAAATTTCAGGTCATTCCGACATCGTTTGACCTAGTTTTGATGCTTGACGGAAAATCGGCTACAAAGTCTTGGGCTTTTCCACAAAATAGGAAACTTTGTGTTCCGATTTGCATAGCCTCTCATCAGGTTTTCCTCAGAAGAATCAAGCCAATAAATGAGTAAAAATATCAAGAAAGATACAGGAGAAAAAAAAGAAGCAAAAAGATCGAAAAACGGCCGAAGAAAAGGTGACCAAAAGGGGAAAATCCCCCATGGTCTATGGTCGCCGGCGACCTTAGAAGTCCGGGTCGCCGGATTTCCACCGGAAGGCCCATTTTTCGATTTTTTTCGCATTTTGGGAATTCCAGCCCCTATGAGTTTCCAAAAAGTTGATTTTTGATGCTTGAAATCGACTAATCTTCGTCAACATTTCGGATCCGCCATCAAGAGCATAAAATCATCATTGATCGCTCCAAGATCGCCAGCCGGTTGACCAAGAAAGTACACTTTATGCCTGATCGATCGAGAAATCGACAGGACAGATGTCACTGGCCCGCTGTTATCAATCAATGTCTGAAGTTGCATCGCCATCTGACATCAAACAACATGTGGATCCATCGGCAATCATCGCAAGAAGAATTCCAAAAGACGCAGCACGGCTCGCGACTCTTCGAGCGCCCTGGCAACCAATTAACGAAGTTAAATGACCCGATTCATGACAAATTAATGCGGTCATTAACCCATTATTTTGGACGACCCAATCAGTTTTAAGGAAAAAGGAGTTACAAGCCCAAGCAATCATGACTGTAAATTATGAAACTCCCCTCATCATGGAGATTAAAGGTGATTAAATGCCCATCATTCTCCATCGGCCAATCACAAGCTAGGAAAAAGGAGTTACAAAATCAAGAAATAAAAACTTGTAACTCCTCCTCATCATGGAGCATCAATGCCATCAATGCCATCAATACTCATAACCCACCCCATGGCTACCAAGAGCCTATAAAAAGGGGGTCATTCCAAGAAGAAGGGGTCCAGTAACCGGAAATCAGAAATTCAAGAGCCACCCACACAGAGAGCCAGAAAAATCTCCAAAGTCTAGACACTGCGGAAAAAAACTCTGTTGCAGCAAGCACCACAAGGTGATTGAAATCCCTTGGGGGGCACCCCCCAAGGCTAATCTCTCTCTTCTCCTATTCGACATGGCCTAGACGCGGCTCTTCAACCTGTCTATTTGGTTTTTTATGAGATATAGGACCTCTTCTTGGTCTTTATCTTCTAAAAAACTGAAGTCCAAGTCAAGCCAAGAGAATCAAAGCATTATACGTTCTCATCTGCATGGACGATGGTGAAGCCCATACATGACACAATCTCCTGAGAAGTTAGAATTCATTTTCTTACTTTTCTATTGTATTTTGTATTTCTTTTAAAGAGACAAAAAAAATCACAATTCTTGTCTTTCATTATTGATGAGATTTGTAAATTGCCTTTCACGGCAAAATCGCCTTTCACGGCAAACAAAACAAAAATCGCCTCTTACGGCATTCAAAAAAAAACTTGTCTCTTTTCTTAAAAATATGTACAATGAAAAGTTAGAAAAAAAGAGTTGATTTCCTTTCTACTTGTAAAGGTGAATCTCCAGATCACCATCTTTAAATTCCAAGTAAAATAGAAAATCTGGTATACCCGTACAAAAATGTTGATACCCTCCTTCCCTCTCCTTCCCTCCATTCGGCCTTTCGGCAGCTCCAGGGATGGATGAGGGGGGAAGGGAAGGAAACGATTCCATCAACTACCAGCATTCCATGGCGCTCTGAATTGGCAATGAATCGCTGATGTGCAAGGTTTTTCCCTCAAGCTTAGGGGATCTAGCCTTGAAATGGTTTTCCCGTTTAAAACCCAAATCAATCCATAATTTCCGCGAGCTCGCAGGGTCGTTTGTCACTCGTTTTGTGACAAACTCCAAGCAGCCTAAGGATGTTGGGGGCATTGTTCTCTCTTAAAAAGCAAAGTTCGGAAAAGCTTAAAAGAGTTCAGTGCAAGATACTGGCGCCTTTACAATGAGGTGGGGGGAAGTGATGAGTAGGTAGCGGTGGCAACCTTCAAACTAGGGCTACCAAAGGAAAGCCAGCTCCACCAATCGCTGACCAAATGGTCCCTGTCCATGCAGGGAGAGCTAATGGAAAGAATTGAAGAATTCATCAAATTGGAAGAGGACATGGGAGCGCCTGAGCCTAGATGGATTCGCCACACGAATGAAGGACCTAGGAGGAAAGGTGGAGATGGGTCGTGCTGAACCCAAAAGAGCAGCTTATGAAGGGGTATATACGGTCTTTAAAGACCCAATATACAGAATCTTAACACAGATCAAGGACAAGCCCTACTTTAAAAGACCTCTAGAGATGGTGAGCGACCCCGGGCGCCAAAATCCCAACCTCTGGTGTTCTTATCAACGAAAGAATGGCCATTTAATAGAGAACTTTCAAATGCTCAAACAACATTTGGAAGATCTGGTTAAAGAGGGACATTTGAAACAATACATGGAAGACATACCTACAAAGAGGAACCATGGGAGCTCTGATAGGAAGAAGACTAAAAAAGTCACCGAAGGAGAAGGACCTATAGGAATAATTGATGTAGTTCATGGGGCAGTGAACCCATCAGAAGTGACAACCCAATCTATCAGAAGCCAAAGGAAAATGGCAACCCACCTGAAGGAAGTGTACCCAGTGAGTTCTGAGCCGTGCATTGTAAGTAAACATGGGCGAGGAAAGGCAGAGATTTCATTCCCAGATGAAAATTTGCAAGATGTGGTCCAACCTCAAAATGATGCTTTAGTATTGACCCTACGGGTACAGGAGTATGATGTTCGGAGAATACTGATTGATCCGGGAAGCTCATCGGAAATTATGTACGCTGGATTGTTTGCCAAGCTTGGCCTGAGACACTTTGATCTCAAGCCGACCTCAATCACCCTGTTTGGATTCAATGGATGACAGGCAGTCCACCCATTAGGTGTGATAACTGTGCAAGTCGGAGCAGGACCCATTCAACTCGATACGGAGTTTCTTGTGGTAGATGTGCCATCTCCTTACAAAGCAATTATGGGACGGACATGGATTCATCGCATGAAGGTAGTGCCTTTTACTTATCACCAAAGGATCCATTTTCTGACACCCAGAAGAATTATGGAGATTAGAGGAGACCAGGCAGCGTCTAGAAGCTGTCTGATTGCAGCAATAAAAGGAAAAGCAAGAAAGGAAGATCAAAGATGTTTATACAAAATTGCCGACCAAAAATAGCAAATACAGTTAGGTCGGCCAGGAAGAGAAGAGCAGAGCACGGATCTGGCTAACTCAACGATGGAAGAGCTAAAAAGGGTCATCGTGGACGGGGGAGACCCAGAGCGATTTTGGCCGATTGGGATGACGATGATTGAAGAAGAACATAAAAGTTTGGTTAGATTCCTCAATCAAAGCTCAGATGTGTTTGCTTGGACCACATATGAAATGCTCGGAGTAGATTTCGAAGTAATCAATCACAAGTTAGGCATGGACACGAAAGCAAAAGTCGGTAATGCAGAAACAAAGAAAGCTCTCCCTGGAACATCGAATGGCAGTATGTGAAGAGGTTGACAAGCTTTTAGAAGCCGATGCCATACGGGAAGTTCATTACCCAGAATGGTTATCCAATACGGTGGTCGTGCCAAAAAGGATAAAAAATGGAGGGTCTGCGTAGATTTCACCAGTCTAAACAAAGCCTGTCCTAAGGATAGTTTCCAATTCTGAAAATCGATCAGCTCGTGGACTCTACAGCAGGGCATGAATGAATGAACTTTTTGCACGCATAACGAGGATATCATCAGATTGCAATGGAAGAAGCCGATCAAGAAAAGACAGCATTCATAACCCTTAAAGGCGCTTATTGCTACAAACGAATGCCTTTTGAGCTTAAGAATACGGGGGCAACATACCAGAGATAGGTTATGAAGATATTTCAAGATTTAACTGGGAATACAGTAGAAGCATATATTGATGATATGGTGGTGCAAAGCAAGGAAAAGGGAATGCATGAGCATAACCTACGAGCAGTATTTGCCATCTTGCGAAGTCACAAGCTGAGGTTGAACGCATCAAAAGGCTCATTTAGTGTAAGCTTGGGAAAATTCCTAGGGTACATAGTTACCCAAAGGGGAATTGAAGCAAACCTAATCAAATTAGGCAGTGCAGAAAATAGAGCGACCTAGCTCAAAGAAGGAAGTGCAGAAGTTGACAGGAATGCTCACAGCATTAAATCGTTTCTTATCAAGAAGCTCGGACAAGTGTCGACCTATGTTCCTCGCCCTGAAAAAGAAAGTAGAAAAAATATGGGACGAGCACTGCAACGAGACCCTTGCTCAGATCAAACAATATCTGAGCTCTCCTCCTGTGCTTTCCATTCCTAGCCCAGGAGAGGAGCTAATACTATATCTGGCAATTATGGGGCATGCAGTAAGTGCAGCCTTGATGAGAGAACAAGGAAATCAACACCTACCCATCTATTTTTTTAGCAAAACTTTGTTGGATGCTGAGACGAGATACTTGCCATTGGAAAAGCTAGCCTTAGCATTGGTTAGTGCAGCTCGGAAACTTAGGCATTATTTTCAGGCACACACTATCAAAGTCTTAACCGAGCATCCACTGCAAACTATATTTCAAAAGGCCGACCTATCAGGAAGGATGGTGAAATGGGCATTTGAGCTCGGCGGACATAATAAAAAGATGATTCCCCAAAATGCGATCAAGGGACAGGTGGTAGCTGATTTCATAGCTGAATTCACAGTCTGAGAAGAATTGAGAAAGGATAAGGAAAAACAGGTAGATGTGGATTCGGATAGTAAGGGAGAATAGCAGTTGTTTGTAGATGGCGCATCTAATTCGCAAGGATCGGGCGCTGGCTTGGTGCTCGTTATGCCAGACGGAGCAGTGATCAAAAGAGCTATGACATTAGTCTTCATTGCATCAGATAATGAGGCAAAATACGAGGCTCTATTGTCAGGGCTCCGAACCACAAAGAACTCAGAATTAGACGATTGACTGTCCATTGTGACTCGCAATTAGTCGCCAACCAGCTGACTGGCGAATATACGATGATCGGATGGTTGTGTATGTCGTAGAAGCACAACAATTAATACAAGAGATTGGAAAGGTCAAGGTAAAACATGTGGGATGGGAGGAGAATACGCATGCTAATGGCTTGGCCAGTCTGGCGACAACCATCAAATTCGAGCTCAGAAGAGAGATCATTGTTGATTTCCAACCATTCCCAACTATAGGAGACCAAAGATTCATGTGTACTGAGCAAGTTTCGGAAGGTCAGAGTTGGATGATGCCGATCATCGAGTATCTGAAGGATGGATCACTGCCATAAAATTGAAAGGAAGGATGGATGGTTAGGAGGAAAGCAACCAAATTCTGGTTGTCGCCAGAGGACAAGTTTTATAGACGATCATACTATGGTCCTTACTTGCCATGTGTGAGTCCAGACAAGGTGGAAAACCTGCTTTGCGAAATCCATGAAGGATCCTGCGGGGGCGCACATTGGAGGAATAAGCTTGGCCCACCGAACCATGTATCAAGGATATTGGTGGCCTTACATGCAGAAAGATGCTCAGCAATTCGTACAGAAATGTGAGAAATGCCAACGCTTCGGTAAAGAAATTCATCAGCCAGTCGAGCAACTTAACTCAATAATAAGCCGTTGGCCACTTGAGAAGTGGGAATTCAACATTGTTGGGCCCATGCCAAGAGCAGCAGGAAATTGCCGATTCCTTATTGTAGTTATTGATTATTTTACCAAGTGGGTAGAAGCGGAACCTTTAGCTCACATTCGAGAAGGTGATGCTCGAAAGTTCATATGTAAAAACATCATTACAAGATTTGGAATACCTCGGGCGATAGTGACTAACAATGGAAAACAATTTGAAGGAAAAGCATTCAGACGCTTGTGCAAACTATACGGTATCCGGCATCACTTCTCAACCCTTGTTTACACATAAAGTAATGGCCAAGTAGAAAGCTCCAATAAGACCTTGCTTGATGGTATAAAGAAAAGGTTGAGCGAAGCAAAGGGGAGAATGAGTGAATGAGCTTCCTAATGTCTTGTGGGCTTACCGAACAACCCCACGGAGATCGACTGGAGAGACTCCTTTTTCTCTTGCATACGGAATGGAAGCCATAATTCCCTTGGAGATTGGCCTACCGATGATGGGGACAGAAGCTTATGATCATGAGCAGAACAAAGAAAGAATTGTTGTACATTTGGACATAATTGAAGAGTGAAGGGAGCAAGCCTTAATCAAGTTGGTTGCCTATCAACAACAGTTAGCTTGGAGCTACTAAAAGAAGGTATGAGGACAACATTTTAAGGTAGGAGATCTGGTCTTGAGAAAAATTCTCCCAAATGCAAAAGACCCCAACCACGGCAAGGTTGGGCCGACCTGGGAAGGACCGTATAGGGTAACCTCAACTGGAGGAACATGAGCTTATCAAATGGAAACCTTTGAAGGGAAGGCGCTAACAAGACCATGGAATATAGCAAATTTTTTAAAAAAAATTGTACTTCTGATCTTTGTACCAAAGAATTCATCAGCTCTTTATCGCTTGTTAGAACTTTAAGGTGCCAAGAGTGGAATCAAATTTTTAACCTTTTTTTGTTCCTAGGAATTAAAAAAAGCTTGTGTTTTGATTATCTCGCAAATATACTTGTGCCAAGGATAGAACTTCACTGAATCTATGTTTGTCTGAGGACCCGTCATAAGGCATTCCTTATCAGGGACGACCTCACAGAAGTAAGGCCAAGGCCTAGTAATTGAAAGGCGACATAGGGTTCACTACTTCGTGCCGAAGGATAAAAACCTAACTGGGAAAAGCCCAAACTAGGTGCGCTGCACTGATCTCTTTTTTAACTAATAGCTTGGCATGACGATGCAAGCATTAGGCCAAAAAGAAAGTTCGGGAAGGGCCGATAGTGGTAGTGTGAGCATATATATAAAAAAAAATATAGCATTTCATTCAAAATGAATTAGCAACGGCCCATAGTTTGGGCAAACATTTGTCCTATGCACAAAATGAAAAGATATCATGCCAACAGGTCAAGCAAGCTGGCCATCAACGCGGCCGCCATACAACAAAAGGCAAAAAGTTCATTTAACAAGGCAAAATTTTTCACAATCGAAGAGACATATCACTTGGGGACATTAGTAACAAAGGAAACAAAGTCGGCATCTAGGGAGGGGCTCTCAATCCCGCCCACACTAGAAGACGGAATAACATCGTCGGCCTGAATATTAGAATAGGATTCGACAGGCAGCAGGGGAAGAGGAGCCTGCTTAGACAAATTAGCATATCTAGCCCAAAGAGGAAAGTCTTCGAGAATTTCAGCATCACCCAGAGCTACATCATATCCTCACTTGAAAACTGGAGATTTGATTTGATCGACTTGCTGCAAATACATCGCTTTAGTTTCCTCAAATTGATCGTCCTTGGACTTCTCAACAGCCTCCCTAATCTCTTCTTCTGCCTTAGCCTGATTGGAGCAAAGAGCTTCAAGCTCCATTTCAGCTGCATCAAGACGACTCTTGACAGCGACTATCTGAGCTTCGGCGATCTTAGCTTTTTTGGAAAGTGTGTCGACATTAGACTCAGCTTGACGCCGAGCAGCTTTGGAGCTCGCAAGTTCTTTTTCTAAATCCTCCACGTGGCATTGAAGCTTCTTCAGACGGTCGGCAGCAGTAAACCATTTCTGAAGAACCTGAAAACAAAGAGGAAAGCTATTAGAGACACGCTTAGAAAGAAAAGAAGGGAAAATAATAATTGAACTAAAATTTGACATACCAAAAAGCAATACTGGACCCCTATGGATACCAGCTCATCATTAGATAGGGCACCATGCAGATTCATATTGGAGAGTAGGAGTGCAGATTTGCCCAAAATAAGTGCCAAAGATGGAGGCCCAGAGACTCCCTAGCCCAAAGACAGAGAGCTAAGCGAACCCTTCCGACCTGAAGAAGAACCGAGCTGAGGAGGCAACGGGGTCAGACTTGTTGGAAATTTATACTAAAAACATACTTAATGTATTTGTCTTTGATTGATTCATTTTTTAGTATATTTTGTCTTTTCATCTAACTGAGATTTTCAGGAGTCTCGGCAGGCTTAGCAGGATGCTTGTTCACCTTTTGCAAGTGCGAATCAGGAATCAAATCAGATGCCGATCTCTATCCAAGTGCTGAAGAAGGCCCAGGAAGGGAGGCCTTCCCGGTTCTAGTGGCCAGAAGATCGTCGAGGCTGTCAAAGAGATTCCTTGGTTTATGGCGAGACATCTCTGGAGAAGGTCAGCTGGCGACAAGCGAGGAGGAGTTATCAGAAATATTTAACACAGGAGTTTGCTGACGATTGGCAAAGGATGAGGAGCCACTAGAAGGAACAACACCTTTTGATAACCTCTTAGTGCCGGAAAGTTCCTCCCGAGCAGAAATGGTCGGTGGCGGATTGAGTGGGGGCAAGAGAATGAGAAGTAGAGGACTGAGTGCTTGAAGTAGTGCTCACCCGCAAAGGACGAGAAGGCTTGACAGCAGGTACCTTTCACCTCTTAAAAAGGGGATCCGACGTATGCCAAGGTGGAAGTGCTAAGAAGCTATCATATGAACGTGTATATCCAAGCAAAATGTGAGCAGCTCGGCCCAACCTTTTAGCTCGGCAGGTCCTCGAAATTCGACTACACGATTCGGTTCTTCAGTCTGAACAAGAGATTGGGGGACACGGTTGATTGTAGCATCTAAAAGAAAAGCAGAAGAACGGTTAGTAAAAAAAATATAACAGAAAGAAAAACAAGAGGGGAAGCTCCAGAAGAGAAGAAAATTTGACTTAGGGAGCCTAGGGATCGAGGAATCGTACGAGAGATCCCACCCCAAATGATTGGCGATTCCCAATTTCCACTCACAATGATGAAATCTCCTTTTCTGGACTTATTAGAATCCGGGAGATAGTGGACAAGAAGTTTTTTGGAATCCCTACATTTGGAGTAGAAAATCGATTTGCTACTATCTAAAGGAATTAGCATATAACAAGACAGGATATATCAAAAAACCCAAGGCTTGTGCCAAGCTCCCTATTCAGTGCAGAGACCCCCATAATAATGCGATAAAGATTGGGAGAGCATTGAGTATGAAAGAGGTTGGTTAAAGAAAGGAAGAGAACTAAGAGCGGATCGAGGGGAAACCTAACCCCGCCTTCCAAAATGGCGATGGCCGGAAAAGGCAACCTGTCTCGGGATCCAAACTCTAGGGATTCGTCGGACCGTGGGGCATGGATCTGAACATCAAAGGGATGTTATATTTCCCTAAAACTAGAAGTCCCTTTCAGAGTAAGAAGCAAATCTTTAAGATTTCCCATTGAGGAAGATAACACTTACCACAGGTCAAAAAGAAGAAAAAAAGATGAGGCAGAAACCAGAGAAAAAGATGTGAAATAAGAAAGAAGGAAGAAGAAGATAGAAGCCGAAGAAAGAAGGAAATGATTTATAGATTGACACATGATAGAATTTCGATAGGCAAATCAACTCGGTAAGGATGCGTGTTCTAAAAAATCTCAAGCCCCCCTATTCCCTCGGAAACTAGAGAGGGAAGGCTAGCTTGGGGCGGGGGGGGGGGGGGGGGGGGGGGGGGGCGCAGTTGTGGGGGAAAATTCAAATTCTATGCTGACCATGTTTGGGCTGAGATCAACCCAACCCGATCCACTATCTAGCCCGGGTCATTAAGCCCATTAAGGAATTCAAAACTGCCAACGTGCGGTTATCAGGGAATTGATTCCTGGATTCAAGACGCCATGACTTGAGAGCTGGAAGTTACCAAATTATCAGGGAAAAAAGGAAAACTACGTAGGTAGTGGGAGAAATCCAGGAAAATGGCAAATATATATTGAGAAAGGGATCAGACAAAAAAGGTATGAAATACATCCTAAAATTGCAAAGTAAAAAGAAGAAGAAACAAAGTCAATTTGGCTAACTTAGGCATCGGAGAAACCTTGGTCGGATAACCCGATCGAGTTTTCACGGTGATTTTCTGTGATTAAGGGAAAGAGAATCTATAAAAGGCAGCAGAAGAGCAATTCTCCTCTGACGAGCAATGTTGTCATGTTCGTCTTCGGATCAAACAAAACGAGTTCTTGCAACCCCTCATGGTTGATGTCCATTGACAATTGTTGGGACAACAACGATAGGCTAGCTCTGACCCCCCACGTCCTTGTACTTCAACTGTGGACGTACTTTTATGTGCTTTTGTGGATGTATATTGGATGTATGATTATTGTGTATTGTGGATGTCGTTGTTTCTTGTCTTTAATTGTCGACATTGTTACGGTTGGATCTGGATACGATGGTTACGGATATGATAAGGTTACTTCTGCAGGTTACTTCCGTTACTGGGTGACTTTGATGTGCTTATGTGATTTATATGATGTTTTGATGATGATAGCTTCTCTTATCTACCTAATATGTTGTATCAAACATCTGTTATATAAATATCTCAATTATCGTTCATGCATTACACTCCACACCGTTTTCTATTGCACTTTGATATTTTATATTATTATCAAGATACTAATCACACAGGTACAATTGGGATCATGTATGGTCTTCTTTTCTATCTATTAATATAACCTATTGCCATCTAAACATACCTATTTGCCTGGCTCATCGAGCCTAACCCAATCCTTGGTGTTTTCAGGTATCTTCTCTTCCGCTTTCCTTGATTGGTAGAATTTATTGGCGGTTGATTCGTTAGCATAGGGTTTAGAGAATGATGCAGTTGGTGCATTGAGAGGCGTCTATCACTTAGATCTCTATTCTTTCCTTTTCTTGTAGCTGGCCTCGTTAGCTTAAGATTGAATAGTTAGTTTAATTATGGAAAGTACCTTGTAATCCCTTAAAGTGCTATAAAATTATAGGGCTTTATCCATTTACTTGCTCATATGAGATCCACACTTGATTATATTATTGGATTTTTTGCATCTCTTGAATACTTTCTCATAGCATCTTGAGATTCAAGGTGCCGGGATTTTTGGGCGTTACAAAGAGCCAAATACGACGCTGTTGAGATTTGGGAGTTTTCTACATCATAGGATGTAGATTTGGGGATTTAGAGGAGAGAGATGGTTGGATAGAACGAGGGAGTCGACAACGCTTCTATCGCTATTACTACAGAGAAAGCCTGAGTGACGGTTGAAATCCGGAGTAGGTGGGGAAGAAGAAGTAGGGTTTTGGCCTGGATATTTTTTGCCAATTTTGGATGGGGGTTTGAATGAAATCGATTGGAGTTCTCAATATTGGACTGGGGTGACACTGGTCATGGGTGGTGCACACTTAGGTTTCAATTGGTGCATGGCCCATGTAAGCCATAGCCCTTTAACGGAGTCCTAGAACTTACCTGGGGGTGGCCGCATCTACGTACTATAACATGTGTCCGCTTCTGTATGAAATGATATTGAAACTCTTCCAAAATGGTGTGAAAGCTTTGGAAATCACATTTATATGGCCTGATGCAGTTTCATGTGACTTCTTTGATGTTGAAGATGTATGAAGAGACGTAAGTGACATTTTTTGTGTCAACAATCCCCCCCATGAAGTGGCACAAGCCCAAATTTGACACTCCTCTAATTGTTATTTATAGTTGGATTATAGTCTGAAAAAATGATGCCTTTTAATACAATTAAACTTTGGGCCATAGATCAAATGGGTAGGATGATCTCATGATGTTGATATTTTGCATACTTATAGGTTTTATTCATATATTTTGATGTCCTACCTCCCAATGATTGGCATGACCTTAGGTGGTCCCTACAAGGGGGTGCTCACTTGCTTGGGAGAGCATGGTCCCACCTCCTAATGGCGAGCATGGCCACAATGGGCCCCACAAGTCTGTGTTAAGGAGTAAGGATAGGTGCTCCTAATAAGTGCTTGAGAGGGTGCCTTATATCAAAACCTCCTTCTGGGGAACATCTGTAGGTAGATGATTTGATCGGATGGTCAAAGAGGTGTGGGGCCCGTCCAAAGATTAGGATCCCCTCAAATTGAAGGCATTGACCGTGATAATTGTGACATCCCTTGTAGGAACATTTCTCCACACACACATACACACAAAAAAAATATAGATATCATTTGCTGTCCAGGTTCACAAGAATGGAATTAGATGGAGCCACATTGTTAGGATCCTAAATAATTATAGGATTTAATTGGACACGTTACATTAATTTCTATGCTTTTGGTAGATTGGTCAGATCCATAATGTTTATCATCAAAGTCAACTTCTACGCCTCGAGTTTGAGTCACAGCTAGGCATGTCAAATGGCCCGGTCTGGCCAGCCCTAACCTCGGCCCGCTCGTGCCACGGGCCGGGCCGGCCCGACCAACCAATGAAATGGGCCGTGCCGGCCGTGCTCGGCGTGCCTATTTTACTTTTTTTCCCGATTAGTTTTTTTCGTCTTTTCGGTATTAAAATTAAAAATTAGAACATAAGTACGGAGAATGACAAAGATATATAAGTGGTTAGGTCAAACTCGACCTACTCATGTTCAAATAATTAATATTAATTGAACAAAAAATCCTTTTAAAAAGCCTTATTCTCTCACCTAAATTTTATATTTATTATGGCTATGGCTATATATATTGGTTGGTTGGGACCTAATATCTGATTGGACACATTCCAAAGAGACACCTGTAATTCCAAGACGTGATCTATGGTCTGAGGCACAAGTGAAGAGACTAAATTATACTTAGAGCTGATTATGTTTTAATGGGATAATATAATCATAATAAAAGTAAAAGTAATATTATATATATTTTTTGGATTACTATTATAAGTTTATAACTATTGACTGGGCCAGAAAAGAATATTAAAAAGGGATGTAATTTGGTTCAATAAATTTAGGTTTGGTTTCAATTAGACCTAAGTTCTCAACCTATTTTCCAAGCTTACCTGGCCAAACAAAGCCATTTAGTAATATTTGGTAGGTGCCAAAATAAAAAATGTATAGAAGAAGTTTGTGTTCTATTTGGGCCTAATTTCCACTGTGATTTTGTGACAATGGGCACACTTGTTATATAATGATTGACATCCTTTGTATTTTTTTTGGTAAATAAAAATTTGATTAAAAGAAAAAAGAATTGGAGGGTTAGAGTATTTATTGACTTTGTAAAATTGAAAATGACACAAAATACCTCTTATATGACCGTTTTATGGCTGTTAGGGGGGTTAGCGGGCCAGGCCTATCGTGCCTAGCGGGCCGTCGAGGCTAGCCCACATGGGTTGGCAGGCCTGGCGGGCAGTAACAAACGGGCCCAGGCTCCTCAGCCCAGCACGGCCCATGTCACGGGCTGTGCCCTATGGGCCGTGCCGGGCCACGGGCTGTTGATTGGTTCGGCACGGCCTGGCCCATTTGACATCCCTAGTCACAGCCACTACAGTTGCCATGGATACGGCTATCTGGATTAGAGTGTGAGCTATTCCAAAAGGAAACAATGACTACCTATTATCAGAGTGAAAGTCGTTGAGGACATTACTTTTAAAAGTGTGGTGGTCTATTACTGTCCTAACTAGTTATAAGATTTTATTTGATGCGTTCCGTCAATCCTACCTGTTCAATTTTATGATGCATCCAAAATGGCCCCTAAACACAAACCAAAACATAATCAGTTTATTTTGTAAGTTTTAAATCAATTTTATTTTATCTAACATTTCACCATAGTTAGACAAGATAGATATTTTATATATCAAGGAAACGCCACCATCTTGAGAATTTCCAGTACTTTCTTGTGATTGAAAATTGCAGGAAGCTTCAAACACACTGCTATCAGCTAACGGATTCGGTCGCCCACAGAAGAACCCTTCTTACGTTGGAAGTATAATACCAAGTACCACTCAGCCAATCTAGCAGAAAAACATGGGAGGAAAAAGGAAGTGCTGAAGTTCTCATTTCTCAACTAGGTTTTGACTGTGGGGCCCACTTCCTAACCATCAAGCCGAATTCAAATCCTACCCATGATAGGACACAACTTCCTGTTGATCTCCACCATTAATTAAAAAAACACCTCACCAAGTGATCGAATGCAATACCAAAATTCCACTCAATCAGATGGGACCCCTAACCTCCTATTGATGATGATAGGATGCTATCAATTTCTTTTCTTCATCAAAAAATGGTTGGGACTTGGGATCCAAAGCCCACATGTCCGTCTACTAATGTACTCTTTCTCGTTGGAAAAATCAAAGCCGTCCAAATAGCTAATCTCACTATATCAGAGGTGGGCCACTCTGGGCCAGAGATCAACGACCGAGGATTGACTGAAATCCCTCATACCATGTTTACTTCCCACAGGATATATATATCATTTTATGGCTTTCCCCGCTCGGTTTCTTCATACCTTAGACAATCTTCTTAATTTCAATCTCTCCCTCCTCCCTGGTCCCTCCCTCCCCCGTTGCTTCCTTTCTTCTCCATCTGATCTTCTCTATTTATTTAAGAAATCCTCTTTCCCTCTCTAGTTTTCCTTGTTAAGGGAGGATTTCTCATTCCGTGGAATTCAGATTCCCAGCAGGCCTAGAAGCAGATCTACTCTATTCCGGTTTTCGATAGACAAATCGGACTTTTGCTTGGTTGTATATCCATGGATTATTGACAGGAAGAAGGAATTTGTTTTGTTGGTTTTGCTGTTTTCTCGACGGGGATTGATGAAAAGGCCGAGAGAGGAGGTTTCCATGGGTTCTCAGCCCAGGCGTTCTGGAGGAGAACCTCCGTAAGAATCTATAATATCTCTTTCTCTTTCTGTCTGTGTTTGTGGGTTTGTTTGTTTGGTTTTTCCCCCTAATTCTTTTGTTTAGGTTGTGATTTCTGTTTTTGTTATGTATTTCTATCATCTGGTGGTTGAGGAAAGTGGCTTGTTTTAGTGATTATGTGTACATGTGCGTGTGCGTGATTTTGTAGATTGGAATGGGAGATTTTGTTATGGCTTTGATCTGTTGTTTGGGATTGATTTTTTTTTTCTATGGGTTTGTTGAATAATCTATATTCTCTCTCTCGCTCGTTGTCTATATGCTGATTTCTTTTCTTGCATTCTATCGTCTGGTGGTTGAATAAGTGGATTTTGTGCGTGTTTGTTGAAGAAAGTGACTTGTTATGTGTGTCTGCAAATGATGGCCAGATATGGATACATGGACAAACACGGATATGGGGATCGGGGATACAAACTCTACACTTATGAAAATCGAGGACACGGATATGGGTGTCTTTTTTTTTTTTTTTCTTCTTTAGATCACTTCTGAATTAATCAAATGATCACTGTTTGCATCCCGTTCAAACATTTTTTGTGTGGAGCAGTAAGAAATTTAAAAGGGATATATGAAATCATGTATTTGGTTGGTAGGATATGCAAACTTGTACCCTAGACGTATCTGTGCAGTACCAGATACCAATATAAGTGTCGTATCGATCGGTTCAATATGGATATGTTGGGCTTGTAGAGGTATCTGGGCATCATAGGACTGTCTGCATGCTATATACAGATATACATACATAAATACACACACACACGTGTGTGTTCGCTTTTGTAGAATGTGAGGGGAGATTTTCTTATGGCTTTGATTTGTTTGGGATTGATTAATTTATATGGGTTTGTTTTCGGGGGTGGAATGAAGGTCTGGGCAAACGACAGGTACCCAGAAACTGACTACGACTGATGCACTGGACTATCTCAAGGCTGTCAAGGAGATGTTCCAAGATAAGAGAGAGAAATACGATGAATTTCTTGCTGTCATGAAGGATTTCAAGGCTCAGAGGTTTGGTTATTGGAATTGAGTATTGATTGCAGTCTTTGCTTATTTGGGTCCTTGTTTCCTTTAGTGGTAATATTTTTGTGGTCTTTTTGTAACTGGCAGGATCGACACCACAGGTGTTATATCGAGAGTAAAGGAACTATTTAAAGGGCATCGGGATCTTATTCTTGGTTTTAATACCTTCTTGCCTAGAGGCTATGAGATCACCCTCCCTGACGATGAGCCTCTGCAGAAGAAGCCGGTTGAATTTGAGGAAGCAATCAATTTCGTAAACAAAATAAAGGTACAAAGGAGAAAACTTTTAAAATTGTCACAAAATGACTTCTCTCTCTTTTTATATATATATATATATATTCTGTTGTCCCTCACCATAACATGGTGAGGGATTGATGCACATGAATATTTCCCTATATATATATATATTCTTTCAGTTAGTTTGATTGTCATAATGGTGTCTCCAGACCCGGTTCCAAGACAATGAGCATGTCTACAAGTCATTCCTAGACATTCTTAATATGTATCGCAAGGATAACAAGTCCATCAATGAGGTCTACCAAGAGGTTGGTATATGCAGTATCATTTTAGATTCTTCTCTCATGTTTTAATGGCTACTCTTCTGGGTTATGTTCATCTCCAGAGTTGATCACTACCCTCCCCCTTCTCTCCTAATTGTGTTGTTTTTTAATAGGAAAAAAAATAACTCCGATTCTGCCATAGAATCCAGTAGGAACATAAAATGGCTTTGTTGTTTCTTTGCAGGTCGCAGTATTATTTGTGCATCATGATGATTTGCTTCTGGAGTTTCGACATTTTCTACCTGATACATCAGCAACAGTTCCTATGCATTCTGGAAGAAACTCATCTGGAACGTTTTTGCGTCGAGATGAGAGGAGCTCTGCTGTACCCACAGTTCGGCAAATGCATGGAGATAAGGTACTTATCTGGGGTTCTTTGAAGTTCTCATTGGTTCTAGCTACATAACCGTTTTCTATGTGCTTTATGCCAGAGGGAAAGAACCATTATTTCCCATATGGATCGGGATCTTAGCGTCGATCGTCCTGATCCAGATGATAAGGGACCAGGCAAAGCTGATAAAGAACAGAGAAAACGAGCAGAAAAAGAAAGAGAGAGGAAAGATGACAGGGATAGGAGAGATCGTGATAGAGATGATAAGGACTTTGACCATGACGGCAATAGGGATTTTGATGGGATGCTCCGTCTTTCCCACAAGCGGAAATCTTCTCGTAGGGTTGATGATTCTGCTGGTGAGCATGGGGAAGGTGCTGAGAACTTTGGAATGCATCCCATTTCAGTTTCCTCACATGACGATAAAAATGCCTTGAAAAGTGAGTAACTATTTATTGCATTTTACAATATGGCTATGTAGTTTATTTCTGTTGTGAGTGGCTACTTTGTTAACTATTCAGTGAAGTTCGCCAACAAAAATATCATTGAGCACAATATTTAAATAAATATATATATATATATATATTTGGGGAAATGCTCCTATGAGAGTTACTCTCACACTACTATTTAGGTTGTTGCCATTGGATTTGGATCCAATGGGTCCCCCCACCTGCTACTCTCATATTAGTGTGAGTTACTCACATAGGAGCATTTCCCATATATATATATATATATTGAACACATCATGAGAGTCAGGTCATCTAAAGGCCAAAGTGGCTGACAAGCAAGCTTGGCTCCTAAAGCTCAGCTTAGTTATGCACAAGCTAAGCCACGTTAAGCCCCACTCAGTCCAGTTCTCTCATGGGTCTAGCTCAACTAGGCCTACTTAGCTCGGCTTGACTTGACTTGAGTTCTGATGGGGTCAACAAGTGCTCCCATTCAGCTCATTATAAAAACATTTATGTTAAAGTTTTTATAAAACTAGTTCAACGAGGTGTTGTCTGTTGGAGTGGGAATGCACTAAGGGCCCGCGTTTGGTTATGGACAAATTAACTGCATATATCAAATATGAAGCTCCATGGTATATGCTGTTCACATATGATATGATAATAATCATTCAAGAAAGAAAGCAAGTGGATGATATGGTAGCAAGGATGAAAATAGCGGTAGCGGCGGGCGTAGCGGCCTGCCGCCAAAACGCTACGTAGCGGGCGATACGTAGCGGCGTAGCGGTGCGATTTGGAAAAATCGTCAAAAAAATATGAAAAAATTCTAGAAAATCTAGAATATTGGAAAATGAGAGAAAATGTATTTTTTTTGCAAAAGTAACTAAGGTAAGGGGGCGTAGCGGTCCCCTCACTGTATAAGGTCCTGTATCGCTGTCTAAATAGAAAATAATAGTATAGATCATTTTTTTCATATGTGTTCATGTTCCTTAGTTATGCTAACTTAGAAACTAATGAAAGGCTTATAAAAGAAAAAACTATGTCATGAAGCCAAGACTTAAGAGTACCTAGAGAAAAAAATACATCTACCAAAGGGGGTGTCTAATAGGATGTACTTAGAGAAGAATCATTGAGAATAACTCTTTGTATCGACTATAATTCGGCAAGATAATGTGCTTTTTGGTGTTCTTTTAAACATAAAAGAGTAGAAGACTTGTGTAGAAATGTTATTTGGAGAGAAGAAAAAAAAAAAAAAAGAGTCTTATTATGCATTTTAAAAAAATTTGAAAAGTAGGAATTTTCTCACCCCGTAGCGGCCGTAGCGGACCGTAGTTGCCCCGTAGCGGCCCCGTAGCGGCCCGTAGCGGCCGTAGCGGCCCCGTAGCGGACGTAGCGGCCGCTACGGGTGCGGCGGCCGATAAATCGGCCGTAGCGTAGTGGTGGCGGCCGCTACGGCCGATTTAGCGGCCGCTACGCTACGTAGCGGCCGCTATTTTCATCCATGTATGGTAGAGCTTTGGAGAAAGATGTTGGACTCAAATGGGTTGATGATTAGCAGATCAAATACATAATATATGGAGTTCAAGTTCAGTGGATCTCTAAGTAGTGAAGTTGAGATAGCCAAAATTGAAACAACTTGGTATCTCAATATTGCAGGATAGGGTAGCTATGAGTTGTGCCAATCGACTGAATTCGAACCTAAAGGTTGAATCCCAAGCATAAGCTTGAAATAGATCCGGTATTTCACACCCAAGATCACCACTTGCACCCATTCACCACACACTTCATTAATCTATCGATAGGGAAGGGTGGGTGTTTTTGTGTGCGTGCATGTAGGGAAGAACAATTTGCGCACAATATGGTGCGGTCTGGCTTGTGGGGCCCACCTGGGTCCATTCCAATCATGGGGGAGGGATGGAAACATCTCAACAAGACTAGAAGTGTGCAACATATCAACCCCAGGAGGCCATCCTAACCACTTGATCTGTGGCCTTCAAGTTTAATGGTTGTAAGGAAAGTAATCTTTTTTTTGGGATTTCAATCCAACGATGAGTGATGGGGGATGAGTGTGAAATTTGGGCTTATGGTAAATCACTGGGTGTAGTGTATGTGAGTAGGGTTACTTGATCATAGGTGGACCAGGTGGCCTAAAAATAGGGTAGACCACATGGTTTATTTGCGTAGGTGATTCTTACCTATATTCTTTTACATTTCTATATCCATACACACACAGAGGGAGTGGTTAGCCAACCCTAGTTAGGTGGTCGAGGCTTATTAAGATCCTCCGTGGAATACCTCTTAAGATCTTCTCCTATTTTGAAACAACTTAAAAGAGAGCAAAAGATTTGGAGAAGTTGTGTTCGGTTAATGCTCCCAACCACTCTATTTATAATGGAGTCTCATATACGCTATTAGCAATGATCTTATCTATGCAAGTAATGCAGTAATACCCAATGAGAACGGGGTCGATCCACAGGGAGTGGAATGCAACTAACTTGTACCTGTCCTAGAAAAATCTAAAACTAACCTAAGAAAATCTATACAACCAGCCACTAAATTTTGAAAATTAAATTAATTACAAAGTTTACAACCAATTAAAAAGTTCAAAACTAAAATCCCTAGACTAATAACCTATACTAGTAAACTGCAACCAACATAAACATGTTAAAACAACCAATTTGTGAAAATAAAAGAAAAACCAGAAATTAAAAATTGAAAATCGGATTATGGAGGAATTGTAATCCAAGGGCTTGGAATTTCGGATCCGTTGTTTTCTAAGCATTAAAAATATGTATGTCTTAATTCAGTCCCTTCCATAAGGATGAGGCAAGATGTGGGTTCTAGATTGTTAATTATGAGGGATATCACACTCGTCTAGGCTCCAACAAAATATTTTCATTACTAGAGGTCCCTAAGCATTCCATATATCTGGAGAAGATATAAAATCAAAGAAACATAAACGATGAAAATAAATTAACAAACATAAAAAACCACACCTTTTACTGAATATGTCCATCCATAGAATAATCAAAGAATTACAACTTCACCTTCCTCCTTGAATTACAATTTAGAAAATCACCCCTCCGTCTTCATCTTCATCTTCTTCTTCTTCAATAAATTACGTTTATAGCCTCAAGGAAGAACAAAGAAAAAAAAAAAAAAAAGGAAGAATAAAGAAAAGAGAGGAGTCTGCGTGGGACGTCCCCCCTTGGGTCTCTTTATAACTCCTGCAACAAACTTGCTTCCCCTCCAAGTCTTGTGGATTTAGAATTGGCTTGCACTCCAAGTTTGAATGAAATTAGGAAGGTTTTGGTGAGAGAAAACGAGATTTTTGAGTGATTTAGAAGCTCTTTCCTCTTTGAATTCCTTGGTGTGCAAGACTTTCTAATTCTGGTCCCACTTTGTAGCTTCGTGGGAATTTCTTGCATGGACCCACAAATCCGAAAATTATTTTTAATGGGAAGAATTTTAGAAATTTTCTAGCTTAAATAGGCCCCACATGGGGCGTGCACATGCTTGGTTCTCCCTTGGACGTCCAATGTGTGTAGGAAGCTTCCTTGCACGCAAATTTTTCTCCTCTTTCTTCTCTCCTTTGCGTCCAACTCTTTCCAATCTCCTCTTAAATTCAAAATTCAAATTCAAATTTTCAAATCTTAAAAGATAAGGAGAGAATCTTCCGAAAATTTTGTGCAACACATGGAATGGGACCTCACCATGGTTGCCCCCTCCTTAGAATTCCCGCCCAAGGAGGTGTGGGTCCCATGGTGGCTTCTTCTTCACCTTTTCTTCTTTAATTCTTTTCTTCAATTTCTCTCAAAGCGGGCCCCGAAATCTGAATTCTTCCTATTTAAAATCAAAGAATAATGCAATTAGGGTTGTAAACGGGTCGGTTCCGGTTCGTGTCCATGGTGGGCCCAGAACTGGAACCGTTAAGGAGAAGGTGGAACCGGATCCGGACCTGGAACCGTTTCAGAACTAGTTTCTTGGCTCCGGAACTGGAACCAGAACCATATATGGGATGGGCCTAGATCCGGGTCCGGGTCTAGGTAGAGAATAATATTAAGAAAATATGGTTTTTGGAGAGATTTTCGAAAATTGAGGTAATATGTCGGGTCTCGGGTCCACAGGTCCGAATCAAGGTGGAACCGGACCCTTACCCATTTACTTATCGGGGCCTAAATAAGGACCCAAGCTTAGTTTTTAATGGGTCGGAACCTTCGGGTAATCAGAGAATTTTGATCCATTTACGTCCCTATATGCAATGCGTAGAACCCAATTCGACATGCACGAATGTGTATGAATATTCCGCGTTGATCGATTTTTTGTGTAGAATGCAGTGGTGCAAAGAAATCATGTATGTTCAAGTGTGAATCAAAAGTTATTAAGTGCGATAATAGAATAAACCAATTGAATAGTTTCACCAAAATCATGCAATTTTGTGAATTTTGAATGATTTTGACATGAATTCAACTTTGGATGATCAAATGCATGATTTTATGAAACTCAATGTAATTTAATGAAATCAACCTACTTAAGTCCATAAATTTACATGCAATGATGCAAATGAAAGGCAGTTTTATGGACTTATCATATGACTAACTACTTGAGCCTAAGAACATGTATGATAAATGAGAACCTATCAAATAAAGGTGATACACTAGAGATTATGGTACACCAAGGACCAAACCATATGATATTAAGTGTGTTCACACCCCCGCTTACGCTCATAATAGTGTGCGGGGAGCATTGGAGCTTGGATAGCAATGGCTGAAGCTGGGGAGTGGGATGAGGCATTGTCAGAAGATCATTAGGCTGATGTATAGAGGAGAAAACACGGAGAATAATACTGTGCTAGCAAATATGATGGTGAAGAAAGTGGTAGCTGATCTCAGTATGCTTGGTGTGCTCATGGAAGACATCATTGTGAGCAAACTAGAGAGCACTCACATTGTTACAATATAAAGGCGTCGAAGCAGATAATAAGATACCCATATCAGCAAAGAGCCAGCAAAGTCAAATAATCTTAGCTGTAGTATGAGTTACTTAAGGCACGATATTCAGTCTTAGCTATGGTTGTAAATTGCATTCAGTTCTGACCAATTTAGGCTGCAACGTAACGGAATTGGGCTGCGGCATAATGGACCCCGCCGCCCTCACCCACCCACACATAGACACAAAAAAAAAAAAAAAAAAAAAAAAAAAAATAAAATATTTCGGACAACAATTTTGGATAGTTCCATCCATTCTGGCCGGCATGATGACCCAAATCGGTCAATTCTAGCTGGAACCCCAAACCAAACCAAACCAAACCAAACCAAGCCTTTTCCCACTAAGTGGGGTCGGCTATATGGATTTGATGACGCCAATCAAATCTGTTTAGGGCTATGTCCTCCGTTAGATTCATATAGGCAAGGTCATGTTTAATAGTTTCTAGCTGGAACCAAAAAAAAAAAAAAAAAAGAAAGAAAGAAATATTCTTACCCCTGCTTTATCCTAGGAAGAAGAAGAGGAGGAGCCTTTAGGGCTCGGCCTTTTATCCCTCTCTGCTCTCTTTTTCTCTCTGCTTTTGACTCTCTACCACAAGGGTTTGGCCAAAATGGGCCCTAGCCAAAATGATATCACTATGAACTTTTAGTATTATTTTAGCATTCTACTATTTTTTTTTTTTTTTTTTTTTTTAGATATTCTTTTATAGCTTTTTTTTTTTTATCAGTTATGGAAACTTTACTAATCAAAGAAGAAAACAACACTTAAAAAATTTTCCCTTTTGGGGTGTTAGCTTAATACCTCAGTATAAGTTTTTTCTCCATTTCTCTGTTTTTTTTTTCTTTTCTTCTTCTTCTTCTACTGTTTTTCTTTTTTTTTATTATTATATAAGTTTCTATCGGTCATCTAATAAAGAAAATCCCTTTTTTGGGGGTTAGCTCAGTGCCATTAATCATATCTGGGAAGGGATGTGCGCTTCATCATTTTGGGTCATAAGTGGGTGATTCATTGTGCTGGAGGCTGCATTTTGTTGAAAAATCCTGGACAGTCACTGGTCCACAACACTCTTCCTAGATGTATGTTGCAGCAATTGTTAACGTATTGAAATATAAAGGATACTCTTCCTCCATTATCTGATATATGATATGCCTGGTCAGTCATTTATCATGTATTGCAAATCATAGTTTTTTCTGTCTTTTTTTTCCCTTCTGCTTTCTTGCCCACAGTTAATGTAAATCTTTTCTGTTTAATCTATTACAGATGTATACCATCAAGAATTTCTTTTCTGTGATAAAGTCAAGGAGAAATTACACAATCCTGACACGTACCAGGAGTTTTTGAAATGCCTTCATATTTACAGCAAAGAAATAATATCTAAACCCGAGTTGCAAAATTTGGTATGGCTTCAGTTGTTCACACATCTTTTTTTTCTTAAAATTTTTCAAACCTTTTTAACCATATCTTAAGTTGATGCTATTACTGCCATTTTCTTTACCTTGTTTTTACATTCTGGTTACCCTCTATATTACTATACTGGCTGATGCAGTGTTATAAATTTCTACGATTTGTTTTGTGTTTTGTGTATTATTTTTCTTTAGATTAATTTGTTGACTATATTTTTTTATATGAAATTATTGACATCGGAAACCATGATCTCCATGCAAAAGCCCATGCCATCATATTCTTTATGTTATTGTTTGCGTTTTTATATTGTAATAGCAGTATCTGGAGGAACCTCATTGGATCTTTGATCCTTAGGCATTAAGCAGTCAAACTTTATAAATTGTAGGAAAAAGCATCGTGCACACAGCCATGTGCACACGCGCCCAGATACATATATGTAGCGGCGGAGCCAGGATTTTCTCTGTTTTTTTTTGTTTGTTTGTTGTTGTTGTTGTTGTGTGTGTGTGTATTGCGGCCAGCCGGGGGGGGGGGGGGGGGGGGGGGGGGGTTTGAGAAGTAATTAAATATTTTTTCCTGATAAAAATGATATAAGAAATTTAATATAAATCAATTAGTTCGCATCATGTCAAAATTTAAACTCATGTATTCAAATCAACGTAACTCATGAACTAGTTATTAAATTATCCCCAAAACTAAACTAAATGATGAACTTGTATTAGTCTCCACATCCAACAACATTCAATAATGGGCCTAGAAAAATTGCAAATTGTATGATTTTAACAAATATACTTGTGAGCATTATATTATAATTAGAAAAAATCAAATTAAATAATTTACTTAAACATCATAATATGGGTTTGATATTCACATCATTCAGATGTAATTTACTTTTTAATTATCAACCCTTTACAAATGCGTGTACTGATGACATTAATATAATTAAATATTGCATTTTATAATGCATAAGATTGTGTTAATTAAAATTTGAGGAAATCCCATTAATAGGGGGGGAAACCATTTGTGCGCTTCAGTTTTTTATTAAGTGGTCTGCATTGTAATTTGTAGGTTCCAATCCTGAGAAGTAAATCGGTGGAGAAAGAAGAAAATAAATGATTAAAACCAACTATATAATTCAAATGGAAATGGTAGTTGGATAACTTTAATGAGTTGTCTTTTAGATAAAAGTAAATGACTCAAGTGCCCTCATGTATTTTGGAAAGTTCTCTTTATTAGAGTTAAAAAATTGTTAAGGGAGGGAACCTAGAAATTGAGGAGGGTTCTTGAGACTGGCTCCGCCAGTACATATATGACATGTAGTGGCAGAGAACGTAAAATGACACTGCTCATTTACAATGGATGCAGTGAATTAAATGACATCTGGTGCAACCTTACATATTGAAGATGAGATGGGACAATAGAACCTGTATCCTTAGTGAGCAACCTGAACTTCCGATATTTCTGTTTCGCTGGTGCAACCCAGTTTCTCCATAAGCAAAAAGGTTCTTTGTGCTCCATATACATTGTGTGTGTTAGGTGCGAATTGTGTCATCTCAGGTAAATGAAAGAAGCGCCCCCGACCCCCGGAGATCCGTTTCCGCAGAAGAGGAAACCCGCATCCACAGCGTTACACAAACCAACCCTTATTTCATTTCTTAATCAACTATGCATACTATAGATCCTCATGAGGATTGTTGCTGAAACAACACTATACAAAAAAGCATGAGCATATCTAATGGGACCAAAAATTTAATGGGAGATATTTTTCCCCCACTAGCATTGCTACTGTTTAAGCAACATTATCAGTGCTAGATAGGAGATGATGATTTCTCCAATGCCCTAGTGTAATGCAAACTAGCTGCTTTTTAGGTTTATTTTGACAACAAATTAGTTCAGAAACTAGCCTAAGGTCCTGTTGGTGCAAAGCCAATGGGCCAATGCAACCAGACCTGTGTCCCACATGTGGTTTTTTTTTTTTTCTTAATTTATTTCCATAATTAGTTGTAATTACGATTTCCTTTTTTATTTTAGTAGGAGTCTTTGTTCAATTTCCTAGTTCAGTTAGGAGTCTTAAATTCTAGGGTTTTGTTTTCCTATATATATGAGCATTGTCAGGCGTTGTGGATTGTTTTTGAGAGATCAATATTTTTTTTTTCCTTGTATTAGTTTTTCCTAGAGGTTTGTTCCTCTTTGTGAGTTCTTGGAGGCATCTTTCCATGCTTTGGCACTTTTGATTCAAACCCTTTAAGGTTTGCATCAATTGGTATAAGAGAAAATGTACTTAGAGTAAAAGCCCTAGGTTTGGTTAAGGTGAGCGAGAAGCAAGAAGGGCAACCACCACCATTTATTAGGTATCCTTTGTGAGGAAAACAAAAAAAAAAAAAGAGTTGAAGAAAAAAGAGAGGTGGCACAACACCGTGCCCCGAGTTGCAGAAGAAAGAAAGGAGAAAGAACTAAGTTCAGTGTGCTGTCTTTTTTGAGTGCTTCTGTGCCAACATTCAACTTCTTCGCACAAAGGTCCTGCTGGAACCCAGAGGAGATCAGAGAAGCAGAGGACATTCTTGTCTTGGTGACAGAGAAGGGTTAGGGTTTCGATCATCCCTTTGCAGGGAAGAGGATCAAATTAAAGAAAGCAAGTGACGGAAGGGGAAGGAGAAAGCCCATCTTGTTTTTTTTTTTTTCCTTGGAAAGAGAATCAGAGGACCAAAAGGAGATAGAGAGATACAAGGGTACCCTATTTGGCTGTGAGGAATTAGAAAAAAAAAGAGAGAAGAAAAATGGAGAAAAAGAAAGAGAATGGAAGGACAAAGAAGAAAAAGACAATGGGAAATGGACGAAAGAATTAGATTGAAGAAAGAGAATAAGGAGAGGAAATACCGAAGAAAGAAAATAGCGAAAAAGAAAAGCCCTCACTATTTTTCTTACTCAAGCCTGATCGATCGCTGAAAGGGGAGAGGCATGTCTGAGCCTCTGCATGCCAGGTCTAGGTCAAAACAGGTCAAAGTTAGGGTTGGTTCATGGGTCAACCCAACTCGGATTCGGATTTGTGATCCATTTTTGCCTATGCTCTCTTACAATGAGATTTCCACAACCAGTTGGTCCAATTTTAATTTTTAGTTGTCTGCTTCATATTATTAAAAATGGGAGAAGATGCCTCCGAAGAAACAAGTAGAGATGACCGTTTTGACTTTGGAACAATTGCATGAGTCATTCTTTGATATGACGCTACGACCGGTTGTCCGCTGAGTTCACCACAAGCCATCCCTGATCAGCAGCTAATGCCAATTAAATTGGGGAAATCATTACTTCTCTTCCACAAATTCAACAACTGTTAACTTGAATGGACACCAAACTTATAAATCTCGAGCGCAACTGTGCGTACCACAACATTCGTTTAGATAATTGTTGAGAGAAAGACCATAGTTTTAGAAATCAATATAACCTAGGTCTTCAGAATGATGAATGGTACTTGGATTTGTTGTTCTTGAGCGTGATGACAAAAAAAAATAAAAATCAGTGACATTCATGGATTGGCTAGTGTGTGGGAAACATGTTTGGTCACAAACCTATGACAGATGAACATAAGGTTACAGTAATGGCTACCAGGCTTCGTGGGTATGTAGCTATTTGGTGAGTAGAGTTGCTACGACCACTGAGATGCCAAAATATGGATCCAGTGAATACATGGGCAGAAATGTAGAATTCGACGAACCAGAAACTCCTTCCAGCCAATTATCAGAGGAATTTGTTCTCCAAACTTCAGGCAAGGCGACAAATCAGTTGAGTATACCGAGGATCTTTTTCTAGTCCAAGCAGGGTGTTATATGGATGAATCAAAAGATGTTGTGGCCTGCAAGTATTATCTTTGTCTTAGATTTGACATACGGCATCTCTCAGCTTTTTAGAACTCTCAGGCTGTCAATGAAGTGGTGTAACAAGCATTAAATGCTGAAGAAATAGCCAACCATCAAGCTTGCAATTTCGATATTTCAAGGGGATTGGCTAGTCATCTTTGACTATGTCTTCTCATATGAGTGCACAAGTGAAATCAAGCCAAGATACATGACCAAGTTTTGGATTTAATAATGAACCGAAGAAGGACAAGGACAAAACACTTGGGCATTAACATTTCCGTGAAAGGGGTCATTTGTCATTTTAATATCCACATCAACCTCCGAAAGCTTCAGTACATATGACAGAAGAAACAAGAGGTTGAATAACAGCATGAGCTAGAATCAAAGGAGTAGTTGACCATAGAAATAAAAGAAGAAGAAAACTTAGGAGTAATCTGATGTCTATGGAAACATCGAAGGGGAAGTCCTGATGTTTCAGAGGGTAGTAGTAAAGGAAACCACACCAACCAATGAGAAGAGGTGGTTACGAAATAATATTCATTCAACAGGTAGTGTAAATGGGCAGGTTTGCATTGTTGGATTGACAAGGGAAGTATTAACAACATTATATTACAAACTCTTGTGGATCGCCTAAAGCTGAGGGTACTCTAACACCATCATCTCTATTTTATTTGTTGCTTAATGATAGGTGACAATTTGTAAGTACGACATACGTGTCAAGTTACCTTTTTTTTTTTTTTGAAACATCAAGTGCGTGCTATTCCAAAAGAAGTGTATAATGTACCAAGAATAATGGAGACCTGTCCATCGCTTGCCCTCTGACAAAGAGAGAGAGAACCAAAGGAGAGCTAGTCCAGACTCCAAAATGATGCAGCAGCACTATCTGGCCGTTGGGGGCAAGACTCATGGTCCAATTGTGGGACCCAAGCAAGATTAGGAATTCTTTATTGTTATTAGCTTCTAATTTTTATTTTTAGAAGTTGTGTTTAGGAATAATTTCTAATTTGGTAGGATTATTATTTGGTTTCCTAGTTTGATTAGGATTATTTTCTTAGGGTTTAAGTATCTTTTATTATAAATATGACATTGAAGAGAGCAATCATCTCAGAGATTTTGAGATTAATAAAATTCCCTCTTGTGGGTTTATCGTGGGAGAGTTGTTTTTTCACGTAATTGTTCCTGTGGGAACTTAATTGTGCCCTGGCACTTGCAACCTAACCCTAGGATTGCATCAATTGGTATCAGAGCTGAACAATCATCACGATCAATCGGTGTTGGTTACCCTACCCATCGTTCATCTTCCATTCCCATCAGCGTTCGTTCATCTTCCCTTCCGTCAGAACACAATCACATCCAAACAAACCCCACCTTCATGAAAACCCAAATTCCTGTAACCCCCTCCATCGTCTACCATAGCCCCCCCAACCCCCCCACACCCAAAAAAAAAAAAAAAAAAAAAAAGCACAGGAGTAAAAGGGAGGACGAGGTGTACCGTTCACCATTGCCTTGGTCCAGCCATCCTCGCACGATCGCCACCACCATCGCCCAGCTCTCTCCGTCTTTAGGCGATCCAGATCCCTGCCATTGGTGCCCATCGTTGCCGCTGTCGCCATCGCCAGCGTTTCGCATCTGCCAGAGGAGACTTCCTTTCCCTCTTCGACTTCGTCGTAGCACACAAAGGATAAAGGCTTTCAGCCTTTTTTTCTTGCTCTTGCACAAAGAACGAGGCAGTAGTGAAACTGTAGGTTGGGCCTAATTTCTAGTTCTGCCCACAGGCAGATTTGACCCGTTGAAGAAGCCTAATTAGCCGTCTGCATATGACCCAACTATCGGAAGCCCATATCGATCTGCCTCACTAACTGACATCATCCTGCCACTTTATCAGCAGATCAAAAGTCCCAAAATTGGCGAGATTGACGGTCAATATTTAATTTCACGATCGTGAATCCATCTGAAGCTCGATTTTCGATCTGTCTTCGCCAGCGTGATCGTGGTGAGCAGATCTACATATCAGGTCAGTCAGAAATTTTAAATTTGCTTTAGAAAAAAATGCCTCCCAAGAAGCAAGTAGACGTGGAGGATTCCTCCCATAATGACGATGATCTGAGGGGATCCGTTGCGGAATTGTCAGTTATTGGTCATCAACTATCCGCAATGATGGTTCAAATGCAAGATACTCTTGCAATGATTGAAACCCGATTAACTACTTTAGAAACTAATCGGCGTGAGAATGATCATCGAGATGATGGAAGACATAATCGGAATCAACGAGACCCACAGGTGGTAAACGTTGATCGCGATTTGGGTATAAAACTTGTGATTCCCGAATATGATGGTAAATTGAAGCCTGATGAGTTCTTAGATTGTTAGTCTGCGTTGAAAATATTTTTGCACATAAACCAATGACGGATGGTCATAAAATTACACTGGTGGCAACTTGATTTCGCAATTATGTTGCGTATGGTGGGCCGAGTTGCAAAAGAAGAGGAGATACCAACAAATTGACCTCGTTGGCACGTGGGCCGAGATGAAAAATTTGTTGAAGCAAAAATTCTTGCCTGTCAATTACTCCAGAGATTTGCGTTCATGTTTTCAATACTTGAAACAAGGATCTAAGACAGTTGCTAAGTATTCTGAGGAGTTTATGACCATGCAAGCTCGCTGTGGTTTGAATAAAGATGATGAGGTTTTAGTTGACGGATACTTTAATGGGCTTACACTTGACATTCAAGATATCCTCGCATTCAAATATTTTGATAATGTTGATGAGATTATTCAGCATGCCATTAAAGCTGAGGGAATTGCAAATCATCAAGCCCCAAAAACTCAATGCGGCAAAATTGGGTATGCAGAAGAATTCCTCCATTGCAGGTAATAAACCGAGTAAATCGTTGGAGAAAGTTTTTAACAAGCCTGAGGGACAAAATAGACTCACATGCTTCAATTGTAAACAACAAGGGCATCGTGTAGCAGAATGTCCAAAACGTATCCATCTCATTGAGAATGAAAGTGATGTGAAAGATGTTCCAGATGATCCTCAAGAGAATGGAACAGAGGAAATTGTGGATATTCCGCCTGAGGAGGGTCTTGAGTCTCTCATGGTCATCCAAGAACCTACATCGACTACTGAGAAGAAATGGCCGCGAGAAAATATTTTTCGCTCCAAAAGAACAATCAATGATAAAGAATGCACAATCGTCATTGATGGAGGCAGTTGTTAGAATATTATATCACAAGCTTTTGTGGATCGATTATAGCTGAAAGTTCGGAAGCATCATCGTCCTTACTTTGCTAGATGGTTAATGACAGGTGATGAAGTGCAAGTCCGGTATGCATGTCCAGTTACATTTTCCATTGGTGCAGATTATATAGATATTGTGTGGTGTAATGTGATACCCATGGATAGTTGTGATAGCTTATTGGGTTGTCCATGGATGTATGACAAGAATGGCACTAATGGCATGCGTGACAACACATACACATTTATTCATGGTGCAAAGCAAGTCATACTCTGTCCTATGAAGCCGATATCATGAAAAAAAGGGTCCAGTTCTCGTCTCACCAAGGATGCGCTTCACGCGCACACTATTTACAGAAACAACATCCAAAAGAAGAGGTTCGAGGTCGAACTCTTTTCCAACCCGGGGAGAATGATGCAGCAGCACTATCTAGCCGTTGGGGCAAGACTCATGGTCCAATTATGGGACCCAAGCAAGATTAGGAATTCTTTATTGTTATTAGCTTCTAATTTTTATTTTTAGAAGTTGTGTTTAGGAATAATTTCTAATTTGGTAGGATTATTATTTGGTTTCCTAGTTTGATTAGGATTATTTTCTTAGGGTTTATAATTCTTTTATTATAAATATAACATTGTAGAGATCAATCATCTCAGAGAGTTTGAGATTAATAAAATTCCCTCTTGTGTGTTTATCGTGGGAGCGTTGTTTCTTCATGTAATTGTTCCTGTGGGAACCTAATTGTGCCCTGGCACTTGCAACCTAACCCTAAGATTGCATCACAGAAGCACCCCACATACAGGTGCCCAAAAGAATGAGCCCACAGGCCAACCAAAAAAGCCCACAAGATGGGCAAAGCACATAAAATAGAGAAAATAAAAAACACAACATTGGAGACAACAATTCAATGATAGAAAGGAAAGTGACCAAGGACAACCCAGACCTGAATGATTAGGGGTTTTGATCTGATCAGTCATCGGATTGAAATGTCTAAGGCAGAGAACAATCCGTGACCATCCTGGAGCATCGCCTGGACTGCAAATGGGTGAGCGAGACTCGGCAAGAAAAGAAGCACACTGTCTAGCGAGAAATCTGAATTTCTAAGGCAAATTGGCAGGGTCTAACAGGGCCATTCTTGTTAATAACCAGAAACACCAAAAGGTCGAGCTATTAATGAACGGCATAATAATGTATATCAACACCCCCTCTCGAACGGGAAGCCGTTCGAATTCGTAACCCAACAGATGGACCAGACTAGACATAACAAACAGATGGAAGTAATGTGCCTCCCAGGGGTTTTGAACTCGTGACCTCTGGCTCTGATACCATGTTAATAACCAGAAACTCCAAAAGCTCGAGCTATTAGTGAACGTCGTAACAATGTATATCAACAATGCTAACCATTTTGCAATCAGATTAAATTAGCAACTGAGATTCATCTTTAGCCGCCTTCACAAATGAGAGCATAGGCACATTTAAACAGATCATCCAACTCCACAGATTTAGCCCACAGAATTTTGTTCTCAGCATTAACGAGAATGCCGACATAGAACCCCGAGATGAGAGAGAAATTCCAATCTGAATGTGTGTGCTTGTCAAAACCAGAAACCCGACTGGGAGATACCGGAGGGAGATTCCAAAAGGCAGCCACCTGTGCAAAAACGATTTAATTTAAATATATGACTCTGGTCCTGATACATTGCAAATTCATAGCCTGAGCAACATTTGAAGGCTTGCTCTTCTTTTGGAAAATTCGGACATTTCTTTCCTGCCAGATGTGCCAAAACAAAAGCCAGGAATCAAACCTTGATGAGGGCAATATTGTCTTCACTGGAATGATCACTATCGGAGAAAAGGTGATTGCTCTAATCTTCAATGGAAGAACAAGTCTGAGGAGTTGCTCCAAATTTTGCTAGGATTGTAGTCCAAAAGGGAGAGCTATAATTACAATGAAGGAGAAGATGATTGATAGATTCTTGACTATTCCTGCATAAAATACATAAACTGTCAGTAGAAATGTTCCTGTTGGCTAAGAAAGATTTGGTTTTCAGCCCATCAAGGAGAGCCATTCAGGTGCAAACTGATTGCTTATTAATCCTTCCTTTAAACCAGACCATGGGACACCAACTAACATGCTGCTGTCTTTGATCAAGGACAGAACTGAGACTAATCTTTCCCATTTTCAGTTGATTGATTCCCTAATGACTTCATCATCAAAGGATGCAGCTAGCGAAGGAGAGACCTGAAAAATCCTGAAGATTTCTATTAAAAGAGGAGACGACGGTGATGGTAGACTCCAGTTTCCATTTGATATGAAGCACTGACTTTAACCTTTTCACCAAGTCGAAGATCATTTATTGCTCTTTGCCCAAAACAATCTGCGAGAGGACCACAGTCAAGACATCTGTCAACCGACTCAACCCTGAAATTCGTAGCAGTCCCATTCCCTGTAAGGTGCTTGATTCTGTGTAGGACAATGGAAGGGTCATTTAAAACCCGCCCTCCGACCCCAAGAACAATCAGATGGGATCTTGAGCATCCAGAAGGATTTATTCTTGATGTATCTAGCATAGATCCAGTCAATCCAAATGGATTTTCTTTTAACTACTATGAACCAGGTTTGCCTAAGAATGGCTGCTTTAGCTGTCCCCTTGATATATCTAATATCCAGGCCACCTTGCTCCACAGGCCTACACACTTTATTCCAAGCATTTGGCCTCAAATACTTGCTGTTGTCGGATTTTCCCCAACAAAAATTACTTGTGTGCTGATCTAGAATATGAGTGCAAGCTTCTGGTATGATGAAGCAGGTACCCCAATATATGTGGAGAGAAGATAAGGTTGGCTTTATGAGGTCCAACCTTCCAGCAAAGGAGAAGAGCTTAGACATCTAACCAGTAAGTTTCTGCTTAATTTTGTCGATAATGGGCATACAAAGTTACTTTTGCTGTTAGTGAAGCTAAAGACAGGTGTGATGTAGCACCAATAGATACTGGTGATATTTATTTGAACAACCATTCATGTATGACAGGAACGGAATCGATGGGATATGGGACAATATCTATATCTGTATTGGAATTATATAGGGGCTGGAAGCCCTAATTAAATAATACGATTCTGCCCTTATTAGGAGAGATATTTAATACAATGGATTTAGATCCACAATCACAACTATTCTACCAAAAATAGAGAAAATCTAAATGTACAACAAATCTCTAAATAAAGCATGGTACACTAATTTGTTTGACCAAATCCTGATCAAATCCCATGTGAGTCTATTCCATTATTGCGCTTGGACTTTCATCATTGGGCCTCCACTGACGCCCCCCTCAAATTGATGTCGGAGAATCATGTAACATCAATTTGGAAACAAGAAATGATGACGAGGTCGGGGTAGTCCCTTAGTGAATATGCCAACAAGCTAGAGCTCTATGGAGACATGAGGAAGACTGTTGGCATCTCGCTCAAATTCGTCACGAATAAAGTGACAATCAACTTCTATATGTTTTGTGCATTCATGAAGTACTGAGTTTTCTTTGATTCTGATGGCGCCAATGTTATCCGCATATAAGGGAGTTGGAGAAGTCTGCGCAAATCCAAGATCAGATTGAAGTCGTTGAAGCCATAGAATTTCAGAGCATGCGGAGGACATTGAGCGATATTCAGCTTTGGTTGAAGATTTCGAGACACGTTCTTGGTTTTTACATTTCTAGGACTAGGATAGTAAAGAGTTGCTAAGGAACATGCACCTCCCAGCCGTTGACCGACGTGTATTTGGACATCTGGCCCAATTAGTATCATCATAAGTTGTTAGAAGTAGAGGATTGCTTTGAGAAAAACTCAAGCCATTAGTAGAAGTACCTAATAAGTATCGCGGATATTTCTTTTCACAATAGTTAGGTGGAGGTGTCGCGGAGCATTCATAAACTGGCTCACAAGGTTGACAACATAAGCGATATTCGGTCGGGTAATAGTGAGATGGACAAGACTTCCCACTAATTGCCTATCCATGTATGGATCAGGAAGCAGAGAGCCATCATCCTTTCGTAATCTAAGATTGACTTCTAGTGGAGTGTCAACTGGAGTGAAAGTTTGAATATCAGCAAGAGCAATAAGGTCTAAAGTGTACTTGTGTTGATTAATAAAACAGACCATTGGGAGTTTGTTGCACTTCCAGGCCCAAGAAATAAGTTAACGGTCCTAAATCTTTTATATGAAAGGAGGTACTGAGAGAAGCCTGAACATATTTGATCATACCAGCATCGATATCGGTGATAATAATTTCATCAACATATACCATAATAATAGCAACTCTTGTAGATGTGCCGAAGAAAGAGTGATGGATCATAGGGGCTCTAAGCTATGATGTCCAGATACGGCATGGATACGGCAAGGACACGCCATAGACACGACAGGGACACGGCTTTTACATATAAAAAGTGAAGTATCGGATACGACACGACACGATACGTTGCCCATTTTGAAGTATCCGTGCATCATAGGCTCTAAGTGAAGTCAAGCGGACGTAACGTTGACTTAAATTTGTCGAACCATGCTCGAGGAGCTTGTTTTAAGCCGTAGAGAGATTTGCGTAACCTACGGATAGATGTCTTGGATGGAGATGAAACGCCTTGGGGAACTCGCATATAGACTTCTTCTTTTAGATCACCATGAAGAAAGGCATTTTTAACATCCATCTGGTATAATGGCTAAGACTGGGAGGTGGCAATAGCAAGAAGTAGCCGCACATTGGTCATTTTGGCAACAAGAGCAAACGTCTTCTCATAGTCAATGCCATATTCCTGGTGGTTGCCCAGAGCAACAAGTTGAGCTTTGTGCCTATCCAAAGAACCATCAGGTTTAAGTTTGACGGAGTATATCCATTTGCACCCGATTGGTTTACCTGAGGATGGACATTTTACAATATCCCATGTGTGATTTTTTTCTAATGCACGATATTCTTCTTGCATTGCTTGTTGTCAACATTCTTGTTGCTCAGCTTGTGAATAAGAACGAGTTTTAGGAATAGATGATAGGGTTGCCATCAAGGAGTTATGGGTGAAACCATAATGCTTGGGAGGCCGAGAAATCCTAGAGGAGTGACGGAGGTGACTACTTTGACTTGGACCAGTTGTCAGAGCCGGGTCTTGAGGTGGATGGCCTGGTGTGATAGCTTTTTCCCTTCCATGGTTCCTATGTAGCGGCTGCATTATCGACCATAGCGGTTGAGGCTGCCACGCTATTTTGAAATCAACGGCGCTACGGTCTAACGCCTAGTGGAGCCAATCAGTTTTAATTTTAAACATTGTTTTTCCTATTTCTTATCCTCAATAGCCTTTCCTAAAGTTGTCTCTATCTTTAAATGGTTTCAAATCACTAAAAAATCACAAGATTGGCTGTCATACAAGATTCAAAATTTTTTTACCACTTAAAAAATTCACACCGCTACACTGCTATGTATCACCACAACCTCTATGTATTGCCCACTCCGTAGCATTTTGGTCACTGGCCGCTATGCCTGCCACAACCGCTATTTTGATCCTTGTTCCCTTCTGTGATACTTATAATTGGGGTTAAACCTAGAGAATGCTGTTTCACTTGAGAAATCAGGTCAAAGAGCATGTGACGGAGACTCGGGGTTGTCAAGATGAGTTTGGAAAAAATACTGATTTTCAAATAAAACAACATTTCGAGAAATCCTGGATGTGACGAGCCATAGGATCATAGCAAACAAAACCCTTTTGATTGGTAGCATAACTTAAAAATGCACACCGGGCAGATTGAGCAGTTAATTTTGTATGTTAAATAGGTGGAAGATCCACAAAACATACACAACTGAAAGTATGAAGATGATCAAAGGAAGGATTGTGCTTGTATAATCGGAAATATGGTGTTTGATTTTCAATGATAGGAGATGGAAGGTGATTGATTAGATCTACTGTAGTTGTGACGGCTTCAGTCCAAAAGCGGGTTGGAACTGAAGATTCAATTAGAAGTGTCCGTATTACATCAAGAAGGTGCCTGGTTTTTCCTTTTAGCTACTTCATTCTGTTGTGGAGTATACGGATACGTCCTTTTAGGAAACAATTCCTTTTTCTTGAAGGAAACATTGGAATTCTGCGCCCCCCCACCCCTCCGAGTGCAAGATTTTAATGCATGTGGAAAATTGATTATGAGCATAAGTGACAAAAATTTTATAAGCATTAAGAACAACGGCTTTAGAAATGTAATAAGTAAATCCAAGTAAACCTACTGTAGTCATCAATAAAGGTGACAAAGTATTTGAAATTACCATGAGAAATGTTAGGAGTGATGCCCCAAACACCACTGTGGATCAACTCAAAACATTCATTGCTACTTGATGTGGAGTGAGGGAAGGATAGACCCCAACATAGTTGGGACAAGGCTTTGATGATAATGATATTATATTATATTATAAAAAATACTTGTGTTTATGTGCGCTTTGTCCATTATGCATATGGCACATATGCATGCGTAAATGTATGATTTTTTTGTAATTATATTAAATAAATATGGCTTTTTCTCCATCTACATAAATATTCAATAATCCCATGAAAACATGTGTGCCCGGGCTTGGCCCTTTGACAGCCCTAAGGCATTAGGGACAGTTTTTTGGAGATTAATAAATTTTTTCCTTCGTGGATTAGTTTTTCCTCTGTGGTTCATTCCTCTTTGTGTGAGTCTCTTGGAGACGTCTTTCCATGCTTTGACACTTTCAGTTCAAACCCTTCTAGTGAAACGCATCATACATGTATGTTTGACTTCACAACAAGTAATCCACAGATGCATAATGGGACTGGTCTCCCGTGTGACTCAAAATCCTTTTTTCCCCTCATCAATAATATGGTGAAACTTCATTAATTTATCATCTGGCGTATGTCATGCCTCACCATGAGCAAGTCCCCAGGATTGATAAAGGAGGGTTTGTGTTAGACTGGTACTCAGGCGTAAAAACTTGCCAACCAATTTTATTTATTTATTTATTTATTTTGAATTGTAAATAAATTCAAATGAACAGTAGAAGTGAGATATACTGACAGGGGGGCCACATAAGGACCAACACAACCAAGCAAAGGAAAATAAAAACTACAAAATCAAAGAAATATCCTCGAGCAATAGCAAGCTTGAACGAGTGACATCCTTTGCTAATAAATGTACCTTCACCTTATATGATGAATAGAGGCATTGAGATTCTGGGTTAAATCAACCATCTCCTCCACAACATCTGCCATTTTCCTATGGGTCTGGAGGAATAGAAGAGGCCCAACAGACTTACACATAAAGAATCTCCTTCAGTCATGAGTTGCTCAAGGTTCAAACAGTAAGCTTCCCAAAGGTTGTTTCTGCTTAATTGACAGAACAAAAACCTGCAGGACCTGAAAGGAGAGAACTGAGTGAGCCTTACTATCATTAATAATTACCCCAAAAACCCTGAAGTCTGGATTACCAATAGTGATGCCATCCCCCACAAAATCATGAGGAAAGGAACAAAAGAATTGCGGTGAAAAAACAATCTCATTCCAGCATCTAATAATGGAAGCTATCGAAATAACTTGAAATTGCTGCAGAGAAGAATTTTTTTGGGTACAAAAACAGGATCTATTCCCAATTTTCTGTGGGTCAAGTCTGTCGGTTCCTTGGATATGTGGGTTTGTTTTATCTTTACTTGAGACATCGCAAATAATTGTTCAAAGAAGTTAATAGCTAAACTTAAAGAGGAAACAGAGATAAGAAACTCCAATGTGCAAACTCTTCTTTGAGGACTTTTGTTTGCATTTGAAGTCATTGATACCTAATACACACATTGGAATTAAATGGGGTAGAGTCCAAAATTTCTTTACGTCCCCTTTGTGCGGAAAACATGAAAATTATGGCATCCATATTAGCTGCAGATGTAGTAGATTCCTCGTCTTTTAATTCCTCAGGGGGTAGGTTGTTTGCATTGAAAGTGATTCACATGTAAATGACCCACATGTGAAACATTTACATGTGCATATGACTTACATGAGCATGGGATTCCACCGCTTGTCATATCCACACCATTTCACATTTAAATCTATGATCAATCCATTTGTACAACATTTTTTTTCACAATTTTCTCAAAATCTATGAGGATTCAAGGGCTGAAATTTGACCCCATAGTCATTTTTGGCCTTTTAAAGAGTTTGAACAGTTCGGATCATGAAAATGGGGCCCACAAATTCCAACAATGGCAGATTTGTGCGTTTGAACTTTTTTTTTTTGTGCAGAACTATCTCAAAATCTAAGACAAATCAACGCTGAAAATTGGTCCCTTAGCTGTTTTTGATCTTGTGCAGAGGCTAGATGGTTCAGATCATTGTGTTGGGGCCCACAAAAGTCAGAAAGTTGAAAAAAAGAGGGCCGCCTATAAGTCATTTGCACTGTAATGTACATGGGTTTAATCCAACGGTTGTACATTTTTCACACATATCTTAACATTCATTATGATTTAAGATGTAGAATTTGACCTCATAGCCATAAGTGCCCTTTTAAAGAGTTTGATTGGTGGGCCCACAGAAGTCCATAATGGCAAAAAATTGCACTTGGACTTTTTTTTTTTTGTAAATATCTCAAAATCTAAGACGAATCAATGGCTGAAAATTGATCCCATAGCCCCTTTTGACCTTCTAAACAGTTTGAACTGTTCATATCATCATTTGAGGGCCCACAGGAGAAAAAAGGATTGCCTATAAGTCGGTTTTTTGCACTGTAGATCCTGCCTATGTATAGTGACATGTGATCTATTCTACCTTCTCATGAGGTGTGAAAATTCTGGTTTTGTAAAACAGCCCTTTTTCACACCATTTTCTTACTTATTTTGCGCATTTTGTGCGTAAAATGACCCAAACAAATGTGATTGTGTAACCATTATGCATGTGGAATGTGGATCATTTACATACGTCATTCCCATATGTAAATGGCTGTAAACAAACAACCCCTGAGATTATGCTCAGTGATTGCACCTAATTGATCTTACCCTGAATCTCTCTTTAGATAGTAATACAAGAGAAAATGTTTGAGTATTTGACAATTTTTTATTCAAATCTTCTGCTACTATACGTGTCCATTCGTATTTAAACCCATAGTCTTTCCTGTGTAATATGGATGGTTATATATAAATATATATATATATATAAATGGGGGATATTCATGTGCTTCTTGCCCTCACCATATGGTGAGGGACAAACTTCATGGGGCCCACCTAGAGCCCCGTTGATCATGGAACTTAGGGGGAGATGGAAAGATTCATATTAGATGAGACCATATGTCAAGTTTTAGGTCAATCTCAAGCTTCTAACCGCTTCACCCGTGCCCACAAATTTAATGATTTCATATTAAAGAAAAAAATTTGACCTTCGATCCAGCGGTCCAATCCATTTGGATAGGTGAAAACTTGATGGATCTAGTGTACCTAAGGAGGGTCCCATGTATGTAGATGGTTTGGATGTTTCATAAGTCGGCCCCACTATGTTGTCCCTCACCCATATATATATATTTAGAGAGAGAGAGAGAGAGAGAGAGAGAGAGAGAGAGAGAGAGAGAGAGAGAGAGATCACACAAGTTCTCTTGAATGAATATCTTTCAATTTTTTTTAGGTTGATTTCCACTCAGTTTCCTAAGCTATCCATTGTATCATTTCTTGCCTAGGACTTGCATTAACACTGAATTTTGAGTATGTTATTTCTTTCAGGTGGGTGATATACTTGGAAAATATCCTGATCTTATGGACGGGTTCGATGAATTTTTGTCTCGCTGTGAAAATATGGGTAAAAGTTGGAAAACTAGTTTAACCTAGTATTGCATTAATTTTTATATGTTTTTCTTAGACGGTATTAATTGATGCTTTTCCTGATGGAGATTATTTATGCAGATGGATTTCTAGCAGGCGTTTTCAGTAAAAGTATGAAGTCATTTATGTTCTGTTTCTTATTGCCTTTTTAGTTTTGTTTTGTTAAATGCAGGTTTGAGCATTTTATTTTCTTTCTTAAAGGTCATCACTTATTGAGGCATTAATCAATGCATCCATATTTTGGAACATGGACTCTCTTTTCTCTCTCTCTCTCTCTCTCTCTCTCTCTCTCTCTCTCTCTCTCTCTCTCTCTCTCTCTTGCATAAGTTATATTCGTAAAATGCACCAATGAATTAATTACTGGGAAATGTCAGGATGTTTTAGGGGTTTTCTTGACCATTTCCATATAAAACACAGCTATTTTTTGGGTAATTGCAGAATCTATGTGGAATGAAGGACATTTGGCTAGATCTGTGAAGGCCGATGACAGGGATAAGGAACGGGAGTGTGAAAGAGATGAAAGGGACAAGGACAGAGAACATGAAAGGGATAGGGATAAGGAAAGAGAAAGATTTGAGAAGAATGCCCCCTTTCCTCAAAGGGATTCTGCAAGTCGGTCTTTGTTTCCAAACAATATTGCAAAACCAATTTCAGAACTTGACCTCTCCAATTGTCTGCGCTGTACCCCTAGTTATCGCCTTCTTCCAAACTATGTAATGTGCCTTTATATAAAGGCTTTTCTTTTGCCTAAGAATGTGTTATTTTTGTTAAGCTGTACTAAACTCTGATTGTTCTTTCATGCTAATTGCTTATCAGTACCCGACACCACAAGCAAGCTGCCGTACAGAACTTGGTGCAGCTGTGTTGAATGATTTTTGGGTTTCAGTCACATCTGGAAGTGAAGACTACTCTTTTAAACACATGCGCAAAAACCAGTATGAAGAAAGTCTATTTAGATGTGAAGATGATAGGTAATGCGTCTTTCTCATATGCTCCATGATTAGTGGGCTTTCTTGGGATTAAATTTTTAACTGTGTCTTTGTGATTGCCTGTTTAGGATGATTACTCGTCCGATTAGTTGTAAAAGTCCTCTCTGCCTGTTTAGGATGGTTACTCATCTGATAAGGAGAAGAGTTCTCTATCACTCTCTCTCTCTCTCTATATATATATATTTATATATTTATATATAACTGTATTTCATCATTAGTGTTTATGCACTGCAATGCAGTTTTAAACTCCAGCGGTTCTGACATTTTGGCTTACTGATTACTAGAAATGAATTTATGTTTGTGTCCGTCTATTTGGCTTGCAGCTGGTGGTATGGCTGTTAATATGATATTTTGTCAGGTTTGAGCTGGATATGTTATTAGAGTCGGCGAATGCAACCACTAAGCGTGTGGAGGAGTTTCTAGAGAAGATCCACACTGGATCTATCAAACCAGAAAGTCAGATTTGTATAGATGACCATTTTACTGGTTGGTATCTCATGCTGAGTAGTAGGGGGAACAAAAAATAACTTAGGATTCCTGTACACAACTTCCTGTTATTCTGGGCCCATATGGTTTCTGATATCAATTTTTCTGTCTTTCTAGCTCTAAATATAAGGTGCATTGAACGGTTGTATGGTGACCATGGGCTTGATGTGATTGATGTAATACGCAAGAATGCTTGTCTTGCATTGCCTGTCATACTAAGTCGCTTGAAGCAGAAACAAGAGGAATGGTTAAGGTGCCGTTCAGATTTCAATAAGGTTTGGGCTGAAATCTATGCTAAAAACTATCACAAATCACTTGACCACCGGAGCTTCTATTTCAAGCAACAGGACACAAAGAGCTTGAGCACAAAATGTAAGTAAAATCTTGATCTCGTAATGTGATTGAAATTCATTGTGCTTCTCAACTTCTTGATGCCAGTATGTGCTTAGGACCTCTTTTTTATCCTTTGTTAAGCATTTTTCGGGACTTTGAATCAGGTCGAGTATTCATTTCTTGATTTGAAGCATGCCTTTTGTACTGATAGCTCTTTTAATGAAATTAACCACTAAAAAAAATCATTCTGGGCCTACTCAAAGCCCGCCCAAGATGTTGATCCAAACTTAATGGGCCTCGGAGTTGTAAGTGATGTGAAATGTTCATATTGCGTTCAAACTCCCGAATAGAATACTGACCACTACTTGGTCCCTTCCACAAATCATTTCAGTTCAATTAGTCTTATCCTTCCAACTATCATATCCCTTAAGGGCCTTTGAGAACCTGTAGCCCCATAGAGTGTCATTGGGATCTTTAGATTAGTCAGTCATTGCTTTTGGAGAAAGTATTTCTTATAAATCATTTGATCAAATTAAAATAACTTAATACGTATTTATTATAAATTTATATATTACAAAATACATTTATCAAGAAAACATTTGATTAAACGACATCAATATTGTCTTATTTTATGAGCATCCTTAGTGGTTTTTGTATGTATGGAAATTGTTGTATTTTTTTGAAGCAACAATGTTTAGGTTTCTAATTGTGGATTACTTGATGACTAAAACTTTTCTAATATTGTTTTCCTAATGGAGCAACTAAAGGAGGAGAATATATAAGAAAGGAAAGGAGGACTGAGAGAATCTAATGGGTTTCCCATATAGGGTGCGATACTACGATGTCCAGTCCTTGAGGGATGGCACGCCCAAACCCTAGGATGGATTCACTTTTTCACTTTTCTTCTTTTCTATATATAAGTCTCTCATAAGCTATGATGCCCATATACAGACAGATATGGATACGAACACTGATATGGGGATCGGGGATGCGAGTTCTCACTTTTGAAAACCTAGGACACATAAAGATACAGGGATCTAATTTTTTCTTTAAATCACTTTTGAATCAATGAAATTATCATTGTTTTTGTCACTTTGGTAGTTTGGTGAGAAGTAAAAATATTAAAAGAACTATATGAAATAAATGACTTTACAAGTAGGATATGTTAAACTTATTTGCTAGAAGTATTGGTGCAGTATCAGGTACCAATACATACAAGTGTCATATCAGTTTGATACAAATATGTTGGGCTTGTAGTTTTGTTTTTTTTTTTTTTTTTTTTGACTGTGTGCGTGTGGGGGGGGAAGCATTCTCAAAGAGAAAGGGCTTAGGAAGATTTCTAAAGATTTAGAAATTAAGGAGAATGATTGATCTACAACAAGGTAAGATCTGTGTATTGTTTTTCTTTGTCAGATTAATATGCTATGATCCATGGGATGATTTTCAGATTTTTTAGAGTGTTTCAAAAGTTTTAGAACCTTTATTCTGCTTGATGCTCTAAGATTTTCTAAGGTTTTTCAAACATTAACATTCGGAATCACCAAGACACCCCTTGATGCTCCCCTCACCTCCACATACTCCCACTCATGGGGCCTCTTTCCAAAGAACCTCTTTAATTACCTTGTCTTCCACTGATTTCAGCTTACATTCTTGGATGAGCTGAAAGCGCATTTTTATTTCTTGATTACTTCACCACCTCCTCTCCACATCCCCTAGACCATGTACATTCTATGAGATGATGTTCATCTAAGACCCTTCATATTAAGGATTTAAAAAGCGGACTCGGGACCCAACTCGGCTCGGGCTAAGTCTGAGTAGACTTGGCCATGTCGGGTTGAGTCCCAATAAAACCCAACAATAAATAAATATGGAAAAATAAGAAAAAATATATAAAGAAAACAAAATGGGATGGCCCAGTAGTCCCTCCAATCCATGTAGATAGTTTGAATCTTTTTATTCTTTTATGTTAATGATAATTTTTGCCTTTTTGGTGAAAACATCATGCGACAAACCATTTAATTGCAATTAAAAGTAAAAAGACAAATCCACATTCCAATTTCCATATCAATTATCAACTATCAAGTTTCAACTAGGATATAAAAATAAAAAATCATACCTTAGCTCATTCTTTCTAATACCACAGCGAATACCTTGCGGGTTGGATGCCATCTTCATCGTCGTCGTCATTTTTATTTTGACGATAGTGTTAAGCTATATCAAAATCAAAGAAGCCTTGCCCTCCTCTTGGGGGAGCTTGTCCATAATTTGATGGATCCATAACTTGAGGATATGCATCTGATTGTAGTTGTTGCACTTGTTTGTTTGGGTGGGTGGGGCCCGTATGAACTATCGGAATTTGTAAGCCAACAACATGGCGCCATTTGATGTGGCTAAGGATATTCTTTGGATGGCTCGGTTCCTTCATTTCTGCCCCACCCACCAGCAGGCTCACTTTGACCACCATGTAACGGTGTGTATTGGAGAGTTGGGTCTTTAATCCATTGTTTGGCTTCAGAGAGGGGGTGACCTGAACCACTTGAATGTGATGTTGATTTATCTCTAGCCCTCGTAACACACAGTCCGAAGTAGAACGTGTCATCTCTAGCTCATGGCTATGACGACATTGTGACGTTGTGAGCCTTTTGATGATGACATTGCTACATCTTTTCCCCTTTTCACGCGCAGTAGCAGATATGCGTAGGGGAGGTTGCAATGGGGAAGCATGTTCTTCTCGATCTGACTCAAACTCATCAGCTTCAACCATGGCTTCATCTAGGAAATCTGTGTTAGGCAACATTGGATCCTATCTTTCAGCCAACCATTCATCCAGTGTGTCATCTTCCTCAAATATATAATCCAAGTTAATTGGATCATAATCTCCTTTGTCTCTTCTCTGGAGATTCCTTGCCCTTAACCTCATATTATAATGGACAAAGACCAACTTCTCCAACTTTTGCATTGTTAGGCGATTTCGGCTCTTAGTGTGGATCAAACTGAACGTGCTCCAATTTCTTTCACATCCCGACGATGATGTTGTTTGGCTCAAAATTCGTTTTTGCAAAATTTCTAAGATCGGTAACCTCATCGCCAAATGTAGCCCACCATTCAGCCATGTTCAAAATAATAAAGTCAATTGTTTGTCATAATTCATACAGTACTATAATCATATGAATGTTAAAGAAAAATAATTCGTAATAGAAATATATACCTGGGTCCATCCTTGCACGACCCATTTTTCAAATATCTGACCCAAAACTGCCAAGAGCTCCCTTATAGTTTGTCAACTATAAAAGTCAAAATTTAAAAGTTAGTAACCACGAGTCTATGAAAGAAATTGAGACAATCAAATAAACCATATGTGATCTGACATCTTACTTGATTAAGAATATCTGTTTGTGTTTCCTTGTCTCTAATCATTGTCTCTAAAGTTTTTTTAAAGCCCCGAAAAACTTCCTCATGGTTAGAGACATGCTTGCTATAGAAGCACCTTGGATTTAAGAAGTATGCTGCATGAGTCATTAATCATTAATGTCATATTTATCAATACATTGAATTCTAAAATAAGTAGTTAGTGACCATGATTCTAAATACTAATAATAATCAAGTACCTGCGGCATGTATGTCTTGATGTAATTGGTTGCCCCATTGATGGTCATTTATTTTCCAGAGCTTCCTATATTAAGTTCCATACTTTTCTCTGGATCTTTGCTCTATAGCAAGGTTTGCTCGATCCATGGCATCATACACGTAGCCCATTGTGGGCTTTGTATCACCATCCACTGATTTCAAGACCAATACAAGAGGCTCGAGTAAGTGATAATACGCTCCCCCCTATACCAGAATTTCGCATTGGGAATAATTTCTTGTACATGGCGTCCCAAAGGCTGATGTGAAAATTCTGAATTCACATATGCTGTGCTCGTCCAAATCTGCATTATGTTAGCCTTGGCACGACAGACTCTCAAGGGCCACGGAATGCATAGCAAACTGTGTAATACCTGGCCTCAAAAGCTCACTACCCCAATTCATTTCTCTTAGTAGATTGGTCATGAAATGATTGTAGATGAAGATTGTCACCATCTTTCCCTAATTTTCATGCTTACTAGCAAGTGAAAATATTGATTATTTGCATAACAATGTATAGATCTATGTTATAGACGCCGAAAATGTTAAGGTTATACAAAAAACAAAAGTAAATAATTAAAAAAATTCGAATTTCTTATTATTTAAAAAAAATCACAACATAATTAAAAAACCACATTCTTTTAACCAAGCAAGAGTGGAAATATCATCTAGAAGCGTAACACACTTGCTTTCATCTATTCAAAACAATTTAAGAACGTAGAAAAAAAAAACATATTATTAATAATTATTTTAAATATAAAAAAGTGAAGAAATTACTATTTTTGCACGTACATGCATAGATCTATGGTTAGAACCATAGATCTATGTGGTTCACAACCAAAAATAGTAAGCTCATTCAAAAAGCATAAGTAAATAATGAAAAAAACATTTGAATTTCTTAATATTTTAAAAAAAAAGACAACATATTCAAAGAAAGCACCCTCTTTTAATCAAGCAAGAATTGAAACTTGTTATAGAAGCATAACACACTTGTAATCATTTATACTAAACAATTTAAGAATGTAGAAACAAAAAAACATATTATTAATAATTATTTTAAATAGAAAAAAGTCAAGAAATTACTATTTTTTCTCATCTATGCGTAGATCTAGGGTTAGAACCATAGATCCATGTGATTCACACGCAAAATATTAAGCTCATACAAAAAAAAAAGAAGAAGTAAATAATGAAAAAAATCTTTGATTTTCATATTAAAAAAAAAAAAAAAAAAAGACCCAAAAGTACAAAAAAATGCAATTTTTTTCAAATAATGGATGGGAAAATCATCTTGAAGCAAAACATAGATCCTAACATCTTTTCTAATCCATCTATGCATAGAGATACAAGAAATCATACCTTAAAATACACAAATGAAAAGGCCCTCTTTTATTTGAATAGTAGAATCCATCTTTGGTAAGCTAGATCTCACAAAATAGATGGATTTGAGCTTCCCTCTTACAAGAAATGTGTTTTGGAGGCTTGAAAAACAAATCTTCCAGCTGTTGAACCAAGAGAAATGGGGGAAAAAACCCCATTTTGTGCTTTATATAGTCGGCCGAGTCCATGACTGTGCGGACTTGGCCGAATCGCTCGAGTCCTTCTAAACCGATTCCAAGTCGGGGGCCGAGTCCGACTGGAATCTGGCTTGCGTTCCTCTTTGACTCCTTTTTTTCTTTTCTTTTTTTTCTTTTCTTTTCTTTTTTTTTTCCATGCCTCCCCTTTGGGGCAAAATCTGATTCTCTCGGATGGTCTGACCCCTAGCAAATTTCAGCAATTCATCCCAACCTTCACCATTTTGCCATACAGAGATTTTCCATGACCTTGCTGCATTCAATAATTTTGTTGGTGAGCCTCTTGGGGAGTGTTCCTCTTCTGAGTGAATTCGGTCTTTAACCAAAAAAGAAGGTGAAATCCTACTAGGAGTGGATGGAGAGACTGCCTATGGTCATTGAATCATCTCCATATCTATCAGTCAAAATGGCTTGTGCGGAAGTTCCCATTCTACCTTTTTCTTACTTTTTTGTACATGCTAAAATATATCTATGCTATTTCAACTGTTAATGTTTTGAAAGCTAGTCATCTTTAGAAAGGTGTTTATGTTTTCCAAAAACCCCTTCATATTCATAGAAACTGTATAGCACCTCGACAACTGCAAAATACTGAAGTAATACCTTTTACACGGAAGTCCTCTAGTAGGAGTATCATAATTATGACCGAATTTTCTCAAACGAACAATGTCCATGACTACACTTCTGTCACTCATCGGTGGTTTATTATCATCCATTTGAACTGTATCTTGAAAATAAGAAAAGAAAATGAGACTTGGGGTTAAAAAGCAATAATAGGAAAGGAATCTGTCTTTGCAAGACTGTTCACAAAAATAAATAGGCATGGATATACTACTATGCAAACCAAACTTCGGACACTTCCAAATGATTTAATGTCATATGTGTGGGGGATGTAAGTTCTTTGCTTAATTTACTTTTGAGCCTTAGTAAGGCCTCAGTATCTTCCAAGCCCATTTTTTAAAAGAAGTAGTAAGGTCTATGGGTGCAAGAAACCACAAAAGCAGAGGACATTGTTTCCGACATAAAACACTGTATTTTGGGATCCACTATTAACATTGTACCAGAAAGGATAGAATCTGCTGCATGTTTTCAGAAGTGTCATACTTGTATGAGGTGGGACATGCGGTTCTGTAGGATAGCATTTGTTGTGAAACATTTAAGAAATGTTGTAATTTCTTTGCTGGTCTTTATTAAACTTTATCGAAGTTTATTCATCTGGATGGTCTCATGAAGTTAATTTGGCTTTTTGTTCCATTCCATCACTGGATTCCACTTCATATGTGCTGCATCTTTTCTGTTATTTTATATTGTACATTTCTGATGATTTTTTTTAATGCATGCAATGGGACAGCTTTATTGGCAGAGATTAAAGAAATCAATGAGAAGAAGCATAAAGAGGATGATGTGCTTCTTGCTATAGCTGCTGGGAACAAACGGCCAATCATTCCAAATCTGGAATTTGATTACACTGATTCAGAAATTCATGATGATCTATATCAGGTCATAAAATATTCCTGCGGAGAGGTTTGCTCAACCATGGAACAATTGGAAAAAGTTATGAGGATTTGGACTTCCTTTTTGGAGCCCATACTGGGTGTTTCACCTCGACCTCGTGGTGCAGGAGACACTGAGAATATGGTAAAAACTAAGAATCATGCTGTCAAACGTAGTGGTGCGAGGATTGGTGGAAATGGTAGTAGTCCTGATGCTGATGTTATTATCAGTAATTCAAAACAACTGAACCCTATTAGCAATGGTGATGAGAGCATTCCAGCAGAACAGATGAGTTCTTGCAGGGCTACAATGGTAAATGGCAATGTTATGGTTGAAGAAGATGGTTATAATGATGTTCATCGAGTTGGACGTAATAATCACACTTCTGGCAGCATCCTGCAGCATGTGAAGGTGAATAATAATGTTCCTGTGGCTGACGAAATGTCCGGAGTCAACATACAAGCTGCTTCTACTGAACGGCTAACTGATTCCAATACCTCACTTGCAGTCCGAGCAGAACAAAATTATGGTAGGACCAGCTTGGAAATAACATCAGGTTCATATCAGATTTGGAATATCTAGGTTCACTTAATGATTATTGAAGGAAACTGGGACATTTATATTCATTTGTCTTCTTTTTTCTTTTTTCTTAAGGGGTTAGCACAACACCTTCCAGGCCTGGTCATTCTCTTATTGAGACTGGAACAGAGCCCAAACATAATAATGAAGGTCTCCCTTCATTAGAGGTATGAATTCAGTCTATTAGTATCTTGAGCATTCTTCTCTTAATATTATTGATTATAAGGTTAATTAAACTGGTGCACCATTTCATTCTCCAATAGGTGGAGTGGGATACTCTGGTTCATAATTTTGTTCTGTGTATGAGCGTGTAGTGGATCCTTATAAAAGATAGGAATTATAAGGAATTACTGTGATTTTGCCATTACCAAATTTCATTATCTTCCAATTTCTTTATACATCACCAATAATTCATTTTGTATGGAATAATTCGTTTATAAATCACCATCTTAGGGAAAGTTCTGAGACTAGTGGACTTGTATGTAATTTTGAAAAAATATAGGTGATTTGTAATTACAAGTGGGTTTTTTTTTTTTTTTTTTTTTTTTTTTTTGTAATTTTTTGAAATATAAAACTGTATATGTAATGGTTATCAAAAAAATAAAACTATATATGTAAAGGTTTATTCTTCTTTTTTCTCTTTTCTTCATTCCTCTTCTAGGGTTTTGTTTGGAAAGAAACCCCGGAAACAAAAGGAGGTGTTTTTAACTATGACAACACAGGGATAACCCATTATTTTTCACTATATATCCCAATTTTTATGCCCAATACCTAGAGGTTGTGAATACCTCCTGAAGATGATGAAATGATTCCTATTACCTGTACAGGGGAATGGTACCAAGGATTTTTCGTTTTCTTTTTTCTTTTTTCTATTACTTTGAAGATTTCCGTTAATCTTCAGTCATTCTGGTGAGATGTTTACAGATGTTAGTTTTTAGTTTTTTTCCCCTCTTTTTTGCTTTTTTGGGTTGCTAGGATGAGTCAAAGCCTAGGCCTTCTTGTTGTGACAATGAGCACCGCCCAACTGTTCTATAAGCTCCTTTCTTTTTCCGTTTTTTTTTGTTGTTGTTTTTTCCCCTTTGGTCTGGTAAATACCCCCCCTACCCTAGTCCCTGCCCAACAAAGTTGGGAACCGGTCCTTAGTTGTTTTTGTGTGTGGAGAGGGGGATGCCTCACCACTGAACTATCAGTGCATTGGCGTTCTATAGGCTGTCACTGATATTAGTTTATTGATGGAAATTCAACTGTAAATACATACATTGGTGGTCTTCCAATGACGGAGAGAAGGGATTTCCGTCTATTAAATACATACTTTTTATGGTATTCCGAACCTACGGCCCACCTAATTGCCACCAACAACCCTACCTTTTCTCTCTTTTACACTTTTTCTCCAAGAAAAGGATCGTAGCTTGCTTACTTCCCTTTTGACTTGTTTTTTTACCCTTATAACTCATGATACCCACGTCACACAAAGCCAACCTGAAAGAACCACGATCCACTGGTTAAACCCATTGACCCCATTTCTTCCTTTTGCCCAATGCCATCTTTGGTAATTCCCACTGTTTTAATAAAATACAGTTTTTCTTTAGATGAGCGCGCACAACCGGCTGATGTCATCAAGAAGCAACCGTCTCTGATACATGTTCATCTCATTTTTATGATCTCTTTCTCAAACAATCTTCTTCAGCTTGCCACCACAGCCTGACCCCGTTTCCATTTCAGCTCTTCAAGTTCGAAACCAACACAAAACAAATCTAAATCCATTACTTTGTTCGACACTCAATTTTGCTACATCTAGAGGTGGAAAAACCTGACCCAACTCTCTAAACCAACCTGTATTTGACCTGCTGAACCTGACCTGAAAATACGACCATTGGTCTGAACTCTGGAATGCCTGACCCGCATTTAAATACTCATGGCCAATGAAAACTTTATACTGCTTCCATTAATCTCTACTCAAGCTGCTGGCACTGTGAGTAATCCCCAGTATAATAGCCACTAGAACTTCTCTCTCACACATAAGCAACCACATGAGGTTCCATTCCTTAATCCTTCTCCTTGTTACTTTAGAGCTTTGTTACAAGGTTTAGTACAGTATCTTACTTCTGTTACAAATTTACCCTTGATGGTTAATGAGCTTCGTGTTCTTTCAAGTCATGATGGAACAACTCATCATTAGTAATTTAACACAGTCTTGAATATTGCTACATCTAAAGATATCGAAGCAAATACTACCCTTCTTTCACCTTACTTGACAGTTGACACACTCCTAGCCCAACAATTACACAAGGTCAGGGACATGATAACGCAACTCCAGCAACCGGTGTTTTTTTTTTTTTTTTTTTTGTAATTATATCTGTACACTAAAAAATGCGACAACATATTAACATTTACAAAATGATATGACCAAACCTTCTTCCTTTGTCGCACGGGTACCACACCAAAATATATCATGATATCCCTGACATTACGATGATACATTGTCTTCCATTGGTTCTAACTTCTAGTTTTTATTCTTTCTAGTTTGACTTGCATGAAAAAAAAATTAAAAATGAGCACTCCCATCTAAGTCAGACTGCCAGTGAAGATGTTATCTTGTTACTAAGGGACTAAACTCCGAAAGATAAATTTGAAATTAGAAACAAAGAACAGAGAAGGATATAAAATAGCCAAATATATTTGTTGCGGTTTGTATGTAACAATTATCCATGATGCTTATCTTATTAATGAATGACAAAATTCTAGTATCCTGAGGTTTTAATCATAAATGGTAAGATCTGAATACATAGTAAAAAACTCATAGCACAGAAGATGCTTAACATTGCAGCCTCATGGCTCCGGGTTTTGTCTCATGTTCCATGTAAAAAAATAATAATTTTGCAAAAGTTGATTCAAGCATGCAAGACTCATTGTTTTCCATTAAACTTGTTAGCTTTTCAAAACATTTCTATCCGTATCTTATGTTTACAATCCATTCTTTGGAGTCTTAACACTTTCTTTTGTGGGCTGAAGGGAGTTGATAATTTTAGACCAGTTAAGTCAGCTAATGGAGGTTGCATGGATGAAAGTATCAAAGTTCAAAGATATCATGAGAATTCTTCTCTTAATAATAACAGCTTCAAAGTTGAAAGAGAAGAGGGTGAGTTGTCCCCGACTGGGGATTTTGAAGAAGATAATTTTGCAGTTTATGGAGATTCAGGTAGAGATGTAGCAGCAGCTGAAACAAAGGATAATGCTGCTAGCAGACAATTTCAAGTCAGACGAGGAGAAGATGAAGCATGTGGGGAGGCTGGTGGAGAAAATGATGCTGATGCAGATGATGAGGGAGAGGAAAGTGCTCAAAGATCGATGGAGGATAGCGAGAATGCATCTGAGGCCGGTGAAGATGTATCAGGAAGCGAGTCTGGCGATGGTGACTGCTCCCGTGAAGATCACGAGGAAGAGGAGGAAGATGTCGACAACGATGATAATGATGGTAAGGCTGAAAGTGAAGGTGAGGCTGAAGGGATGACTGACACACGTGATGTCAAAGGAGATGGCGCATCATTGCCATTTTCAGAACGCTTTCTTCTTATAGTGAAGCCTCTTGCAAAGCATGTACCTTCTGCATTACGAGACAGGGAAAAGGAATCACGGATTTTTTATGGCAACGATTCATTTTATGTACTCTTTAGGCTTCATCAGGTAAGCCACATGTTTTTATATTGATTTATGTCATGATATCACTCATGCAAGGTGTTTTCCATTATTGTGATCATCATTGTTGTTCTTTTTGTTGATCTTATTGTTTGGCAGACTTTGTATGAGAGAATGTTGTCAGCAAAGATGAATTCGTCTACTGCTGAAAAAAAATGGAGGGCTTCAAAAGATACAAGCTCACCTGATCGGTATGCCAGGTGAGTTTATCTTCTCATCATGCTCCTCTCTAAAATCCCAATGCTCATATATTATCAACTTAGAATATCTGTTTTCTGTGATGTGCAGATTTATGAGTGCACTATACAACTTACTTGATGGTTCTTCTGACAATACAAAGTTTGAAGATGATTGTCGGGCTATTATTGGAACTCAGTCCTATGTTCTATTCACACTGGACAAGTTGATATATAAACTTGTCAAGCAGGTATTTTGTCATCTTTTGGTTTCCTTATATATTAATTTTCCTCTACTCTTCTTATTTAGGGTATATGTTTCAGCTTCAAGCAATCGTATCAGATGAGATGGATAATAAGGTTCTTCAGCTCTATGCATACGAGAAGTCAAGGCGCCCCGAGAGATTCATTGATTTAGTTTATCACGAAAATGCTCGTGTTGTTCTTCATGATGAAAACATATACCGATTTGAATGTGTAGGTTTTAGTAGGTTACATTTTATTTCATTTTTTTTAAATTGGAAAATTGCTATGCTAAAGAAGATAAGGAAACCTTGTTCCATTTGTCTTCTATTATTTGGAAAAAACTGTGTACATTCATTTTCTAAAAAATCTAAATGTCTGTAATTATTGCAGTCATCAAATCCAACCCATTTGTCTATCCAGTTGATGGAGTATGGGCATGAAAAACCTGAAGTGGCTTCCGTTTCCATGGACCCTAATTTTGCTTCTTATCTTCATAATGAATTCCTGTCGGTTGTTCCTGACGAGAAGGAAATGCAAGGTGTCTTCCTCGGAAGGTATGGGCACGATAGATTATATTGTTCAAATGGTTGCAAAGTTGTATTAATTGATCATTTATTAAGATGGTGTGACATTTGCAGAAATCTACGCAAATATGCATATGGTGATGAATGTTCTGCAATATGCATGGCCATGGAGGATATTCGAGTGGTCAATGGTTTGGAGTGTAAGATTTCATGCAATTCCTCCAAGGTACTTGTGCTAAATGGTTATAGTTTTTTTAGTGCCAGAGGTTTTAAGATATACTTTAAGTATTTTGATTTTGTAAGTTGAATACAATTTTATTTTTAGTCAGTTTATTGAGTGCATCATGCTGCAGGTCTCTTATGTTCTGGACACAGAAGACTTCTTATTTCGCATTAGAAAGAAAAGGAGAACTTCGATCAGAGGCAGCTCCGCATGCCATGATCGAGAAAATTCATTAAATGTTTATGCTTTAAGAATAAAGCGGTTCCATAAATTGCTGTCAGACTTCTAACGTGACATGCAACGAATGAATGTAGAGATAAAATATGATCTTATCCTATTTGTTTCAAGAAATATGAAAGGTTCAATTAATGTGATAATATGTTAGCTTGTATCTTTTATTTGGTCACATTTCAGGTTTATTTTGTCAATATACTAATATAGTGCCTGCAGAAGTTTTGCCATCTGCCTGCCTCTTCTTGTTTAATTTATGCATATAAGCACAGTGATTTAGGACTAGCATGCATGCAGATACTGGTTCCCCTTGCATGTTTCTGTAAGATCTAGGTTTTCTCCTCCTTATTCTTGTTCTTCTTGATCTTGTGGAGGATCGTTTTCAAAATTGGAATCGCAATCGCAAATTGTTCATACCCATGAATCAAATCGAATCGCGAATTATAGGATTTTTTTTTATATTTTCTAATAAAAATGAAAAATAATTAAAAAATAAGAGAAAAAAAAGAAATTATTTAATGACCATTCATTCATTTCCCATTTATAGTAGTATAAATATAATAACAAGTCTGCCATACAATCATGTCAAGAACATCGCGACATATATATATATATATATATATATATATGAAATAAATAATGTGTAAATTAAAATACAAAAATAAAAATAAAATCCAATTGATCAATCTTACACAGTAGGGTATTTCTTGAAATTAAGATAGTGTTCGTGAAGGAGAAAACCAAAATAGATTAAAAAAAAGAGGATGCTAATAAGCACCATGCGTAAAGTCAAATGCTTTAGTTAAATGCATGTTCTTTATTCATCCTTAAAAAAATTATTAAAGTCGTAAAAAACTCTTAGGAAGTTTTATTAACTGCTAAATAACATTTTAAAAATAAAAGTGCTAAAACAAAGAAAACAAGGTAAAAAAATATTAATATTAACTAATTGGTTGTAGCTAATCTCGCTTAGCCGAATCCTTTGAATCGTAAGATTTGATAAAACAAGCATTGAATCATAGGATTCACAACTAAATACTAAGATTCAATGCGTAGATACAAATTGTTTTCTTTAAGATTCGGAATACGAATTGTAGGATTATGATAACCATATTATGGAGAATTGAAAATGCTGTATCTACTCTCTCTCTCTCTCTCTCTCTCTAACGGATTGCTTGTAATTACAGAAAGTACCCTTGGATCATTGTTTTTTTGACAGTTGAGTCCCCATCATTGTTAATTATGGTAACCCACCTTGTCGATGGTCTCGATTATCTAAGGGCTTGTGTGTTGGCATTGTAATACTTATGAATTGAATGCATGAAATTCTTACCATAAGTAGTTGAAAATGAAGATCAAATGTGAATTTTTTAAAAATGAGGATCTTATTTGATGCTCATTTTTAAAAATTCACATTTAACCTTCATTTTTAATTATTTATGGTATGAATCCTATGTATTTAATTTCTTTGTATTTTAACGGAAATGAACTGGACCTAACTATTAATTTGATCTGGGACCCTCAAAGGTGCTTGGAAAGAATAGCTGGGAAGAATGAATGTGGAAGAGAGAGATTGAGGAGGTGGGCTAGTGTTGGGTGTCAGGGAGAAGAAGGATAATAAAGGAAAAATGGTAAATGGTAAATTTAAGGGCCTGCATTAGACTAGCAGTGGTGAAGAGATGAAGCAGGTGAGGGGTGTAAAGGATGGAGCTTAAGAAGTAATCTCATGAGATTTTGAGCGGTTTTGGATGGCAAATCGTATTTGGCGCAATCAATAGCATATATTTCGATAAAAGCACGTGATGGGTGATTATAGGGCATGTCAGGGCATTATGGTTTAGTCTTTTTACTTTGAATTGCATTTTTTTAATGATTCTTGGTTGAAATATGCATTTTAGGATATTTTGAGATGCGTTTTTCTTTCAAATGGATTTTGCGTGATTCTAAGGTTAGGAACATGATGTAGAGGACTAGGTTTGTTGAAGAACGAAACCTGTGCTCGGGCAATTCGAAGGGGATTTCCTGGCTGTCTCTAGGAAGATTTTGGGGGCAAACCGCGTTTCACGCAATTCATGGTTGAAAGATGCGCTCTAAAAAATTATGTGATATCTTTTTACCTCAATTCATGGATAAAACTGTGTGCTGGATGATTCTAGGACATTTTAGTGTATAATGTTCTTGTCTTTGCTTTCAAAATGCGTTTCATGCGTTTCTATGCTGAAATATGCATTTTAGATATCTTAAGATACTTTTCTGTTTTGAAATTGGTTTAAGGCGATTTTAGGGTTCGGAACACTTTAAATGGGATTTAGGGTTGCACTTTAGAAAATTCTAGGACATCCTTTTCGATTAAAACGGGTTTAAGGCAAATTCGGGCTCAAGAACTAATCTCGTGGGATTCTGAGCCGTTTCTAAGTTAAAGCCTTATTCCGTGCAATCAATAGCTTATATCACGATAAAAATGCGTGTTAGGTGATATACGTCATTTCACAGTATTATAGCATAGTCTTTTAACTTGAAATGCGTTTCATATGATTTTGGATTGAAATATAAATTTTTGACTAATATGAGATACATTCTTCTTTAAAATGGGTTTCATGTGATTCTGGGGTGAGGAACGCATTGCAGGGGATTTGAGACTATTTAGGATTGAAACCCGTGCTTTGAGAAATTCATTGGGGATTGTAGGCGGCTCTGAGAAAATATACATCGTAAACCGTGTTTCACGCAATTTTACTGTTGAAATGCTCACTCTAGAAAATTATGTGATATCAGTTACTATAAATAGTGTTTCAGGAAAATTAGGGCTTAATAACTAATCTCATGGGATTCTGTCTCGTTTCTAACCGGCCAATGTATTTCGTGTCATCAATAGCTCCTATTTGTATAAAAACGGGTGCGGGATGATTTTAGGGCATCTCAGGGTATTTTGGCACATCCTTAGCCCCTTACCTTTTTAATAATCCTTTGGTAAAGTTTATTTCATCATGAATTTCTATGTATTTTAGTGCAAATAAATGGGCCCTATTAATGTATTAAACTATTCATTTAATAAACAAAAACTGTTTTTTAATTTTTATTTTATAAAAATCGGCTTAGTTGAAGAGTGTTTGTTAGAGAAAACATGGGTCCCATTGAAAATATTTTAACTGAAAAATTCTACCATTTGTTCTGGCTATCCATTCAATAATAAAAATAGCGCTGTCAATGGACCTTGGTCCTGCCCGACATTGTTTATTAAGGATTTGGATTGCCTAACAGGCCAAGGTAGGTCTGAGATTAAGGGTCCTTTATGGGTTTGAGCTCGACCTTAAAGATGGAAGCAGTGAGAGGTGATTTTCTTTACTACCACATAGCCTCACAATCAATCCAACTCCATTCTCAGTAACGTTTCTTAAAACGGTGCTCACCCTAATTTGACTCTATTTTGAACTAAGCTCACCATAGAATCTCATAAAAGATGCGTCTTAAAAATTCAAAATTTAAGGCCCCTGAATAAGTCGTTAGAACATAATTTAGACGACTTTTTTCTCAAAATTATATCCACAGTCGGACCTTTCCACCAAATATCCCTTCATGATTGGTGTGCATTCATCACGCAGGTTTCACAATGTGCCTAGACTTTTTTCCCCACGCAAGTCCTAAGAGGAACCTCTTAGCATAAGATTACATATTAAAATAAAAAACCACCCCAAGTGGAACTGACCATTGGATTAAAATTCAAAAAAAAAAGAAAAAGAAAAAACGATGCATTGTAAAATTGATAAACTTGAGAGCAAGGGTTTTAGGATGATCTTATGGACTTAAAACTTTGCATACAGGTAAATCATATTCAGATGTTTTGATTTCCATCTGCCCATTAACTGTTCTCAAATTGCTTAGATGAACATGTGTGCTCCTAAAACGCCCATTTATACAGAGATTTTCAAGCGAGAACATGCTCAAAAAAGCTATCTAAACACGGCCAACGTCAGCTAATTGATTTATTGTGAAACGTTCCGATTTAATTGGTGAGAGCCACTGTTGAGTTCCTCTTCTTTTTAAGTCAGGATCTCTCCAGGTTAAAGCCCCAAAGGATCCGGACTCTGGATCCACTACGCACATGGACACTTCTGAATAAAAACACTAGAAAATATTTAACAGTTTTGTGCCACTCGATGTTTTTTTTTTTTTTTTAATTATTATTATTATTATTTATTTATTTATTTATTTATTTTAATGTTTGTGCACTCTCTTTTGTCAAGCGACTTTACACACGAGTTAATGAAACTTTTATATTTATATACTGAAACTATTCCTATAATTGCTTCCTAGTTCTAAACACATCGATGGAAAAAAAAAAAAAAAAAAAAAAAAAAAAAAAAGGCCCCATCTGACATTTTCTATGAGTTTGCTTTTAGCACTATGCATTTGGATTTTGTAAGCATATTTCACATGATCTTACAACGCTTCTTACACTAGGGAACCCGATTTGGATGATCATAATTGGTTTGAATGCTAATGTTAAGAACTAAGATTCATACGATCAACAAACTCAATTCAGGCCTTGATATGGCATACGACACTCTGCATACCAGATGAATGAAAAATCACTTGGATCCAGGAACCAAGCATCATTTTAAGTTTTATTGTGTAAATATTAGGGGCAATTAAGCGGAGGTCCCTGAACATTTGAGTTTATGGCTTTAGATTCACACTTTCTTTTCATAGTGTGGTAAGTCCTTTCAAATTTAAAGATCTAAAATGTCCAAATTGCCCTTTCTTTAAAAACCCTTATCTATTTAAACATAAATCATATCTCATGATTAGTGGGATAAGCCATTAATAATGGCCAGCTACTATTTAATTGGCCACGATTAATGAAAATCCCATTAATGAGATTTTGAAATAAATTTAAAAAAAATAAAAATAAATTTCAAAATAATGCAACTAAATTTCAAAAAATGCAAATAAATTTCAAAAGAACGCAAATAAATTTAAAAAGACAAATACAAATTTCAAAAGGCTTAAATAAAATTAAAAAAAAACAAATAAACTTCAAAAAACACAAATACATTTGTCAAATTAAGATAAACCGATTTTTCAAATTTCAGAAAAAATTGCATAACACTCAAGTATTTTTTCCAAGAACTCAGTTAAATTTATTTCGAAACACGCAAATAAATTTTAAAATACACAAATAAAATTAAAAAACACAAATAGATTTCATAAAAGCCAAGAAATTTGCCAAACAACTCAAAACGATTTATTTAAAAACTCAATTAAAATTTTCAAAACGGAGATAGATTTGTTAGAAACTTAGAGAAATTTGCCAAAAACTCAGATAAAGATAATTTTTTCAAAAACTCAGATAAATTTATCTGGGGCTTTTGGCGGTAGGTCCCTCATCATGAGTTTATCTGAGTTTTGGTAAAACTCGGATAAATTTGTCAAAACTCAGATAAATTTATCTGAGTTTTGTCAGAAGTTCAAGTAAGTTTGCCGAAAACTTAGATAAATTTATTTCAGTTTTTATCCAGTTTCTTAGAGTTTATGGAAAAAATTTTCTGAGTTCTTGGCAAATTTATCTGAGTTTCTTAGAACTCTAATAAATTTTCTAAACTCAAATAAATTTTTCAGAAGAAGAAGCCTGTTGCTGAACCGACCCTTGCTACAGTTCCAACCAATCGCCTTCTTCCTCTTCAGCATTCTGCAACAGAACTCCGCACATGCCCAAGCCGGATCCAAGTGCGTTCTTCTCCGATGACAATGGCACAACGACAATAGAGAAGGCAGTGTGGCGATGACTTCCTTCTTCAGAATCAGAACCAGAGAGCATCGCTCCTGCTTCTCTTTCAGCCACAGCACGACGTGGAATGACCATTGGGAACCCTCCTTCTCTGGCGACGCGAAGAAGATTGGTCAGATACTCTGACACCATTTATTTGCCCTGAAATCAGATCTAAAAAGACTAGATCATCCTCTCCGGAGGCAATCTTCAAATGGAACTGACCTACTACAGTTCCAAGGCTCAATCGCCTTCTTCCTCCTCAGTGTTTTGCAACAGAACTCCGCAAGAACCCACGCTAGATCCAAGTGTGTCCTTCACCTACGAAAATGGCACAACGATGATAGGGGAGGTGGTGCAGCGGCGGACCCTCTCTCTTTTTTGTCTATTCTCTGCAAATCCGGCAGCCCTTTTCCTGGTTTCATCAAGAACGACACTCTGCGATCTTTGTATCCCCACCAGAGATCAATCCGATCTCCTTCTCTATCCAAAGCCAGAGCAGAATCCGGATCAACTCTATGTTATTCGATCTGTTCACTACAATAGATTCCAACCAAAATGGCTTGCAAGTCTACTCTCCCTTTGCGTTCTTTACAACAATTCCAAAACAGAGATAAGAGATCTTCTTCAATCACCAATCGTGGCCCACCTTGAATTGAGGGGGATAATGAAAGATTTAAAATTTTGAAATTCAAATTTTTATGCCTAAAAAGTTAAAAGGGCAAATCAGTCATGAAAATGTCTGATGTGGCGTATATAAGGACCTCTCGCCAAACTATGTACAACTGTATGGACCATAGGCCTTAAAGTAAAAGTCGTTGGACTGGATGCCTTACAAGACCAACATGAGGGACTATTGGCTAATTTACCCTAAATATTATGGGACACGGTTTTATTTGGAGAGAGAGAGAGAGAGAGAGAGAGAGAGAGAGAGAGAGAGAGGGGGGCTCATGTGGGCCATACTCACAGGTCGTCAGCCTTTCCACCTGTTTACAAAATTTCAAGTTTATTAGAGTATCCTAACCCCTTAGTTATCGGCCTCAAATTTCACAGTTTTAGAAAGCATTATTTTTTAGGATTACAGTCCAATGATAAGTCACATTTAGATGGGTGTCAAACATGGGGCTTGTGGAATTCCGAAGGTGAAGGTTTAAGGGTAAAGGAGTTGAGTTGATCATAGGGGATACCGCATCCCTAAACAACGGGTGTCTCCAATGTTGCTTCCATGGAAACCAACCTGCAGGAGCATTTCTTTATATTTTCATTAAGATGGATTTTAAAACTCTGGATCTTGCGACATTCGGGAGATAGGGGAAGGAGTAGTGAGTGAGAGGATAGGATAGGTCATAAGAGGCCTGAGAAGGGAGGCCACACAGATCCTCTCTGTCATGCCCTCAAAATTGAAACCGCGGATTACACATGAGATTAGGGCCAATTAAAATTTTCTAATATTAATCAAAAGCAACCTGGCCCCAACATGTCCCATAGGATCGAAGTTTGTGGTGAGGTATGAATATTTCCTTGGTAACCATAAAACACAGCGGAACATCATAATTAAATAAATGGTACAATATAACATTTCAGAGTATGCACATCTTTCTTTTCTATAGTTTAAGTTTAGCAAAATATAATAAAAGTATATTAATTAATGGCTTCTAACAAAACCTAAGCCAAAAGAGAATAAATATGAACTAACTAAAGTATGAAGGCACTCATGTGCTGGTCACGACGACAATACCATTGACACACAACTCGTACTCACCATCAGGCTAAACTGCCTGAAGCGACGCTTGCACTTTCCTAAAGGTAGATGTACCCGGTACCTATGCACCAAGTGCAGCATCAGACACAAAGGTCAGCAGGCAGATATAAATATAAAAATCAACAGATATACAGAACGAATCAGAGTAAATGAGTAGACAAAATCATATGAAATTCATAGTGTTCTGATCGTAAGAAATACATAGCATTCGAATTATAAACAGACTATCAAAGTAGGTGGTCCACATATGCTAATTACCATGGGATAGTGTCATTGCCCTCCCTTACTCACATTGAGTCATGGTGGAGTTATAAATAGTTTGGGATCATAACCCTTCAATCAAAGTGTTCAAAGTGGTGTCCATTACACCAAATTCGAAATGCAGACAATCTTCTTGGGCTCATGCGGCTCGGGCCCCGTGGGCTCTGGCCCAATCTTACCTCAAGGTCAGTCCTCTGTTGGCTCATGCGGCTCGGGCCCCGTGGGTTCTGGCACAGTCTTGCCTCAAGGTTCTAAATTCAAGTCCTCACACAGGTGGTGCCCCAACTGTGCCGAACGTCAACAGTTGAGTGGTGCCTTACACAAAGAATCCTAAATAATCATTAGTGAGGGGCTAGGCTTTCTTGCGCGACAAGATTCAACAACATTAGAAAAACTACTTTATTCCAAATTAAATCAAACTTAAAACAAACTTCAATAGTAGTTCTTTTCAAGCCTTACAATCAAAGCCCCCTAGCCTCAACACTTCAACCAAACCTCAAAACAAACGGAACATCAAAAGGGATCCTAAGTCCATCATCTAAGTTCTCAATGTGATCCCCAAACAAAGTAAAGCAAACAGAGCTATTAAACATGTTCGTTACACGTAGATAGTACCAAACGGTAGAATTCATAATCAAAAGTTATAGACAATCAAATCCTAAGTACAATGTTAATCCTGAAGCATCGTACAACCTACTCAGTCACTGAAAGGGAATTGGGTTTGTGATACCCGAACAAACAGAATTCGTGCATAGATATAAAAAGGGTATCTCATTGTCCCATTGTCACGACCCGAGCCCGAAATCAGAGTGATTAGGGATTAACCCCGGGTCGCGATGAAATCATACTTACTCACGTATACCCCGAATTAACCGAAGCTAAGACGAAGTCCACAAGGGATCTTGCATACATACGTACCTGTCAATGCACAATTGCGGAAATACATACATGTATACATTGACGAAACATTTAAAACAAAATGTCCTTTACATAAAGTAAAGCAAAACTAATACATATCATTACATTCTACTCAAGTCAACCACTGCATATTTAGAATATAATGCAGGGGGCATCGTTTACCATACAAAATGATTATACATCAAAACATTCTTAAACAGTTCCTACATATTCGCCCTCAGATCATGTCCATTCGATTAAACCTCCTAGAGGTATCGGATGGGCCTCTTTCACTGGCGGTACGGTCTCTGCGGAACCGGTACGGGTAACTGGGCCTGTAACATCATCAGTAATAAAGTGAACACGACGGTTCAATAATGTATATACAGATTTATGCCAAAATGATATTCCTGTCAATTCATTGAATTAACAATTCTAAACAATTCCATTCTAATTCAATATTCTGTATAAAACAAAGACAGTATCAACAATCGTAAGTTTGGCAACTACAATAGTATTGGTTTCCATTCAATTTGATTCTTCCCAAAGGAAGCAATCTCACATTCATTCATTTCAATTCTCATATTCAATTCATTCATTAACTTAAGTATTTATAAGATGACTTATCAGTGGGACTATTCAGTTCATTATGTAGCTTATGGATGGCTTTTCAATTCATTGACTTTTTAGTCTATGACCTTTCGGTCCAATAAGGTGGGATCTTCCCAGTGTCTTGATCAGAGAGCACTGGTGTCACCACGGAGTTCCGGAACACTCCAAATCACATCTACTGCAGTAGGATTATTCATTACATTTGTTCATTATTCAGTCATTCATTAATTTAGTGTTCAGTATAACTCTATAAGAGCTTGGGAGAAACCATTATGTAAAGCCAAACTTCTCTCCAATTAACCTAATTACTACGTGCAATCTCAGATCAATTCTAAACATTTATCTAAACCAAACAAATGAGTGAATCGTTCATTATCAATGCACGTGTTACTATGGATGACATTACTTAATTGAATATGTGCATTTAGATAATCTTAGCTAACACTTATGTAGGTTTAGATATCATTATAGTTACCTATTGGTCACCACCTAAATTCATTAATAAATAGAGCAAAAACCCCTTTTTGAAAGAAATTTTCAATTGACTCGGTCGACCCGGCCCAGGGCCGGTCGACCCCACACACTGCAAATGCTGTCGACCTGGATGAGTCAGGTCAACCTACTCCTATATACCCGGTCGACTCGGCCATAGCTCGGTCGACTGACAGTTGTAAACAATAAATGGAAACAGTGTTCTCGTCTTCCAGAGAACCTGATCCTTCATGCTCGGTTGACCGCGTGATGTGGTCGGTCGACCGCGTGAACTACGAGAACAGAACTCAGGTTCTGTACCTGCACTGAAATGGATTGAAATCCATTTCCTTTCTCTCCTGTATCTGATACACAACTAACATATGGAATTGACAAGTCTATTCTATCTCTATAATTCCATCTAATCAAATCACAACACCAAAAACTTATTTCATTACTCTACTTTTAAAACCCTAAAAGTATCCATTAATGTCTAATCCCTTAATTTCTATACAAATCAAGGAAAACAACACATCAAGCATAAACATAAGTATATACTTGCCTTAGCTTGAAACTTGATTCACAAAAGTCCCTTGCTTAGCTTGAATTGAGAAGAAAACCTCTCAACTTAGGTTTCTCTTCAAGAATTTCAAGAAGAAGGTGAAGAAGATGATGAAGGTGATGAAGAAGAACTCCTTTTCACTTGTAATCACTTCAACTTGACGATTGACAGAGAGCAAATGAAGAAAGAAGAAGAAAAAGAGAAGATGAAAGTTGCCTAGGGTTAGAGATTGAATGAAATGAGCTCATTTAGCTTATAGAAGCTTGCAATTTGCATATAAGCCCATTTCTTCTTCTCATTTACAAATCGAGTCAATTGGAAGACCACTTGATCTAATTATCGTCCAACGACTTCGTGTCTTTTATGAAAGTTAACGTACTCATCGAGATACACGCGTTGGTATCAAGAGTTTCCGTATATAGTAAAATACGTACGAATTTGTATTTATGAAAAAGTCCTTAATTCTCTTAGTTTGAGTCTACAACTCATTCAATTTAGGTGAATTCAATTCCATTTGGTCATAAACTATCGTTAACTTAATTAACCATAGTTAACTAGCTTCAATTCCGTTTAACCAAAGTTAATCTCTATTAACTCGGGACGGGGTCTAACACCCATACCGCTCAAGAATGTGCTAGGTTGGATCCCGATACAACCAGAGTAACTGTGAAGAATGTCGACTCAAAACATCCTTACATATAGTCAAATGAGTCTAAAAAGGGTAGCCAAAGTCCCACCTAAGTCCATCCAGTTCTAAGTCAAAGAGGCCCTTAAGAAAGAACCCCAGTTCATCCGGTCGACATCAAACAGGGTCAGTCAACCACCTTCATAACCGTTTGACCGGCTACACAGTCAAAGTTAAAACATAAATGAGAATTGGCTAAGTTGTTAGGCTTTAGGAAGCCTGACTAAATACCAATGTTGCCGGTTGACCCCACTCGGTCAACCGTGTAGCTTCAGAAAACAGAATCAATCTTCTGTAACTGAACTGAGTTGGGGAGAAACTCCCTTTTCATCCACACCTGCAGACAAACACAAGAATAGGGCCTAGCCCTCTTCACATACAACATCCAACCTCCTCCCAATCCATTCAAACCAATATCCATCCCATTCGAACCATTCCATTTAAGAATCAATTCATTAAACATATAGATCCAATTATCATGTTTTCCAAAATCAAAGACATCAATGACCATGTGGTCATCTAAATCATCATTAAATCATTAAATCCAAGGAGAGACAAACATATCTAAGCATATATACATAAATATCTACTTGTTTTTTGTCGAAATTGCCCAAATCCATAAGCACTAGCTCAAAGCCCAACAAACCAAACCTAAGGGATAAATAGCAAAATAAAACTAAATTAAAACATCAACCAAAAGAAAGGAAAGCTCTAAACTATCTAACACACTACTACACTCAAAAGTACAATAACCCAAACCTAAGGGGAAGAAGAGCTTACCAAACAGATGGGTGGATGGAGTGGTGGCTTGAAATTGAGGATGAGATGCTTGCGGGGTCCACGCGAAGATGATGGTGATGATCGGGGGTGATGGGCAGCCTCTAAGATCCATTTCTAACAATGTGGGTGAGAAAGATTGAGAAAGAGAGAAAAAGAAATGAAATTGAGATGGGAGGTTGTGGGGCCCACTGATTTGGTTGTGATGGAGGGTCTTTTTTGTGGTCCATTGACAAGTAGAAAGATGGAGACAAACAAAGAAATAATGGAGAAAGAAAGAGAGAGAGTGAAATGGGGAGATGGGTAAGGGGCTTGATTCACGTGGCAATGATTGAAGTGAGAGAGAGAGAATGAAGAGAGAGAGAGAGAATGGTGAGATGGGTTGAGGGGAGTTAACTCACGTGGACAATGAGTGAAGTGAGATAGAGAAATGAGATGGTGAGATGGGTGAGGAAGGGGGGCTGATCCACGTTGGCAGCAAGGTGAGTGAGGAAGAGAGAAAAGAAAGAAAGAAAACAGAAAAAGAAAGGAAACAAACAAAGAAAGAGAAACAGGGAAGGAAAAATGGGGACAACAGGGAGAGATGGAGTGGCTGGGTTCGATAGTGGTTGGCGTTGATAGTGGAGGTCACCGACGGCGATGGTGATGATGCCGGGATAGTGGGGCAGCGAGGTGCTGGTTGAGATGAGTGAGAGAAATGAGATATGGGAGAAGGGAGGGAGCTTGGTGGTTGTGGTGATGGTGGCGTGCTTGGAGTCCGGCGACGGCGACGTCCGGTGACGGTGGCAGTGACATAACAAGAGGGATGAGATGAGAGAAAGGGTGGCTGCTGCTGGGAGTGAAATGAATAAGGGAGGGGGGGTTTTGACGTAGTAAAGGAATATGGGGAAATGGGAAATGGGTGGGGGCTTGCACGTGGGATAAAGGGAGGTGGGGGAAATGATGGAAGTGAGGTGGGGAGGTGGGGTTCACATGGGATTAGATTAGGTGGGTTGGAGTTTTTCTTTTGGGAAATTAATAAAATAAGCTTAGGTGGGTTCGTGTCAGGTCAGGTTTTGGGTCGGGTTCGAGGGTCCGAATAGAGATGCAACAGAAGGACAAAGTCCGGGAAATTGGGTAATCTACCCGATGGTACCAAAATCTCGAAAAGCAGAAAATACTAAAAAGCCCTCAGAACTTTCCAGAAATAGCGACACATACCCCTACTATACCCAAACGGGCTCGGATCTCAACCCGACTTCACACTTGCGACTCTAATGATTTACCATACTTGTTTGGCTTCTAAACGAGCTTAATTAGCTAAAAGCACAGTTAACTAAACTAATTACAACCTTGGAATTCCGGGATGTTATATCATTCCCTCCTTAGAACATTTGGTCCTCTAAATGATTAAATCTAGCATAGGTAAAAGATTTGGTTACTCTAGCTAAACTCAATCTCTGAAGTTTAAAGGTGGCAAGCTGCGGTGAAACTCAGGGTAGTGGTTAAGCTGCTTGCAATCTGACCCACAATATGCTCACAACTTGCAAACTGACCCATAATCTGCTTACAACTTCATAACTCTGTCTGACATAACAAATATCTGACACAAGCCCTGTTATCTCTGTCTTTATATTATCCCACCAGTAGTAACTTTGTAATTTCTAGTACATCTGACACACAATTTGCCCTGACAAAACAACACACCCTCCACGAGTCTGAACTCATGTCTGCTGGCAATCTTCTCTATCATCTTGACCAAGTCTAGGTCATTCCTTTTACTGTCCTTGATTCTGCCCAAAATGTCTACTCTCATCATAACATGCTATCAATCACCCACTAGATGATATCTCTGCTCAATGGATTTGCCTCTGTTGTCTCAAGTTTAAATCCTCCTTGGAAAACAGGTATTGTAGAATTCTATGCTCTGAGTTCGAATCTCTCCTAATAAAGTTAATGCATCCACATCTCTAGAGCTAAAAAAAACTATTGTAATCTCCAAGTCATGATCAATGTATCTCTTTTCGTGCTCTTTCAGCTGTTTGGACCCGTAGGTCGTTACTTTTTCCATTCTGCATCAACACCAATCTCAATAGAATCCCCAAAACACAAGCAAAATTCACAAAATTGTCTCTTTGATCAGTTAAGTTCATAGTCAACCTCTACTTTGGCTGTTAAAAACTGGTCTCACATTGCTCTGACCATACCAACAAAACATCTTTCCTTGTCAACTTGATCAATTGGGCTACATTTGTAGAAAATTCCTTCATAAACTATCTTTAATATACTGCCCATTCTAAGAGACTTCAGATTTCTGACACTATCTTCGGCTTTCCCAACTGACCACTACTTGCACTTACGATGGATCTACTATCAATCCCTCTTTTCATAAAAGAATCTGTGCGAGAATCAGTGCACCTCATGTTGACACACTTGGCTTCACTAAAGTTCTATCTGACATATCCTGCAACTGCGCTTCCAATTTCCTCAACTCTGTTGGAGCCTTGCAACACACGATCTGGGATATCAGTGTCGTCCTTGACACAAGCTCAATAGTGAAGTCAATTTCTTCCTTAAGACTAATCTCACACTTGTCTAACCACACAAAAATACAACTTACTTGATCAACTCTGCCAATGAATCTGCACTTGAAGAAAACCCTGAACAAATCATCTACTGAAGCTTGCTAATATGAGAAAACTCTGAATCTCTGACACTAACATGGAACTGAACATCAAGAACAACTCTAAACTTTAATAAGATCTGCTGCAAAACCCTCTTCAGTGAATTGGAAACATCTCAAGATGGTTGCAACTCCTCGAACAAACCTAAGAAATAAACTAACTACAACTAAGAAGTTCTTATTCTAGCACAACAGCAATACTAAAACCACAAACAGTGGGTAATGAGACATTAAATTCTCTCCCAACTAGCAAGTAATTTGGTCTCCAAATTCAATTCTATTAGAGAAATTACTAAACAACTGATGTACTAATAAACAATACTATATGATCCACACATACATAGTATAGATGCCAACTACCAAATCGACTTTCTCACACGTGACCTCTTGTTTCTAGTAAATTTTATTTCTAAAAACATGCCCGCTCTGATACCAACTTGTCACACTCTCAAAATTGAAACCGGGGATTATGCGTGAGATTAGGGCCAATTAAATTTTTTTTAATGTTAATCAAATGCAATTTGGCCCCAATCATGTCCCATAGGATCGAAGTCCGCGGTGAGGTATGAATATTTCCTCGGTAACCGTACAACACAGCAAAACATCATAATTAAACAAATTGTACAATATAACATTTCAGAGTATGCACATCTTTCTTTTCTATAGTTTAAGTTTAGCAAAAGATAACAAAAGTATATTAATTAATGGCTTCTAAATAATACCAAAGCAAAAAGAGAATAAATACGAACTAACCAAAGTATGAAGGCACTCGTGTGCTGGTTATGACGACAATACCGTTGACACACAACTCGTACTCACCATCAGGCTAAACTGCCTGACACGACGCTTTCACTTTCCCAAAGGTAGATATACCCGGTACCTATGCACCAAGTACAACATTAGACACGACGGTCGGCAAGCAGATATAAATATAAAACATCAACAGATATGCATAACGAATCAGAGTAAACGAGTAGACAAAATCGTATGAAATGCATAGTGTTTTGATCATAAGAAATACATAGCATTCGAATCATAAACAGACTATCAAAGTAGGCGGTCCACATATGCCAATTACCAGGGGATAATGTCATTGCCCTCCCTTACTCACATTGAGTCATGGTGGAGTTATAAATAGTTTGGGATCATAACCCTTCAATCAAAGCGTTCAAAGTGGTGTTCATTACACCAAATTCGAAATGCAGACGGTCTTCTTGGGCTCATGCGGCTCGGGCCCCGTGGGCTCTGGCCCAATCTTACCTCAAGGTCAGTCCTCTATTGGCTCATGCGGCTCGGGCCCCGCGGGTTCTGGCACAGTCTTGCATCAAGGTTCTAAATTCAAGTCCTCACACAGGCGGTGCCCCAACTATATTAAACGTTAACAGCTAAGTGGTGCCTGACACAAAGAATCCTAAATAAACATCAATGAGGGGCTAGGCTTTCTTGCGCTACAAGATTCAACAACATTAGAGAAACTACTTTATTTCAAACCAAATCAAACTTCAAACAAACTTCAATAGTAGTTCTTTTCAAGCCTTACAATCAAAGCCCCCTAGCCTTTTCAAGAAGCCTGACTATATACCAGTTTTGCCGGTTGACCGGGTGACCTCACTCGGTCAACCGCGTGACTTTAGAAAACAGTATCAAACTTCTGTAACCGAGCTGAGTTGGGGATAAACTCCCTTTTCATCCACACCTGCAGACATACACAAGAATAGGGCCTAACCCTCTTCACATACAACATACAACCTCCTCCCAATCCATTCAAACCAATATCCATCCCATTCGAACCATTCCATTTAAGAATCAATTTCATTAAACATATAGATCCCATTATCATGTTTTTCAAAATCGAAGACATCAATGAGCATGTGGTCATCTAAATCATCATTAAATCATCGAACCAAAGGAGAGACAAACATATCTAAGCATATATACATAAATATCTACTTGTCTTTGGTCAAAATTGCCCAAATCCATAAGCACTAGCTCAAAGCCTGACAAACCAAACCCAAGGGATAAATAGCAAAATAAAAATAAAATTAAAACATCAACCAAAAGAAAGGGAAGATCTAAGCTATCTAACACACTACTACACCCAAAGTACAATAACCCAAACCTAAGTGGAAGAAGAGCTTACCAAACAGATGGGTGGATGGAGTGGTGGCTTGAAATTGAGGATGGGATGCTCGCGAGGTCCACGCGAAGATGATGGTGATGATCAGGGGTGATGGGTAGCCTCTAAGATCCATTTCCAGCAGGTGGGTGAGAGAGATTGAGAAAGAGAAAAAAAAGAATTGAAATTGAGATGGGGAGGTTATGGGGCCCACTAATTTGGTGGTCCATTGACAAGGAGAAGGAAGGAGACAAACAAAGAAATAATGGAGAAAGAAAGAGAGAGAATAGAGAAAAAGAATGAATTGGAAAAAGAAAGAGTGAAATGGTGAGATGGGTGAGGGGCTTGATTCACGTGGCAGTGAGTGAAGTGAGAGAGAGAGAATGATGTAAGAGAGAGAGAGAGAGAAATGGTGAGATGGGTTGAGGGGAGTTAACTCACATGGACAGTGAGTGAAGTGAGATAGAGAAATGAGATGGTGAGATGGGTGAGGAAAGGGGGCTGATCCACGTTGGCAGCAAGGTGAGTGAGGAGGAGAGAAAAGAAAGAAAGAAAACAAAGAAAGAAAGGAAACAAACAAAGAAAGAGAGAAACAGGGATGGAAAAATGGGGAAAACAGGTAGAGATGGAGTGGCTGGGTTCGGTGGTGGCTGGCGGTGATCGTGGAGGTCGCCGACGGCGACGGTGATGATGCCTAGACGGTGCGGTAGCGAGGCGTTGGCTGAGATGAGTGAGAGAAATGAGAGATGGGAGAAGGGACGGAGCTTGGTGGTCGTGGTGATGGTGGCGTGCTCAGAGTCCGGCAACAGCGACGTCCGGCGATGGTGGCAGTGACGCAACAAAAGGGATCAGATGAGAGGAAGGGGCTCTGCTGCTAAGTGTGAAATGAATAAGGGAGGGGGGCTTTTGACCTAGTAAAGGAAAAAGGGGAAATGGGAAATGGGTGGGGGCTTGCACATGGGATAAAGGGAGGTGGGGAAATGATGGAGGTGAGGTGGGGAGGTGGGGTTCACATGGGATTGGATTAGGTGGGGTGGGGTTTGTCTTTTGGGAAATTAATAAAATAAGCTTAGGTGGATTCGAGTGAGGTCGGGTTTTGGGTTGGGTTCGAGGGTCCGGATCGAGATGCAACAAAAGGATAAAGTCCGAGAAATTAGGTAATCTACCCGATGGTGCCAAAAACTCGAAAAGCAAAAATTACTAAAAAGCCCTCAGAATTAAATTTCTTCTTATACTTTTATGATAAAAGTACAAAAGAACTAATATCTTTATTCGTTATAGAAAAACATTAAATTCCAAAAGTGTTTAATATTATAAATTTTATTATGGATTTCACTTCAATGGATCTTAGTCGCATTCGTATGTGTTAACAATAAACGCATACTATTATTGGCCTACCATGCGAGCCGAGGATTTTTAAGATTCATAATACAATTTTCAGCAAATGCCTGATGATGAGATGTTATATTGAGAGAGAAAATGTATCTACATTAAGAAGTATCATTGAGGTAGAACTCTATCCTACAATAAACACACTAGCAAACCCGTGCTCAGCACACGTATCTCCTTGCATTTTAAATAAAATAATATGCATTATGAGAGTACCTTTCTTCAAAGAGTAAGTTGCATAAAATGAAAATAGGAAAATTGGGGTTGAAAGCATATAGAAGAGAAGGGGCATATCGAGAGCTTTTTTACAGTAAGAAAGAAGTGAGACTTTAGAGTACAAATGAATGGATTGTGATGAGATAATGATATGAGTAGGTAGTTGCATGAGATAAAATAGTGGGAAAAAATGTGAAACATTTGAACCAAAAAGGGATAATTGTCGGCCAAAATTACATCCAGCAATCAAAATTAAAGCCAAGAGTTTTAGCTTTAATATATTATAACTAGCCCAATAACCATGCTCAGCACTGTATCTCCCTGCATTGCAAAATAAATAATCACATATTAAAAAAAATTACCTCTTTCCATAGGACAAGTTGGATAAAATAGAAATACATAAATTGGAGCAAAAAGGATATAGTTATATAAAGGAAAAACTGAAACATAAGTAGTTTGATGGAAAAATGAGTGAGTAGTTGCATGAATAGTTTCATAACCGTTGGTCAAAATTATAACTATTTGTCAAAATTGAAGCCAAAACCTCTTAGCTTAATATAGTATAATGGGGATAGGACCAAGGGAGACCCTTTTTCCTTGTCACTCATTGCTTTGTTCTTGGACGTCTTAGGGAACATTTGTATAGTGTTTGCATTTTTTTCTTTCTGTGGAAAAGAATTCCCTTCTCCCCTTTGGAGACACGCTTCTGCAAAATCATAAAAACTTTAGCACATTTTTGCTCTTTTCCTCAAAGAAGACTAGTTGAATCAAACATGCAAAACAATTTCCGGGGAAAAGCGGATAATTTTTTTCCTTCCCTTTTTTTCATAGAAACATGGGTGCACACAAATAGCTTGTAAACTCCCGCTCTACACTTAACAAGGGGTTGTCAATTTCTTTATATTTTATTCTCATGGTTATAAGATATTTTGTTAGTAGAATTTCTCCTCCGTTTCTTAAATGTGACTTACTTTATGATTGAAGGTGTAACGCCCTAATTCCGAGTACCGAGAAAATCATCAAGGTACCCGAAGAATATCTATCTACACTTACTAATCCGTATTAATTAGTACAATTATACTACTATTATCATAAGTAGTATTATTCAAATTCAAAAATGAGGGCCCACCTAGGGCAGGGCCTCATAGAAGGTGACTTTGGTCCCTCAAGTTATTCCACCATGACTCAAAGGACACCAATTACATAATATATTACATAATTATGTGATTCGAGTACCCAGCATCCAAGCACAATCCCAACCCGAATTGCACTCAGGCTTCATAATCTAGGTCCAAGCCCAAGATGCCCGACCCGATTGGGTTTTCATCTGGATAGAGGTTTGGCCTGGCCTAAATTGTACGCTATCTAAGGATCATCAATCAGCCCAAAGGGAGTGGAGTTGCTAAGACACTAAACTTGTTGAGATTATAGAGTCTAGATCCTTCAAGGCTCGAACTCACACTGGACTCATGAGATGTGTTTTGGATTCAAATGGAACTCCATGCCTCCTTATTAAACATCTGAACTACTTTTATTCCATCGAGAGCTTGTTCCATTTTAAAACTAAGCATGTATAAAATACGTGGATAAGAATCAAAGATGTGTTTTATAGATTATTTGTTTTATGCTAAACGTATTATCTTATGGTAGGAGAAACTCATTGGATGCCTAATTCTTTGCAAAAGATCTCGAGATTCATGTCTGGCGGAATTCGGAGAAGTTGGGATGCTAATTATTATTAATTACCATTTCTGATTCTTTATTTCATTATGTTGGAATTCTTACTTGATAATTTGATCCATTCTAAGCATTGAGCTCTCTTGCAAGGGTAATCGACTTGGCCCTCTTGCACCCGAAAAAGTGAGGGCTTTTCTCTTTTCCTAAAGGCCAAGGATAAGGCAGGGCCCAATTTTGAGAGTTGGGCCTAGGCAAGTGTCTTCCCAGCTTTGCTCAACCCTTATCTTAGGATGTATTATAGTCTACTCATTTAAAAACTAGCTGGTTGTTTAAACTAGGAAGTATTATATAATATTTTGATTTATTCTAAAAATCTTCATGTTGCTTCTTTCAAGGATGTGAGGCAAAAATGATATTTTATATAAAATCTAGAAAAAATAATGAGTGTAAAGTTTTAGCATAATACCTCTACGCCTTTGTTTGGCATCACTAATTTTTGCCTCTATTTCTCAAATTTTCTAAATCTGGTAGAGATTTTGATAATAGAGGCATTTGGTGGCCTCTTCTTTTTTGTAGAGAAGTAGAGGCATTGCCTTTATTTCCCACAACCCACCATTGGATGCATGTTGTCGCGACCGGGTCCACGGGCCTAATCCGAGATCGGGACTGAATTAAATGGTGAATGATGATATACGAAAGAGTAAATAAATGGTTGGTGTCATAAGACATATAATAAATTTGTTAATATGTCCACGGGTAATAAAGGATAAGATATTACCCGTGCACGTAATTTTCCACAGGTGTCCGCGGTGAGGATATCACAACAACATAAATATTTCTTTTAGATGCGGAAGCGTGTGGCAAATCTAATTAACACATTCATATCCAAAATAGCATGACTGATAACACATTTATAATAAGTATCAGAATGAACAATGATCATTAGTATTTTCCAAAAGTGATGTTAAAGTTTATACAAAAGATCATTTAATTACATTCCAAAAAATAAAGACCAATATAGGTTAGTATAACCCAAAAGTTCCCAAAAGAATGGTTATCCATAACCCAAAATGTTATGCATCTCAGACAACCGAATGTCTAGACGACATCATCGGCATGCCACTCAACTAAGCGCTGCGGTTCACCGATCGCCTCCTCAGGCTCCTCCTTAAGGTAACTGGCAACTGGACCAAAGTACCAAAGTAGTGGGTCAAACATAACGGTTTGGCAGATGGATGAAAAGATATAACAATATGACAATAATTGAAATTATCTTGGAAAACATTTAAACCTGTTTAAACAATAACTTTCATAAAACAGAAAAATCATTTACTGGAAAACAATATACAATATAAAACATGTAAGGTATTCAAGGAATCAGGAAACAAGCGAAATGGCAACCACACAAAGCTAAGTCCTCTATCACCGAAGTGAAAAGAGCATATCGGGATGTTGACCTCAGTCACCAAAGTGAGGAGGTACAACAAAATTTACATATACATATATAATAATACGGTACATGACCACGGTAGCGAGTAGGGCATCGGGAACTACGGTCGCAAGCCAGGGTATTGAGACAAGACCACTGTAATAACCAGGTAGTGGGATCCAAACTGCAGCTGGCAGGGCAAGAGGGGGATCTCTAAGTAGGTGGATCAGACCAATAAGGTTATCCAAGCTTAGCGGTGCCGACTCATAGGTCAAATAACAGAAGTCAAGACATGTATAAAATATATTAAGTGCAAGTATGTAAATGGGTGGGAAGGGGGTGCTCAAAGGCACAAGTATCACTTTATTTCGGGCACGTATAATCGGGCTAGCAGAATGCTAAAATAAAGTTCTAATACTTTTGGAATGATAAATCATAAATCATGAATTTCTGGAATAATAACAGTACAAGTTAACTTTCGAAATTTCAGGACAAATATCGGGTCCAAGACTGGTTCAAGGTGAATAGGGGTCCCGTATGTTAATTTCAGTATGAACTTAGTACTCCTTGAGTTTGGAGACATTCCGGGCTCCTTATACACCTTAGGAATTTTCAAAACTTCAAATAAATCTCCGTGGTGTGGTTTCTTTCTCAAACAAGTATTAAACAATGGTTATAGGTCTTCCCATCACAATAGGGTTCCCAACAAACCTTTTCCAATCATTTAAACATTTCATTTTTTTCTCCCAAAATAGCCCCAAATGAATAGTATCCATCGCTCGAGCGGATGATGAAGTTCGCTCGAGCAATGAGATCTCTGGAATGATTTTCTGGGTGGGTTTGCTTGAGCGAAGTTGGGTTCGCTCGAGCGAACTCATCCAGCTCAGGTTGGCTAGGGTGAACTATTCGTGTGCTCGAGCTAACCATTCTCTATAATGAATTCCGGGAGGGTTCGCTCGAGCGAAATTGAGTTCGCTCGAGTGAACTGTCTATTGGATGGGACGAAACCCTTTTCTGGACAGGTCGCTCGAAGTTCGCTAGAGCGAGCTGTCAAGAAACTGATTTCAGGACAGTTCTGCTTCTCTTCTCATTTTCCTCTTCTTACAACACCTTTAAGCCTCATTCTTTCACCAAAATTCCTTATAAACATCACCTAAAACCCCCATCAAAACTTCATTAAACATTTAATTCAAACACCTTCTTCTCAATCACATTCAACCACAAAGAGAAAAGAAAATCCACCAAATCACAAAGATTCATTTATACTACAAATAAACAATAAATGAGAGGTCATAAAGGCAATGCTTCAAGAGTTAACAATCAACCAACTTATTCATGTGCATTTATTTCAAACGCATGTAAATCAAGAATAGTATGAATAGAGATAACAAAAATCAACACATATCTCATAAAATCATTTAATGCACAAAATATTGATTCATCCACTTGCCTTGGGTCTCTAATCAAGCAAATCAAGCCTCTAATAACCTCTTCTAAGCCAAGAACAAAAGCTATACAAAAACCCCCAAATAAAACCCTAAAATGGTCAAGGCAATGAACAAGGAAGAATAAAGCTTCAATAATACAAATGGAGCTTCTCTAAGGCTAGAAGAATACATATGTAAGAGATTAGGGAGAAAGCTTACTTGTAGAGTCTTCAAAAACACTAAGCTAACTCAAGGAGGGTCTTGGAATGGAAAAATTTCTCCAAGAATAGTATCAATGGAGAGCTCTAGTAGTGAGGAAGAAGATGGTGACTTCCATTTTTTGCTATTGGTGCAAGTTGGGTGGAGATTTGGGGATGGAGAAGCAAGAGGAAGAAGAGAAAAGGGAAAACCCTAGGTTAGGATTCTTTTGAGCTGGAAAAGGGAAAGGAGAGGAGGGTTCTCCTTATATATAAGTGGGGGAGTGGGCTCTACCCCTTAGAAATCTTGTGGGGCATAAATCATGGTTTTCGAAAACTCGGTTGCATTCCACGAAGAAGGGAAAGTTGTTCGTCGAAATTTCTAATTTTCAAAAAATATATGTATCGCTGGTTTCGGGAAGATCAAATTTTGGGTACAGATTTAATATAAAAAGATTGTTTTGCCCACAATGCTAGGAAAGTCATTTTTCGGAATTTCGAACGGGTACGAGGACAACATGAAAGTTATAAAGGTTAACAAGATGAGTAAAACATTATTAGAATACAAATAATTGGAATTTCAGAGAATCCCTCAAGTAAATGCAAAGTTATAAAAGGAACTCCAAAGGGCCCCACTAATCACAAAAGCACTCAAAATCTCTCAAAGCTATAACAAAGCTATTCTAATTCCAACTAGACCAAAATCCACTAATCACGCTTAGAACTAACACACGACTTAATTAATACTAATCGAAGTCACTCGGATCGGGGTCTTACACACGTAGAAAGTAGAGGGAAAAAGAAACGAGCCAGTGTTCTTGCCCATTCACGCGCATATGTTTGTTTTTTCTTCTTATTTCTTTTTCTCAAAATCTAAGAGTGTAAATTAAGATCCAAACCATTAGAAATGTTCAAAAGATCTAACACTACCATGACAACAAATCTCAGACATTGGATCATCACCAATCTCGAGATATGTGTAAAAAGGTGGACCATTAGATGTAATTTTCTGTAATATGTAGGCCCCAAACACAAAATCCGCATTGCTAGATCTCTTTGGAAGGCTGAAAACGACTATGTGGTCAATTTTCAAGGCTGGGTACCTTGTGGGTCTCGAGATATTTGCAAAACAATATCAACCATTAATGTATTATGATCAATATTGGATTTGTCTATGAGCAGTAACGTTTTTTTTTTTTTTTTTTATAATTTTTTAGTATTTCTGGGAGTGCAAATCAGTATCCATATCGTTGGATATGTTAAAAGATCAAACAAGACCATGACACCAAATTTCAGCCGTTGGATCATAACCAATCTCGAGATATGTGCAAAAAAGTGAGTCGTCGGATGTATTTTTCTAAATTGTAGGCCCCAAACACAAGATCTAACCTGTTAGTTGGAAGGCTGAACATGCCATATGATCAATTTTCAAGGCTTGATACCTTGTGGATCTCGAGATATTTATGAAAAACTTTCAACCATTGATATAAAAAAGTCTGTTTACCATATATCTTTCATTACCAAACACTTCTTTTGATTCTAGCCACTCTTTTTATAGATCTTTTTTTAATGGTTCTATTTTGATGGGTCTATCAAAAAAAGAGTAGAAATCAAACAAGGACGAAGTTTATAAGCAACCATATATTAAAGTGGTTCACTGTAATTGCAGACGTTGATGACTTCTACTGTGATTACAAAAAATAAATGGGTCCCACTATGCTTCCTACATTAGATTGACCCCATTGCGATTATAAAATTATGTGGGTCCAGTCCTGATTGCCAACAATTGTTGAGCTCCACTAAAATTACCAACATTAGATTGGCCCCTTGTTGATTACTAATATTGGGTTGTGTCTTACAATTATCATGATAGTTGGTTTTCATTGTAATTATCAAAATGAGGTATTTCCCATTTTGATTACAACATTAAATTGTGTGATCATATTTACCAATTTACCATCATTAAGATAAGCCCCAACGTGAGAATAAAAATTTTATATGTTCCACCAAGTACAAACTCCAATTGGATTCCTTACTAAATTATCATAATTACATTGGTTATTATGATTGCTAATATCAAGTGGGTCCTTCAATGATTTTAGCATTAGATGGATCACTCAAGGATGTCCACCATTAGATAGGCTCATCATGATAATCACTATTAGATGCTTAACACTATAGTTATTGATATTTAGTATGAACTAAGTGGGATTAGTAGTTAAGTGGGTTGGATTTCGTGTTAGAGTATTTTAGAGGTTTTGCTAGAGTTCAGAGTGAGTTTAGACCTAGTGGGCGGTAGTTTGCGTCACATCCTCAAGATCCCATTATTGCTAATCGAGTCCCGTGGAGCATGGAATTAGTGGCCAATTTAAAACTATCTAACCTTACTGCACTTGTGGCCCTGGCCAGCCCCCAATTGGGTGGACTGAGCCCATGGTGAGATCATAAATCAAGTATCAATCACCATAATCAAATGCGGAAGCGTCCAAATATCAATATACAATTGAGATGGCATAATAATAAATAAAGAGAGAGAAAATCCAAATAACTGATAGGTAATTAGGTTAAAGTTGGTAAGACATAAAGTAAAGCTTTAATTACAAGTAGGGTTGTCAATCCAGCCCTTAAAACAAGGGCTCGGCCCACAAAATCCCTCAAAGCGAGGGCTCTGTTTTTTTGTCTTAGAGCCCAAGCGTAGGGAAGGGCCCTATAATAAAAAGCGCACAACCTTGAGAGACGAGCTAGGGCTTGACTTATCTGGCCCGAGGGGGCCAACCTGGCCCTGAGTTTATTAAATATGTACATTTTTGAAGACATTTTATGGAGCTACTTTAAAACTTCCAAGAAGTAAATAACCTTTTTTTTTAACCAAAAGTGATTATAATACATAGTTTATTGGCACAAAAGTTAGATGGTGCATATATCTTTTGTAGAAATATGACTTGAAAAATGAAGGAAGATTTTGATGAATATTGAGAGCAATATAATAAAGTAAAGGATTGATTTTCTAGGAGAAATTCTGGAATTTGGGCATTTCTCGAGAAGGGTCCCAGCAAAGCAAATTGTGCAACACAAATAGTCGTCAGGCTTTATTCGGTTGTTTTATTTACAACTTTGAGCGGAGCAATGTGTCACTACATCTTCTCATGTCT